>OZ022414.1:31482831-31800331 GCA_963989365.1 Rhimphoctona megacephalus | reverse complement strand
CTTATAATCAAGAAATGTACTCCGAGCGGTACAGGTTTTCCGCAGTTTCCCTCGGCCCATGGAATCGCGTGCCATGGCGAATGCGCTACAGAGGGCGAAGTCCGATGCGGCCGCATGGGGGCTTGGTTACTGATCCAGGCCAGACCCCCAGGGGGGATTGGCTATTGACCGGGGTCGACCCTGTAATAGGCGAAAGACTCTAGGCAGGGGGGAAAGAATAAAAAATAAAAGTTTGCAACAAACACATTAAAGAAATTGCGGGTGAAAGTATGCTAGCATACGTATCAGAAGGGAGTGGTGGCCGAAATCGGCACATTCGTCCGTGCTATTTAGTAGGCGACAGAGCAAATACATAGAGTAGTAAGAATTAATTTAAATTTTGTAAATAGCAGAAATACGCAATTCTATCCATATATATGAGGCATTCCACTCCAAATCGGCCACTTTTGAAATTCGGATTTTTTATTGTTTTGATTTTTTTTTCTCTAATAGAGCTCATTCAAAGGAACTCGTCTGATTTTTTTTAAATTTTTATGTCAACACGTTGATCGGAAACGAATTTTAGAAACATTTTTCGATTTTTTTCTTCAGATATCAATAACTCGCTCAAAAATGCAGTAAACCTAATGGATGAGAGGTCAAAATTTTAGTTTTAAAACGTACTTTCGTTTGAGAATATGCAGTAGACTATCAAAACATTACATGAATCAATTTTTTCAATTCTAAATGTGAAATGTTTTTTTCCACACAGTTAGCCCCCTTCGATTTTGCTGTTAATTTTTTATAAAAAACTATTATTTTTTTGAGAAATTTTAAGCTTAGTATGATCGTGGGAAAATTGTCCGTTGTATATTTTTATAATTAAAATATAGATTTTTTTACAATCAATTATCTAGAACTCCCTGAAAAATCGAACAAAGCGAATCGTCTAGGGGGTCAAAATTTTTGTTCTGAAATGTACTTTTGTTTAAAAATACGTGAAAAATTATTCCAAGTTTACATCACCTAGTTTTTTCAATTCTAAGATAAAATAACCTTTTTTCATAGCGATTGTACTAATTAATTTGTTTCTTTAATGTTTGTACGGAAGCATGATTCATTTAATGAATTTTAAGTTAAGTAGGAACGTAAGAAAATAGATAGTACTATTTTTCAAATTGTCAATGTTATTAAAGATTTTTGTTGTTGATTAAACTTATATTTGCCCACAATTATACTAGTCTTAAAATGCATTAAATGAATAGTAGTTTCCTATATAAATTTAACAACACAATCAAAAGGGACTAACATTGCGGGAAAAAACATTTCTTGCTTGTAATTAAAAAATTGATTTATGTAATCTTTAAATAATTGTTGATATATTTTTAAATGAAAGTACCTGTTAAAACGAACAATTTGACTCCTTTATCCATTTGGTTTGTATGATTTTTCAGGGATTTGTGCATGATTAATAGTAAAAAAAATTCAGAATTCAATTATAAAAAATACAACGAACGATTTTCCCGTCATCAAACTAGGCTTAAAAGTCATTAAAAAATGATAGTTTTTGATAAAAATTCAAGAGCAAAATCGAAGGGGGCTAACACTATGGAAAATAATATTTCTCGCTTAGAATTTGAAAAATTGTTGTATTTAATATTTTGACGAATTCCTACATATTCTTATACGAAAGTATGTTTTAAAACTAAAATTTATGACCCCTCATCCATTCGGGTTACTGCATTTTTGAGAGAGTTATTGATATTTGAAAAAAAAAATCGGAAAATTTCTAAAAAAATCGTTTCTGATGAACATGTTAAGATAAAAATTTCAAA
This sequence comes from Rhimphoctona megacephalus, assembly GCA_963989365.1. Taxonomy (NCBI): domain Eukaryota; kingdom Metazoa; phylum Arthropoda; class Insecta; order Hymenoptera; family Ichneumonidae; genus Rhimphoctona; species Rhimphoctona megacephalus. Next base: position 31,798,517 of record OZ022414.1, on the reverse strand, counting down.
AAAAATCAGATGAGTTACTTTCAATGAGTTCTATTAGAGAAAAAAAATCAACACAATAAAAAATGCGAATTTCAAAAGTGGCCGATTTGGCGTGGAATGCCACATATATAAGTCCCTAGCCCTCCGTTATACGCATGATGAGCAAAACGCCGCTTTTCTCTTTTTTTTTATTAGTAACCAAAAAACGGTAAATGACATGCACTTGTAATGAAACTCACGATGTGATAAAAGCTCCTAAAGTTGATTATAAAATGTACAGTTTTTTTTGGCGCATGTGACGGAGGGTTAAAAATAATGCCGTCACCGTACGAGCCTTTTGCAATAGAGCAGCATTTCTTCTCAAACTTTCTGCGCTATATTCTAACAAAACTGTTGAGCCTCTTCAAATAAATCCACGATAACGATCCGCAGTATAATTTGTAATATATACGAGAACCATGCAGTAGGCAAATAGATACATATTAACCACAGATTATCTTTGGCTATACGTCGTTCATCCAAACCAAACTTCTAAAAAAAATGTAATTTACCAAAATGAGAAATAAACGATGTTATTAAACATATATATATAACATAAACCACGAAATAATTTATTACTGTCAGTATTTAATGTTACGTGGTGTTAAATTGTGGCAACATCAGATTCAGGTTATCAATAATGTTCGCTTCCAATTATGCAACGCGTAGTAGACGACGTACGCTCAACGTAAACATCACTGATGAGACTGTGTTGTTACATCCTGGTAGATTCTTGTTTTGTACTTACCGTGGTCGTATCAGTATGATTGTTGTTTTTACCCCAGGTTTTAGATCTGTAAATACAAATCTGGGGTTGGAGCCAGTTGCTTAGGTAAGTGATTGCATTCCGGTTGATCAAAGAAATGGAAATTGCTGAAGGACGAAGCAATTAATATTCATAGCTGCGATATTAAAAATAAAAACAACTTTTTATTTTAAAAACTACAACTAAAAGTTTTACATTTCACTTTTCGTATGATTGATCCCGGGTGTTGATGTTTTACCGGTCACAATGTTTAAAATACAATTTATTTTACCCCGGTGACCTCGACCATCTTGGTCGAGGCCCCGTGTTGAGAGTTTTGTTTAGACTTCGACCATCCCGTGCGTAAATTTGGTTGAGGCTGCAACTAGGCCCTGATCCGTTTTCCCTAACTTGCATAGGGCCCTAGTTTGGAAGCCCAAGCGGGCCCCGGAAAGGATGGTCACGCTTTTTAGACTAGGGCCTTTTCAGATTACCAAATCTGGGCCTTTGCAACCGCCTCACGCTTGCCATGTAAAATCCATAACATCCCCATGATCAAGCCCTATCGGGCACCAAGCATTGCCGTAGTATCGCCATGAGCTGGTCCTAGCGGAGCCCAAGCGTATGCTTGACTTCTTCATGATCAAGCCGAGCTTGGGCCCCGAGAGGGCTGCCCTATCGGGCCCCAAGCATTGCCGTAGTACCGCCATGAGCTGGTCCTAGCGGAGTCGAAGCGTAGGCCTGACTTCCCCATGATCAAGCCGGGCTTGGGCCCCGATAGGGCTGTCCTATCGGGCCCAAGCATATACGTGGCATCGCCATGAGCCAGCCTTATCGGAGCCCATGCGTTGCCATCAGCAAGCCTTCTCGGGGTCTAAGCATCAAAATTGTATCTCCATGAAATTGCCCCGTGGCGGCCAAGACAAGACGTGACAGGGCAGCCCAACTTTTCCGTTCAGATTAAAATGTATAAAAACATGGGAATATTGAGTAAAGAATATAAGGTGATTGCTGTAATTAACATGTTTATTTATATTAAATGAATAAATAACAAATATTTTAATCCGAATATTTGGTCTGGTATTTTACTAAATACATTAATTATCAAAAGTTTAGAGATAATATTTTGAAAGAAAATTAAATTGGAAAAAAAAATTTCAATGTGAATACGCCACTTATATTACTTATTTATACGCATCACAGATATTCGTTATAAAAAGCTTCAAAAGTAATAACTTTAAAAAAAAATAAAAGTTGAAAATAACATATTCCAGTATGAATACATCACTTATAATTCTTATAGATACGTATCATCACAGTGAGTGTAGTATAAATTATGACTTTTTAAGCTGGAATACGTATTTAATTTTTCTTATTCGTTTGCGGCGCACGCAACTTACGCCCTCCGTCCCAATCCTTGGCATTATTAATGCCTGCTGCAAGACTACGGTAGTAGACTTTTTCGGTCACATTTTGTTCCGCGGAATGTAATTTCCTGACAAAATCTAAAAGAGATAAAAAAATATTGAGAATTTCTGAATCAATAAATTATAGTGACGGTTAAAGTTAACAGTAATAATGCTTACCGAAAACACAATCGTAAAACTTAGTCCCTTTGAGGATCAATTTTTGTCCTTTAATTTTTGATTCCTTAACGGCAGTGCACTCCATAACGAATGCCTGCGTGAAGTATTTTTTCAAAATGGCGTTAATTGTTTTTTTTACATCTGATTCTGCGATACAATTTAGTGCTGCATGCTGCAATAGGAAGAAAAATGTTCTATTAAAAATAAAAACCGGTCATAAAACCCTCTTGTCAAATAGTTTTTTTTTTCAATTCGAAATAGTCCATTCAGTAAAAATATTCAGATAAAAACGTACAAAGTCATTTCGAAATTCTTCTTCATTTTTTAAACGGGCGTCGAAAGCTCGGAAATCGCCCTCAGTTTTTATTTTAGAGAAACTGTATTTTTCCGCGAAAAAATTCGTTGTGATCCCATTCCCAGTTACTTTCAACGATCGTTCGAACGCATGTCGAAGTGCCTGTATCTCTTCAGTCTGGAGCTTCAAAACAGCGGAAACCTTCATCATTGTACGGTAAAGCAGCTTGGCATCTACAAATATCGAACAAATTCAAATCTGAAAATACTTCTGAAAAAAATCAGAATTCGTTCAATCACGTGAAAAACGACGACACATTATACGCGGAATTACTTGCTCGAATTTATTCGTCACAAATAATATCGATTAAGGAGGTAATCTCGTGTGGTACTCAATGAAATGATCAAATTTTTCACAACATTCATTCTCACGAAAATAAACAACAAATATTTAGATTTTTTTTGGGAAAGTTTGTATATTTTATCCGAAATTTCATTGTTAATTTAAAAAAAATAGAAAACGAAAATAAATTATACATGAGAAATCGTTTTGTTCATCACCCATGCGAGATTCCCCTGGTTCTATCCCCGAGATTCTATTGGTTTTACCAACTCGTTTTCTTACATAGACATACGAAAGTTGAAAAAAAAGTAATTTTTTAATCGAGAGTCCTTTATACGTACATTTCATTGAATTTTATTAAATCGGAAAGTCAGCACCCAAAAATTCGAGAAAAATGTGAAAATGTTCAGAAATTCTCCGCATTTTGTAAATTAAAAAGTACATCAAACATTGACAAAAATGACGACTCGAAAAAAAATAAAGGTTTTTTATAAAAAATTACAAAGAAAATCGAGGGGGAAAAACACAGTGAAAAAATAAAAATCTCACTTAAAACAGATAAAATTGCTTCAATCAATCTGTTAATAATTTTTAATATACTATCAAATGGAAGTTCATTCCAAAACAAAGATTTTGACCCTCTCATCCATTAGTTTTACTCAATTTTTCAGGGAGTTATGTGTATTTAAAAAAAAAATTGCGATATTTTTTAAAAATTTGTAGCCGACAGAAATGTCAAAATAAAAATTTGAAAAAAATCAGGTGAATTCCTGGTAATGATCTCTTTTTGAAAAAAAAAAATCAACAAAATCAAAAATGCGCATTTTAAACGTGGCCGATTTGGTGTGGAATGCCCCATATATATATAATAGAAAAAAGCATTCGCAGGCAACGCGTTTGGATATACCATATGATTTGAAGGACACAAATAAAAGTAAAGAAAAGAAAAAGAAAATTTGTCACATTGTGTAAGAATTGTAATTATAAAATCGGGTAAAATCCCGAGACGTTCGTCGCACGGATGTTCTCTACATTTTTGTTTGTCATGCGTTTTTTTTTTCAATTTAAAAAATTTTTTTCACATCTCGCGTTCGTCATACGGAAGCACCACATTAGTCCTGATTGAAAAAAAAAAATTTGGAAGGGAGAAGAACGACTCGGCGCTTTTCTCACGGATCGCGTAAAAAAAGGAAAGATTAAAAAAAGTTAAAAACTCGAGCAAAAGTCCTCTCGACGAGTCGAGAGAATGAATTCCACATTCCGTCCCAGCAGGTAAAAGTTTTTGGGAAAAAAATTCATTGGTCGCTTTCTCTCTCGTTTAGAAACTCAATGATGTTGTTGGCGGGCGACCGGGTCCGACAAAGGGGTCAAAAATAAAATGTCGCAAAGACAATGACGCAATTTTATCGCGAATTAAACACAGAAAAAAAAGAAACTATCGAAAACAATCTTTAAAAAAAAAGAACAATACCATACGTTAATTTTTCGCATTTTCATAGTTTGTTTTTTTCGTATCGAAAAACTGAAGAATTCGACCTTCGTGTTGTTCGTGTCGCTTTAGCCCTCGCTAAAAGCCACTCGTTACATCCTTCTTTTCTTTCAACTAAGTATAAATGCTCTAACGAGAATCATTATTCATTCGTCAGTGTTAATTCTTAAGTGTGTGAATAATTATCTTCAGGTATGCATAATTATTCACACACCCAAGTATTAGCGAGTAATTTAATTTTTCGATATTATTTGTGACGAATAACCTTATATTTCCAGTCTAACGGTGTGTGTGTGTGTGTGTGTGTGTGTGTGTGTGTGTGTGTGTGTGTGTGTGTGTGTGTGTGTGTGTGTGTGTGTGTGTGTGTGTGTGTGTGTGTGTGTGTGTGTGTGTGTGTGTGTGTGTGTGTGCGCGCGCGCGCGCGCGCGCGCGCGCGTGCGTGCCTGTGTGTGTGTATTAGATAATTTATAATTATTTATATTTATTATAAATATATGATAATTTATAATAATTATAATAATAATAATATTCAATATTGATAATTCATAATTGATACAGATACATATATATTCGTCGTTAGACTGGAAATATAAATTTATTCCATTTTTTGGCAATAACTTAATACCTAAATACTATTCTAATACTATCAACGTGTGTATAATTACCTTCTGAAGCAAAAATGTGATTGTTGTCATTATTTTGCTCTGCTTGACGATTCATAGGTGTCTGCTGCACTGAATTTGTTGCAGTATCATTGGAGGTTGGTTTTTTTTTCTGCTCCACTGAGTTTTTATCAATATTTTTTCCAGCCTTGGAAGTAGAAATTTGTACAGATGACTCTTTTTCGAAAACGTTCTTCGACGTCCTCATCTTCAAGTTTTGCCGTCGCTTGATACACACTCTCTCTGATTCCGACGAACTTTCATCTGAAACTAAAATAAAATGAATTTTCTTTATATATACCATTCAAAAACATTGATTCATAAATAATTGTTAATGCACTTTTCCAAAGTCCATAAGAAGTTAATTTATCAAAAAAAATTCCAGGACCGTTCATTTTGTATATTTCTACAAAGCAATTTTCAAATAGACATAATAAATTTACCTTTTGGATAATCGGCGTTGTTGTTTTCATCATCATCCTGCGATTCCGAAGATAAAGTTCTGCGGCTCAAAACATTCCCTATGAATTTGTCATGCTGCGCCTTTTGCTTCTTCAGCAATTCCATCACTGATTTTGCTTTTTTTTCGCCATCATTTTCAGCTTCGGTGGTGTAGGCATATTCATGCTTTGAAAGCTTTTTCACTCTTTGCAACCCTTCTGCGTGAGTTTCTTAATGAAAGAATAAATTGTAAATACATAAATATAAAAATGATTACTTCAGTGTACATTAGATATATATTTTTTTAGTAAGTTATTAGAACGTAAAATTATTTTGTCACATCTTACTTGCATGACCTTGCAATGAAACACGAAATAGTGGCCAACTCTCTGGAGGATCAGCCTTTTTCCGTATCAAATCTCGAATGAGTTGTCTGTCCTCATCTTCGTACGGAGGTTGCATGTAGCGTACCATGCAAGACCCTGAAGCCGAATCAAATGAAACCCATGAACTAGGCACGCACTCCACCGATCTCAGTCCATCCTCGCCAGTTTCATCGAGGAAATTGACGAGTTGATATTCTCGCACAACCGGGGACACTAAGGAGAAAATACAAAATAGGGATGTTTTTTTCCAATGAAATGAATAAAAAAACTAATAATCGAGTGACTGAAATTATATAGTACTGAAGTTTGCATCGTTGAAACGCAACCAAAAATATTTTTTTAATTCATTGTATAATTCATTGTTTTCTAATTCAAATTGTCCAATTGTCGTACACAAACACTGCATGAAAATTACGTGTTTACAATAAGAAAAATAAAGAAATTACGTTGCATTCCAACGACGCAATCTTCAATGCAATATAAATTTATATTTAACTGAGTGGATTGGGAATTTTTGATAAATTACTTGAAAATAGTCAGCTCATGAATTCAAAACCTAGAAAATTTCGTGATGTACTCAGTTAAATATAAAATTATATTTAACTGAGTTGATTGGAAATTTTTCCGATTCATAAAAGCCACGTGTTGCATAACCTCGTGTTGGAAATTTTCGTCGAAAGCGAAATCACGCAACACGTGGGTTTTATGAAAAAGTTAGGTTATGCAACACGTGGCTTTTATGAATCGGAATTCATCATTTTATATTTGTAAAATTTTGAATATTCCACTTATTGATTAATAAAAGAAAACCAAAAAATTATACTTACTCGTGGGACAAAATTTCCGGCTAATTCACTGCACACTTTGAGAAAAGAAAAAGCACTCGGAATACTGAACGAGCGTGGTAACTCGTAACACGGAACGCGGGAAGCGATTAGTAAAGATGGCGAAGATGGCAAATCTCCCGAAGCGCACGACGCCGCTCTAACACGAAAACGGTCGTTCTCATACACTACCGACGAATCACTCTCTCTGCTCCTTCTAATTGAAATTACCTTCATTAATACTACATAAAGTAAAATAAAACAATATTTTTACTCTTGTAAAGCTACCTGTCACCATTTTTCAAGTCGAATTTACGTAAAATATCTGAACTCGCGTGGTTTAATATTACATTGTTTTGTGATCGAAAAAGTGGGGTTAATGGATCAACGGAAAAAAAAACTCGCCCGCCATCGAAAAAGAAAGAGCAGGATGTTCTTAAAAGACATGAAAATGGATATCGAAAATATTGTTGGAGAAGCGAAAGAACACATCGAAATGAACGTCAGTGGTGAGTACCTCTTTTATAAATTAGTATTTAATTAACCCTCTGAGCGGCATTGAAGGAATTACATTGTAAAACTGGCGATTTGGAACCGTAGGAAAAAACGTATTTTCGTTACGATTCAACGATGCAAGACTTTCATACTACAAAACGGTCCCGGATGAACTCTATCCTCGTAGATCTGACATTTAGAATCAATAGATCTAAGAAAAATCTTTGATACACCGATTTAAGTTTTATCCCACGTTTTTTTTTGTTAATCAAAGATTTATCGCGGCTATGTAGAATTTAAGATTAACTAAATTATTACAGCATAAAAGGATAAAAATTAAGTTTAAAATGTGTCTCGGAATATTCGACTATGTTATAAATAACATACAAGTCTTGTACAAGTTAAAATTGTAAATATTTTCTGTACATAATTGCCTAAACTAGGAAAAGGGGGGGGGAGAGAGAGAGAGAGAGAGAGAGAGAGAGAGAGAGAGAGAGAGAGAAAGAGAGAGAGACAGAGAGAAAACAAACAATAATCCCATATGAGAGACGTTGAAAATAATTAGAGATTTAACGCGAATATTTATAGTATTTTCAAGTGTTTTCTTTTCTCGAACGATCGATGAAACGTTGTTTTCACGAATAAATGGGAACGACGAGGAACAAAGCAGCTAAAAATGAAAAAATATGAGGACACATGATTTGTTAAATAAAAACAAGATCCAACTTGGGATTTAAAAAAAAAAAAAAACCATAGGCAAACATTCAAATCGCTCGCGTGTTCGATGAAATTTCTGTTTTTGTCGTAACGCAGAAATCATCCGATTTGAACGATAATCTTAGAGGATATCAGTGAATCAGATTTATTTATACTTTGATACCAAACGATGTACGATTAAGAGGGAAATCTCATGCGGTACTTGGAGGAATAATCAAATTTCACGCAACATTTATTCTTCCGAAATAATTTCAAATGCTTAAACTTTTTTTCTCGAACTTCATACATTTTTTTCGAAGCTTCAGTACTAATTTAAAAAAAATAAATACGAAAATAAATTACACATGAAAAAGAACTCTTTTTCATCGCCCATGCGAGATTCTCCTCAAGGTGAAGGATCCGATTAATATGTAGATTAAGCCCGATCAGCTGACCGTCCTAAAAATCTGCCTTACTCAAGGTAGCCTTACTTTCTAGTTGAATAAGTGTTTAATTTACTAAATTGCTTTTACAAACTCGTTTTCTTACATGATAATAATGAAAATGGTAAAAAAATTATGTCCTTTTTCGATCGAGATTCCTTCACACGAATATTTCCATAAATTTAATTCGATTGAAATGTCGATACTTAATAATTGGAGAAAAATGTAAAAATATTGAGGCATTCTTGACATTTTATGGATATGATGATAACGCGAAAACAACAAATTTGCCGGTTCCAAAAGTGCATTAAATATTCAAATAAAAAAAATTCCATAAATTTGAATAAACGATAAAAACGAATTTTCGAGTTTGTAAAATTAATGGATACAAATTTTCCACTCATTTTGCTAGAGTTAATAGCAGTAGCTACCTCAAACGAATTCTTTACAGTGTAAATCTGCTACGTTTTTTTTTCTACTAGTAAATACGAATATCTGTTTTTTTACGATTTTTTTTTTCAACGAGAAATGAATGTTACTAGTATTTTCAAAAGAGCGTATATAAAGAATAATTGGATCCTTCATCTTACGATTGCAGCTTCAAATTTTCGAAGAGATACGAACGATTTTCGTATTATTTTGTTAAGGGGAGGTTCTCATTAAGCGACCGAAAAATAAGGTGAATTTCATGAATTTTTTTTCCATAGACCAAAGTAAATAAACAACTCAAGTTTTTTCACACTTATTAATTCTTAAAGTACGGAAAAATAATTTTTTTAGTAAAAAATAAAGTTATATAAATTGTTTATACGTGCTGTAACACGACCGTGTGAAAAAAACATGGCTAATTGATCTCCATCGTAGCACTTTGAAAAATTATCTGTAATCAAAAAATCAAAAATTTTTATTAATTATATAATATTTGCTGGAGCCTGAACCTATAATATTAATAAAAAGTCAAAAATTAAAAAAATGCCGGGCATTTGAATTGTCGGTGCCGAAGAAACACGAACGATATTCGTATCTTGTTAATGCTATCGAAGATTGCATCGTTGATTTACTAACGAAATATCTTGATTATAAGCAATGCTCGTTATTTACTTGCAGTTCTGGACTACGAAAAATAAAACAAAACAAAATAGTGAATACAAAAAGATCTTTCGTTTCGTGCTAATAATACAAAATCTAATATCATTTTTATTAGTTCTTTATATTAGAGCTTCGAAACTTTACAAACAGTGATAATCCGTAATAATCGAAACAAAAGAGTCGGCGATAGGTGATCGAACCATTTGTTTTTCTTTACGTGGAATGAGTTTTTTTATTTAATATTACTTTTGTTAGCCACACCCAGCACCTTTTCCTTAATTAATACAAAATCACGAATTCAAACTTTGCATATAACAAGCAGCATCTATGTTACCTTGAAAAAAACAAAAAATGTCGAAAACACAGAATGTTGTAGAAAAATGTGAAATTCATTTGAAACGTCGAAAAGAAAAATCGTCTGATCGTTTTTTGAATAATTCTTGTTGCAAACAATTGCTTGATCATTTTTTTTGCATATCAATGTTCGTAATGTCTTGAATATGGCTGAATTATTTCAGATTTTCTGTATTTCGTCCGTAACTAAAAACGTGCAGCCGTTCAAAAAATGTATTTGTTTCGCAGAAAAAAGGACTCCGATGAATATCGTAGATGATCCGAATGTCAATAGAGGAGAGACCGTCATCGATGTACAGAATGATTCTGAACAATCCGACAACAATATTTTTGGAGATGATTTTGAGGCACGTGATTCATCACATTCTGAAAACGATGCTCCTGTACATACTTTCGCTGAACCATCATCATCGATGCCGGTGGAAATTGAACAAATTCGTCAATGGGCTTTGGAAAGTAACATCAACCATGCGCAGTTATCCGGGTTATTGAATATTCTCCGGAAAAGATTACTCCCCGATTTACCAATTGCAGCGCAAACTTTTTTGAAAACTTCAAAAGGAAGCTATGAAATTCGGAGCATGGAAAACTGTTCAGCGAATCATGAACCTGGGGAGTTCGTATATTTTGGACTTTCTGAAGGTTTACGTAAATGTATTGCTGAATTCCATGAGGGCGATATCGAATTGCTCATTAACATAGATGGGTTACCATTAACAAAGTCTGGGAAAATAGGCTTGTGGCCGATTTTGTGTAAGATCTTTCATGATCCTGATATATATAGACCGTTTGTAGTGGCTATGTACTGCGGAGCGAGCAAACCGAAAGACTTGAACGATTATTTTAGAGATTTCATAACAGAACTGAATGATTTGCAAGACCAAGGCTTGCCTCTCAATGACAAAATATTTAACGTTAAATTAAAAGCAATAATTGCCGACACACCCGCTCGGTCTTTTTGCAAGGCAACTAAAGGCCACGGTGGCTATGGCGCATGTGAGCGATGCATTGTTTATGGAACGGCTGTCAAAGTAGTAGGGTGGAAAAAGAAGCGAATAGTTTATCCAGGAGTGAACTATAGAAAAAGAACGAATGTCACTTTCCGAGAAAGGATGGATCCTGAACATCACGTGGGAAATTCTCCATTGGAGTTGATAAAACCCGAAATTGACATGACAGCGATTTTTCCTTTGGATTTCATGCATTTAGTCTGCATTGGAGCCATGAAAAAAATATTAGAACTCTTATTGAATGGCCCACTGAAAGTACGATTGAGTGCAAGAATGAGAAGAGAACTTTCTCGTCGAATGATGTCTTTGAGGGCACAAATGGTCGCCGAGTTCCAAAGGAAACCGAGATCGATAGACTGTTTTGCTAAGTGGAAAGCCACTGAATTTAGATTTTTTCTTTTGTACTGTGGTGCAATCGTTCTGAAAAATTTGCTACCCAAGCATTTATACAATCATTTTCTTCTACTGTACACGAGTTTCCGAATTTTGTGCAGCGAAACATTGGTTTTGCAGTTAAAAGAAAAAGCAAGACGGTATTTGGAGATATTCGTATTGTCACTGCCGACTTTATATGGGGAGGAATCCCAAGTAATAAACATGCACAATCTTTGTCATATTGTCGACGATGTGGATAATTTCGGTTGCGATTTAAGTAAAATAAATTGTTTTCCTTTTGAAAGCCATCTCGCAGCAATCAAGCGTCTGATTAGAACACCGAATCGACCTCTTGTACAATTCTGTCGAAGAAAAAATGAATACGATAATGTTATTCCTGTTCTGCCAAAATCAATTCCATCGAAATATAAAATTCAGCAGAAGTTCACTGAAAAAAAAGGAATCATCGTAGAAAAATTGATCTTAAATCACTCCACTGTTATAAGCGCTAGCACGCCGAACAACGTTGTGCTTATAAAAAATGGAAAAGTAGCAGTGATAAAAAAAATGTTCAAAGAAAAAAATGAATTTGGAAAATCACTCTACTATATCGAAGCAAAAATATATAACAAAAAGATCGATGCATTTAGTTATCCGACGAAATCGAGCAAAGTCCATGTATGGAAACTCATAACTAAATCTTCGATCGACGGCATTTATCCCATAACAAAGATTGACCGTAAATTAGTTACTTTAAAATTAGCGCTGCAACCTAATGGCACTGTTCGCACGTATGTTTTATCATTGCTACATGCATAAAGTTCGCCTTAAGGTGATCTATCAGCGGTACGATCGGTAGAAATCCTGCTGCACTTTTTATTCGGAGCGGTTTCGTATTTCAAGAAAAATATGACTTACATGTTATTCTTCTTTCGTCAGAAAAAAAGTTTTAACTTTTATTTTTCTCAAAATATCAACCATGTCCAAAAAAAACGTGTATCTGCTTTTTAGTTATCTCTCGCACGCTCACGCACCTGATAGATCGCCTTAATAGAATAATTTTAATCAGACTGAATGTTTCCTTAAATTATTATATTATTATATTATTATTATTGTAAATTCCACGCATTATTGTTGTGTAATGCAGATGTAATACCATTCTGTAATGTAATCGACGAAACACATGAATTTATTCTGTAATGTAATCGACTTTTATGATGATGAATTTTATATTGATGATGAATATGATTATATGATGAATTTTATTTTTCTAATAAATCGACGTTCTGATACTCGCGCCTTATTCGGACCAAACTTGTTTTTATTGTAATCATTCCAACTCATCCTTCGAATGTAGGCTACCCCAGTGAAGCCCGACTAGGTCCTCAATGGGTTGTCTTGAGAGCGGCATTTTTTAAATAATTGAGGCTTCGATACTTTCGCCTCATTGGGTCCAGATTTGATTTCGTTTTCGTTATTGAAACTTTGTTAAATGGGGGCAACCCTAGTGAAGCCCGACTAGGTCCTCGCAGGGTTGTCTCGATACTGCGATGTTTTAGTTGATCAAGGCTCGGATACTTTTGTCCTATTTGGACCCGACTTGGTTTTGTTGTAATTATTCCAACTCTTCTGAATGTGAGTGGTCCTAGTGAGCCCCGACTAGGTCCTCAATGGGCTGCCTTGAGAGTGCCATGTTTTGAGTAATTAAGGCTTCAATACTTTCTCCTGATCGGGACCAGACTTGGTTTTGTTAGAGTTATTCCCACTCTTTAATCGAGGGCAACCCTAGTGAGCCCGACTAGGTCCTCGATGGATTGCCTCGAGTGTACTATATTTTAGATAATCAAGGCTCCGATACTTTCGCCCTATTCGGGCCTGACTTGGTTTTGATGTGATTATTGCAACTCCTTCGAATGTGGGCTACCCCAGGAAATCCCGACTAAGACCTCATCGGGATCAGACTTGGTTTTGTTAGAGATATTCCCACTCTTCTAAACGAAGGCAACCCTAGTGAAGCCCGACTAGGTCCTCGATGGGTTGCCACAATTTTAGATAATCAGGGCTTTGATACTTCTGCCTAATCGGTGCCTGACTTGGCTGTGTTGTAATTATTCCAACTTCTTTAAGCACGGGTTACCCGATCGAAGCCCGACTAGGTCCTCAACAGGTTGCATTAGGTCAGCCATATTTCAAATAAGCCTGGGGGCCTTGGCATTGCCCTACCGGGCCCTAACCTGGCGGTGATATGGCAATTCATGATAGGGCATCCATGTTTAAGCCCGTCAAGGCCCCGATCAACGGTAGGGCTGCCCTAGCAATTTTATGCACGGGATCCGGATCGAGTGTCTAAATCAGACTGCCTCGATCATGTCAAAAAGAGTAACCAGCACTTTTATAGAAATGTTAAAGCGCGCGCGGAATCGGCGATAAGCCGGACTTTGTGTGTTCGGTAGGTGCGGAGCGTCTCATCAACTACCATGATATTTCAAATGTCAGCATATTTGCAAACGTTCGCTGTGAGCATCTCAATCTCGACGATTGAGACGCTCTCACACTGATAATGTTATTTTTAACCAAAATCTTTAACTAACAAATCCCAAGACGTAACAGTATGCATGCGGCGTTACCATATCCATTCACTCACTTTCCACAATTCACAAAATCGCGATACAATCAACAGATTAATTTTTTTTTCAAAAAACATCTTACTTTTTGAGCAACGCACCAACTGCATTCATTCGTGCCGAACAATATTGAGTTCATCAATGCCATTGAGATCTGAGTTCACCAGATCTCAATGCCATTGAGATCTGAGTTCACCAGATCTCAATGCCATTTAGATCTGACCTGAGGGGGTACAATTTTCATTTAAAAAAATATTATTGGATTTACTGATTTTAGCAGTAATGTAAATAAGAAAAGTGTAAGTATAAAAACCAGGTTAACGAGTTTCACCAGTGTAACAGACAGAAAAATATAGGTATTCTTGACAATTTTTTCAAAGTAAACAATATAATATATAAATTTTCTGTTTCATGACATGTATAAACTATAACTTTGGAATAACACAATAGAACATTTTGAGTCGCTCTGGTGGTGTATAAGGGTGGAATAAATGAGGTCAAAAGAGACGCCTCCAAAAAAATGCCACCGTGCGATTGACAGCAAATTGGCGGTACGTCTCATCTGAAATTAAAAAAAACCAAAGAAATTAGAAAACAACACATAAGTATCGTTCGTTGTATGATCAGGAATTTAAAAATTTTGAAAAATAGCAAAATGGCGAGCATATGAAAAAAAAAACATTAAAATTGTACTCACTTCTCATGTACAAAAAATTTGATCATTTAAAAAACGGCCACGTAGGACGATAACGAGAAGCGTTTTTTACAGAATGGAACTTTTATTAAGGTGGTCGGATCATTAGATTTATTGTTTTGCTGGCAACGCGGTTCAATAAAGTAATTTGAAAAAAGCGTTTTGAGTTTGATTTCGAGATTACTTATACTTAGAGATGAAAAATTGCAGTACCTGGACCACAGAAAAATTCGTCATCAACTATTTTTCGTCTTTGTTATTGTGAAAATCTTCACGAGCACGCATCGACTTTTATCCTGGTGAAACCCCTTAATAAATATCGGAAAACAAGATCATCGTCGAATATGTATGTATAATAATGTACTTGGGTAGTTAAAACGTTATATAGTTAGAATTCCCGGTGGTGAATATATAACGTGGTCGACCGACCACCGACAATTTACCGCGACGTCGCGCCTGACAAATTAATTCCCGCAACGCTAACCTCGTAACACCTTGTAAACTTTGGGATGATTAAGCGAACCGAGTACATCCAAACTCGAGAAGTTGTAGTGGAAGCCGAGCTGTAGTGAAAGATTCTCACGAGACAAGTAGATGGACTATGGTGGTTGATGGTTGATTCCCAACGAGATTCCCCTGCTTTGTGTCTGATAAATATTAATGATTTTCAACGGATAAAGTAAAACGTACGCTGTTCGATTGTAGAATTTAAATGCATGCGTAAAATCTTACATCAAAAGAATAAAGAACTAGTAATGGCAAAATGGTTGGTTGGCACTAATTCTTTTCTGATGGCATCTTATGACTTTCCAACAATGTTTTTAATCACAATGTATATTAATGCAATCGCGTAATAAGCACAATAAATATGTTTTTAATGGGAATTGTTTATTTAATCAGTAGTTTTCTTTAATTTTCGATGTCCCAAAATGTTTCTCGAATTATCTACTGTCATTTCTTACCATTCAATCCTTTTCTTAATTCTACAAGGAGAGAATTGAACAGTAATTTTTTCGTGAAATTTACGATAAAAATTACCATGATGCATTTGAACGTGGGGATAAGTTGGTAAAACGTATTTATTCGTAAGCAATAAGTTTTTTTTTAATTTGCGAAATGTAAAATTTCAAATACTACGCCATCCTGGCATAAACACTTGTAAGGAAATTTTTATCGTGCAGCACGGTAAAATGTACTGTGACGCTTATGTAATATTTCAAAATAAACATAATCGTCATAACTACGGCACTTTTTCAAGGACATTTCTTGAAGACATAAAATAATGGAATATACGGTAAAATTTCACCTGTATCACACAATTTCTAAATTTATGTTCTTCATATTTTACTGGACATCAAAATTTACTAGACACTCCGGTAAAATTTTCTATTTTAAACAAGAAATTTTATTTAATTTTCATGAAAATTTGTGGTTTGTTCAGTAATAATCTTAGAAATTGCAGGTTGTCACCTCATTACTGTTATTGCACGGTAATTTTTCAAGTTTAATTATCTCTGTGTAAAAATTGCTTGACTTCGTCATTTTAGTATGTAATCGGTAACGGTTTCAGTGTCCAAATCTCATTGAAAACAAATGCCATCAAAGTGTTTTACTTCCCAAGATATTACGCAAAACTTTCGTAGAACTCGCAGCTTTCGGAATTTTCAAGAAATCGAAGTTGTACGACTTATCCACAATTTTCGTAAGAACGTGTGCTGTCACACACCACACGTACTCCCTTATTCTGCCATTCACTTTCGAGACGGGTCGTGAACGACCAACTTTTCTCGTTATTATACTATTTTCCACGAGCGCTTACACTCCTCGTGAAAAGTCACCCTGATGTGATGACGAGAGATGGAATTGATGTGTATTGCAAAATAATAAGGAGATGAAATTGATTGTTTTTTTTTTTCAACGAAAAACAATTTCGTTTGAGTCGCAGATAATTGTACCCTCGCTTTTGACGAATTTAGGAACAATTAGTTGTAGTTGATAGTTATAATAATTCTAATTGAAATTATTAATTTTTTTAAAGGAGGAGAACATTTTTCAAGATTTTCCGTGAGTCAATTTTCTTTTTCATTGGGCTATATTTAGTTAAGAATCTTATGCTGAAACAATTTTTGAAACAAAGAACAGAAAGATAAAAAATCTGAGCTTTTAATTAATTCATTTTTTTTTCGTGTTCACTAAAAGGTTTGAGGATAAAAGTGAGCAGGATTTTTTTAGATAAAAAAGGACGCTTCCTTCTGTGACTGCTATCGTGTGTCACCCATTTTTAAGAGAGGGGAATGAGGTCACTCCAAAAGCTATTGAAATCGGAAAACTTAACTTTACGGCTATGTAAACGCAGCTCTGTCGCTTCCTTTCTTTATTTTCACTTTTGGTTGAAGGCAAAGAGCACAGAGAAGAGAAAAATAGACAGGATTACACCTCTTTTCATTTTTCTCGCCACATCAGAATGTGAAAGTGGAAAGATTAACACTCCGGTAAAACTCCGGAGAGGATGAGTCACTTAAGATATGCTCTGAAAGATTTTGTAAAGGATGAAGCGATCATCTTGACAAACACGTTGTAGAGAGGCGACAATGATCTTTGTTTATAGTCTCACCACCGAGGCATGAACCCTTAGTGGTTTAGCTATTTTTTTCATATTTTTGGTGTCATGTAATGGCAAGAACATTTTACTTTCTTACAAATTAACGGTTATTTGCTTACTCATAAAAGTTGAGGAAAATGAACGGTTCCTTTCTTTCAAAAATACATTACAACCTTGATTCTTCGAACAGCAGCGGGCCCGGTTCCACATTGCAATTGTAAATATAGAACGTTGCGTACACTTCGTCTTTCCGTTTCTGCCACCAGACGAATAGTCGGATTGGACCGGGCGCTTCTACCAAGCACAGGCCGATCGATACGGGTTGTATGTTGGGGAACATCGCATGAATCAAGATTCGATAAATTGAGGTTATAGTGTACTAAGTTTTTTTTAAACTTGCGAGCAAGTTTCAGATGTGCAATGATTTCATCAAGTCTCTTCTAACCATTGGAATCGAATGAATAATTTATATTCCGAATATCGTGAACTCAGTTAATGGGACAAATGATTAGGACACCAATCGTCTTCGTTTTTTGGAAACACACGACGGACAGGAAAGAAGCCGATGTAAACAATGAAAAAAATATATTCATTGTTAGTCTTTCAGGGATTGGAAATAATCCGGCTATGAGAGCCGAGGGATGAGAGAAAAAATATTTATCAAAATAACTAGCTTCTTAGTGATAGCTTCACGAAATTTGTCCTATGGAGAAAAATTTTAAAAAAGATGTTAAGAATGGAGCGTTATTTTTTAATCCGTTATTCCATCTCGTCGGATCCTTTTCTACTTAGCTTTTTTGTATGTGTAATAGAAATGCACTGTGATAGAAATGCATTATTTTTTGTGAAGTCCCAACTCAATTTAGCATGCCGTGAACTTCTGTGGTGTGACGAATGGTTTCCTCTCGCACACTATTTTTACGCTTTTGCCAGCAAACACGGAAAAGCGAGAGAACGGAAGTAAAAGAGGTCACAAATACGACGGATATTTTACGACACTTGCTTGCCATTACTAAGTTCAGCTGGAATTGAATGGCGAACGATCGAATGCTCCCTTAATCCCTCTTTTCTCTCTTCAACCATTCCTCCTGTTTGGTCTACTTCTCTCTCTCTCTCTCTCTCTCTCTCTCTCTCTCTCTCTCTCGCCCTCTCTCTCTCTTTCACTCTCTCTCTCTCTCCCTCCCTCCCTGCCTCTCTCTCTCTCCCTCTTCCTTTTAAGAATGATGCTGTTGGAAAATTTCATAACCTCTCAGTTCAATGAATGATCAAGAAGAATCGTAAAATGGATATGAATGGAAAATCCATTAGCTCGGACGTATAAAATTCACCATCTCGGGAATCAAATTTCGGTACTGAACTTGGCTTTTCTTTTACTCCGTCTCGCCTTTGGGTTAGTCGTGCAAAATTGTTCTTTCATTTTTGGGTTATATTATTGAAGCTACAAAAAAGGTGATCCAAAAAAATTTCGAAAGAGGGATGTTGCAAAAAAGGCGATATATAACGATAAAACGATTAATTATTCCTTCTGAGTTTTTTTATTCCTCTATCTTACTCCTATGGACTCAAAGATCATCAAAAGTGTACAAAGCATCCAGAATCTATTGAGCTTCTCTCTGAGCTTTCAATCCAATACTTTCTTTTCCCGTTTCTTTCCAAACTCCTTACTGTTCATCGTCGGAAATTCTTGTGAATCTGCTAGGAATAAGCTATTCCGATAGTAAAAAAGTTTAGAAGTTGGATACATGTATGTATGCATGTACCACATATACATGGATAAACGAACGCTCACTTTAGCTTTCGACCAAATACAATTCTTTTCTTTAAAATATTTCATAGAGAGACAAAATAGTACAGATATTTAACTAGATATTGCAGCAATAATGAATAATAAAACGACGTAGCAAAAATTTCATCATTTGTTTTAAGAAGATAAATATAGGGGAGGGTTGGGCAAAGCGGAGCACTCCGTCCTGAAAAAAGTGAAATTTCTTTTTTCATCCACATTTTCGTTTTACAGAAGAAAAATATTTATTCGTACAAATTTTCATTCAATATTCATTTTTTTTTTATTAATCAATAGATTTTCATTTTTATGTTATAAATATCAGTCGTTTCAATAAATACTACTTTTTCAACGCATGTCCTGAGTCAAATGATCGAATTTTTCAGTTTTGCACTGAAGAAATAAATTTCAATTTTTCGGGGCGGCGGGGGGGGGGGGGGGGGGTGTTGCTACCCGAATACCCACTTTGCCCGGGTATTCCGTTATACCCGACCCTCCCCTACACCTGGCAGGATGGAAACAATCGGATTCTACATTATTGTCCTTTAGTTTTTTTCTGCAACAAATCCATGAATACTACTTGAAATATGTTTCAATTACAAAACATACCATTTTGTTACAGGCCCATATTGTTTAATAAAATTAATTCATCGTGCAAGTATTACTGAGTAAATTTATCAATAGAACCATCCACCAAATGAAAAAATCATGTTTCTTACATTTATCGGAAATTTAATACAACCTGATAAATTTGTTTTACATTGTCGGGTTTTTTTAATTAATGGTGTTGCCAATAAAGATTTAGGAGAAATCTCAGTTTTCAAGTTGAACTTATTACACGTTCAATAATAAGAAAATAACCACAAAGAAGTTGAAGAGGAATGAAGGGCACTTCATTAGACACACAATAACGAAGGAGAGTTATTTCGTGAACTACTTTGAAAATAAGGTACGGTACGCCGAACTTAAACGAATGACTAAACTGAGAGCGGGAGAGCCTTTCATTGTATACGGGGTATCTCAAAAGAGAATACAAATAGCATGAAAGTAAATGCTAGACAAAATTCTGCCTCAAAATGTATTCGAATGTTTTTCCACTGAACGAACCGTTGATATGTTATTTTTTTTTAATTGTATTTGCCATTGCCCAGGGTTCTCCTCTTTTTAGCTTGCCCCCCCCCACCACCCTTTCCAAAGACACTCCCCTGTGCGGCTGCAGCCGACTTATCCCCAACTGTATCGCATTTGCCGAGGGCGAAGGGAAACTGCAGAAAACCTTGCCGATACAGCCGGTACCTACCTAATTTCCCCGGATAGCAATGCGAGCATGCTCAAGCACAGCTACCAGAGGCGCTTAAGAAAGGTACCTCCTCAGCTGTAATGCAATGAGCTAGCCAGTACACGGCTAGGGAGCCACCATCCACACGATGAGAACCGTCCACGGGAGGCACCCGGAGCCGTACACCGACCGCTCAGGCATCACAGCGAGGTCTAACCGTTGATATGTCATTTTATACTCAAATTGAGATAATATGAATATTTACCACTCGAAAATTTAGTAACTAACTAACGGTTAAGTGGATCAAAACCAGCCCAATAGTTTTCCTCTTCGAATTTAATCTGGAATCTAATTTTAAGTTAATATCCTTTAATTGTGAGACATCCCGTTCATATGTATATTTGTATGTATATTCTTGTATATACATATATAATTTCACTTGGAGGCTTTGTCTCCGTTATGTGAGTACTTAAGAAAAAGACAAAGTTGAATGTGTGTTGCAAACACTGTTACGGAGCCGCTTCATTGGAGGAAAAGCTTCGACACTGCTCTCGTCCCAGATAACTGGCAGGAATGAAGGGGGGTGGGGGGGGGGGGGGTACGGCATGTTTTAAGACCTCATAATCTTTCCTTGTGAACGTTAATGCTCTCTGTTTAACGTTGCCCATCAGAGTTTTAATGAACATTGCTTCTTGTGCATTTGAACCTCTTTCCTTTTTCTTTAAGCTTTCATCCCTCTTCCTATAATGCTTCGAGAGTTTTCTCACACTCGATAAAAGCAACCAAAGCTGCCTCTACACTGACAAAGAATTGGAGGGGGAGAGAGAAAAGGAAACAGGAAAGGAGCGGACAATGATAAAAAAAGGGAAAAAGCGGAATAGAGAACAAGAATGGAAAGCCGAGGGAAAATGTAAACATCATGATAATCGTTTAATACTTTTCTGTTACTTTTTCATCACGGTCAATTCTGTTAGTATTTTGTTTAAGCGACTTTTGAATATTTGTTGAATATTGCAGCGGATGTACCCTTGACATCATGAACTTTCATTTAGGTAACTATAGGTTGAAAAAATGAAATCTTTTTTAAATCTTTAGAAAAAAAATGAAAAAAATGAAATAGAATGAAAAAAAGCAATCTTTAATATAATTTTTTTGCTGCTACACTTCAATTTTATTCATGTTTTGTTAGTAAAATTTATCTAGTGTTTTTTTCCTAATATCGATATTATTTCCCATCTTTTCTAAATTATTATGCCATTCTTACCTTGGAGTATGTTCCTTGTAAATTATTATTGAATTTTTGTATTTTCGAATTCTAGAAGTTGGAGTAGCAACCTGTCAATTATTCTGAGAAGTTTTTAACATACATTTGTAATGCTCTATATTTTGTAGCATATAGGATAAAAATATAATATCTGTATGCACTATGTATAGACGTAATACACCCATGGCTGCACTAAAAAGATACATCTGGGGGAATAACACCCGCAAAAAAAACAGAATAAATGCTGTAAAAAGTTGAAACAAGTACATTTACTCCCCCCAAATAGTAGTTCCGGTAATAAATCGCCTTCTCATCACAAAACCCCTACAAAAAATTGTAAAAGAGATTACCTCCAGAAAAAACCAGCCTTACAAAAATTCTCTTATTTACGTTAAATCTATCAAAATATGATAGAAGAACCCCACAAAAATTTTCTCAATAAATTAGAAACTCACAAAAAGTTATAAGAGAGCCTCACAAAAATTGATCAATCAAATAATAATCTCACAAAACATGCAAATTCAAACCGGACCAAAAATTAAGTCTAAGCTTCACAAAAAATCATTAAATAAATAAAAATTATAAAAGCATTAATAATTAAATAATTGAAAACCTATTCACCTCTAATAAAAATCTTTTAATTAATTGAAAATACAGTTCTTCTACAGTACAGTTATTCTACAACAAGAATAAGAATAAAAAATAAGTATGAAAAAAAAATTCCGATACTAAAAAAATTCCAAACGAAAAAATTTTAATTGAAAAAAAAATTTCGGCTGAAGTACTTGGCGAGTTCGTGACAATGAGTGATACAGTATGTGAGTTAAGCAAAAAAACTCGCCAAGTATTTCGGTAGAAATTTTTTTCCACTGTATTGCGACTATTTCGGGACTAAAAATGCATTGTGAAATATTTCTCTGAGAACTGTTCAAATGAATTCAAACTTCGTAATTAACCGTCAAAATTTATAAAATTATTAGATTACTAAAAACGTACAGTAGTTCTGAGAAAATACGACGCATAAAAGAATCACGAACAAATAAAAACTATTTTTTTTTTTTTATTACTGAAAGTTTCCAAATTGAATAAAAAATCTCAATAAAATTAAATGTTCGGAGCAAAAGAAAGTATGCGATGTAAACGTCGAATCGAAAAAAAAAAATGTTTGGAAAAAACAATTTTATATTATGGGCAATTGATAATAAAAAAATGTTGGAGTACTTATGAAATTCTGTTTTTCAAATAAAAAATCCTTTAGCTCAAAATTGTTTCGCATCACTTGATTCCGTTTTGGGTTTGTTTTATTCTGATCGTTTTTTTTTTTTTCATTTCAAAACTTCAAGTGCATTTTATTTCTATTGGAATATTTTTTCATTACTTATTCTCTATTTCAACTTGCGATACAAATAAATTTATGCTAACAAAGTTACCACTAAAAAAATTTAGATGGGAAAAAAGTTTCGACCGATGCGCATAGCCAGGTTATGACAATGTTTATCAATTATGTATAGTACATTGTATACATTCAGTAATAAAAAATGAGTGAACTACTTTAAACCAATTTTTTTCCCAGTAAAAATTATTTTTACTTAAAGCCATGTAAAATATCGATTGGCTGCCTATGAGGGCGAGAGATATATCTATTTTCACGGTTTTAATTTTACTTCTAAAGAACATATATTTAGGGAAATATAAAACGCCACAGAGTGGTTCTTGCTTTTATCTTGGAATGTAATCCATGTAGATGAAAAGTTTGAAATATAGTCCAAAGTAAGACAACGGTTTACGGGGTTTTTACCGTTCGGTCGGTAGAAAAAAAGTATATGCCAATGAAATGACACTTGACTCCCGAATTATCATACTAACTAAATATCAAAACTGATATGATGAAGCTAGTCACCATTAATATAACTGACACTTAATTATTGCACTATTACTATAATCTACTAACCAACACTCACGACTGTCCGTCTAACAAAAAGTAAAAACTGATTCGAAAAAAATATTAGTCAGCTGTCACTTCCACGATCTTTATAATCGCTCTATAAGACCAATAGTCATAACTGATTAGAAAAAATTGGTCAGCTGTCACATCTGCGATCTTTATAACCGCTCTATAAAATTCGAAAAAAATATTGTTTAGCTTTCACATCCACGATTTTTATAACCTCACTACTGATGTTATTTTATAAACGAAAAGTAAAAGACATTCAGAAATATTATAGGTAACTGTCACATTCACGAACGATTTCAGATATCACTAGAATTGTTACCAGTAGTACTAGTATCACTAGACAGCGACTGCGAAAAAAAAATATGAGCATCAAAAATGTGTGCGAAAAAAGCTAACATTTTTTGATGCAACGGAAAAATAAAATATTAATATTTTCAATACGCGTTAAGCTACAGTTTTAATAAGTCACGATCGAAAGAGAAAAAAAAAATTAAATATGTGAACCCGCAACATCCTCCAAAATATTGTAATTAATTAAATATTACGGAAACAATTTTTGAAAGTTTTCTAAAACAGCTGGAAACGCGGTCCTTCAGGTAAACAGTCTTGGAGCGAACTCTCTTTAAAAATGTACTTGTCTCGAGGCGCTACCGTGACTCTAGATGAATATCCCACTTCATTATAAATTATTCTACTATAAACTCGTAGGAAAGAGTAACACTATCACCTATATGCATATTTCTGAGACAGCAGAGAAATTCGTGGATAACGGAAAACAAGGTGGGGAGAGAATGAGACAAAGAGCTAACCTTTTCTTTCCTCGGATATAATAGAACTGTAATATTCAAATATCTCTGGTTGAATTCAAGACATAACGATACTACTGCTGCGCTAGGAAAAAGATTTTTCACAGCACCACATAATCAAATAGACGCATAAATAAAAGAAACACATAATATAATAGAAAATAAAAAGTTATTTATCGAATTGTTATTATCACCGCATGCAGTTCATGAGAAAAATAATAATGAAATAATTGCTAATTATTTCGTACAATAATTTGCTATAAATATATTTCGGATTCTAAAATTCGAATGGGCAGCTAGGCTCATAATGAATCAGATGGAGAAATTGGTTCGCGTTGGTCTCAAATGTACTATGCACATTTTTAAACTTCAAGAAAAGTGTGGTATACACTGTAAATACGAAATAGGAAACAATCGATTTACGAAATTGTATTTTTCAAGTACGAGTATTGTAAGAGCCATGAATAACTTTAAAATTTGAGAGAAGTATTCTATTTCTTACGAAGAGTTGTTCGCGATTCTCTAGTAACTCTTGAGCAGCTCTAATTTGGAAAACGGAAGAGATTATTTTGCTAGAGCCCCATTAAAATCGCGTTAGTCGAAGAAACGTGAAATCTGATTACAGTTAAGATGATGACAGCGGAGATGGAGCTATATGAAAGCAAAATCACAAGACAAGCGGAACACGAAAGTGAAAGCAAGTATAGAAAGAGAGAAAGAGAGAGAGAGAGAGAGGGAGGGAGAGAGAGAGAGAGAGAGAGAGAGGAGTAGAAAGAGATGTAAAGAAAGAAAAATAGAGACAGGGGAAAAATATTGGCATTAAATGATGGGATAAGTAAACGAAAGACGAGTGGAGATTTCGTTATGAGTTATGTAAGTTTTAAGAACACTCTGTTGCGAACTAATTCATGAAGATATGGAATTAAAATTTCACCATATTGTAGAAGGACTTCTAAAGTTTAGGCAAAAAACAACAATATATTTGTTCTCTAAGCTAAAAACACGTGAGAATAGTAAAAACAATGGAGAATGATAGGAGTTAAAATCGTACAAATATCATAATCCTTTTACGTGAGATGGGGGTAAGATATCCGGAATTTGTGGTAATCCATCTTGAACGAATTGTGCGCGATTTCATCGTATCCGAAATCCGAATCGACGTAGGATTTAAGTTTTCTTCGGATTTCTTCGGACCTGATCCAGTGTACATACGTGTGTCTGTATATGTATATGTCAAGAAAGACATCGAAGAGGTTTAGTTAGGGGGTAAGTGAAGAATGGGGTGGTTGATCGCTATGCCTGCCTTTCTCAACGAAAAGAAAAGAGCGACTGTGGGACGAGACAAAGAATCACGAACAAAGCGTCACTTTGTCGAACTTTGATCGGTCCGAGAAGAGTAGCCAGAAAGCACGAAGCTTTTTCGTCCGCAAATCTCAGGGGGTGTAAGAGTTGGAGGTTGACTTGCGGGATTTAGTAGAAACGTTCTGTGAACGAGCTCTGTGTGTCGAAAACTTTTTGGTCATATGGGCATTTTTACTGTCGTTTTTTATTCCTTTTGACACATATACCTGCATATATATATTACAATATATATATATATATTGTAAAATAACGCTTTTGCCGAAACGCTATAACGTCTTTACCCGTCGTTTCGAGCTACCTGAAATTTAGGAGCAGGAAAGAACAGTGAGACGAAATGTGAATTGTTTTAACAAAGAAATAAGTGTGATCTATTCAATCGAACACAAAGATGATTTTAATTTGTACATGAAATTTTGTGAACAATAAAGATGATTTTTATTCATTTCGGTTTGTTTTCAATTTCTTCAATGTTATTATTTTTTATTCACATGGAAACAATAATACTTGTTTTGAAATCATAAATTTGTCCAAAATTTTGTTTAATTTTGATCTATGAAACTGTTTCGTCTTCAGAGGAACGTATTTTATTTTTTCATTCAAATTTTCAATCTTAATGCGAACAGTTATTAAAAGTATAATTGAAGGTAAATCTGGCAATTACAAACACTTTCCGCTGTCATAAAAGTAGCTGTAAAGTAGGGAAAAGGGTCTTGCTCGCCTTCGATCGCTCGCAAGACAATAAAACATTTGGCGGCCAGATGTGTGGTCGTCAAACACCTTTTTAGACACTCTATAACTTTACAACATACACTTTATAACATATACACTTTATAACGCGTAGTTTTTTGAATATTTTAAAAATACGTGCTCTTTTTGTAATTGCCCGGTTTATTGAAAATATGTCCTGAGCTCGCGGAAAAACCCCTCGGGTTTTTTCCTTCTTTCTCTGTCCTTGTTTTATTTATATTATGTACTTAACTTTTCTGGATTAGTTGAAACGAGTCTCAGCCTTCAGCGGACATACTCTCGAATTGACCAATCATGTTATTTTATATTTAACAAATGATCAAAGGAAGAGACCAGGAGGACTTTCGGTGAGCTCTGGACGAGTAATCTACGTTGAAACGCCAAACACAACTATCGTCTTCAACACACCGACAGCGCGTATCATTTTAAACACGCGTGTAGATTCGCTTATAAGAAACACTGTAATATCAAACATAATAAATTCAACAATTCATGTTAGAAATCGAAACACTCTAAAGTGAATAATTATTTAAACCCATGTTCGTAGGCGATTAAATTTACTCACGAACGTATCAAACAATCGCGTTACGGTCTAAGTGAGATCGGGCCGTACAACCCTGATCGGTACAATATTTAACCGCGCAGTTTATTGGTCGTTACAGAAACGAACTAATTATCTAATCATTCTGCGGTGTCTTTCTTTACAATTGGAAATCCTTTACAACGAGGAAATAATCGATTTATCGCTCAAAAATAAAGAAAATGATATCTTTTTCACAAACTCAAAATAAGTTTTCGTGGTTAAATTATCCAAAATAATCAATTAGAATTTTGAATGATTCTATACGATATTAACAAAATTTTTGTCAATGATTCGATGCTATCTTACAATAATTGAAATATTTTGGAAAATTAACAAATCAAATATAAAATTTTATTTTTATTTAATCGGCGATTTCTATGCCTTTTTTTGAAGAAGCTCGTAAAAAACGATTTTACAGTGAATTCAAAAGAATCTTTTATTCATTTATTTTTAACTCCCGACTGCCCGTAGGGCAAAAAGATGGGAGTTATGCGTTTCACTGCGATCAGCTGATGGGAGTTATTTCTTTGTCACCATTTTTGTAGGATTAGAAATACTAATTATCAGACTGAATTCTGATTCGAATAGCAAGTTTATTTCTTTGAAGCAGATGAAAAGGTTTTCCCACATCGAAAATCTTGAAATCGAATGAACCCGACGATTCCTGCCCTCTCAGTATGGAAAGAAAGGAAAATTCTACACCGAAAATCTTGAAATCAAATGAACCCGAATAATGTTTGCCTTTTCAGTGTAAAACAATGGAAGGGTTTCACACCAAAAATCTTTGAACCAAACGAACCCGAAAGGTCCCTGCCCTACCAGTGTGAAAGGAAAGGAAATCTCACACCGAAATTTTTTAAACCGAACGAAACCGAACGATTTCTGCTCTTTCAGCGTGAAATTTGCCGGAAGGTGTTTGATTGCTTGCTGTTGAAATCAGAGAGATCGTATGTTGTTAAGAGCTTCGTGTTTCTCAGAGAATGAGCTGCCGTTGCCGCTGCACACGGTCTTTTATACCCGAGAAAGTCCTTTGTTCTCACGTTGGTGGACGCGGATTGGCCTTTAAAATAATCTCGAAGAAATATTTAATTTCTAAATTTTCTTATTGAAGCTTCTTATTAGGCCGCGTGATTTGATTGGCTCAGCGTATGGCATGTTCGCAATGCGTATGCGTAAGATTTATTATTTTCGAAATTTTACATTATTTTATAAAATTTTATATTTTCTTATACTTTTTCAATTTTTGTTTATCGATTAATCCTTCTGATTATAATAACAAATGTATTTTTCATGATTTTTAAATAATTAAATAATAATTGAAAGCTCATGTCGGATTCGTCGATTTCCTTACGCGATCGTCATGCGCATGCGCAGATGCAGTCGACTTTCTTGTTTTTGAAAACTAAAATTATCTTATAGAAATTTTTGTATCATTGTTCGTGTGATTATTTACTTTCCAATTTTATTTAATTTTTAAGTATTCATTTCATAAGAAAATCATTTTAATTGTTCAAACAAAATAAAAGAAACACGTATTCGCAAAATTAATTTGAATTTTTTCTGCTAGGAGGCGACGTGCGCATCATGTAAGTGCTGCTCTGTCCACGTGACAGTGTTCAAGATGGCCGCCGATGTAAACAGACGCGCATGCTATAAGTGTTTTTCTTTTATAAAAAATGCCGAGAAAGTGGTGAAAAAGTCGTGGGTGAGGCAGTGTCATTTCAATATATATATTATATATGTTGCGTTCCAATGATGCAAACTTCACCACCATTATTTTAGAGCACTTAATCCCGCCGCATGAATTAACAGCTATAGCTTAATTAAGAATTACATAAAGTTGATCGCATTCACAAATTTTTAGAACGTGTAACACTGAGTTCAATGAGGTCATGATTTCTCTATTTTCCAGTACTTGTTCCGGCTACACGAATTCACGATTTTATCTTAATTCATATATTTACACGTATAAACTTTTATGTAGAAAGTCAATCTAACACTTTTCATTCGTTCACTGAACTTTGAAATTACTTTTTTTATATCCATGTAATTCCGCGTTTTCCGTTATTTGTCAACTCTCGGATATAGACTTATAACTCTTACTAGTCCGGGAACCAGTGAATATTTTTTGGAACTTATTTTCGCACGCCCTATTTATGGTAGTTTCGGTTCCTTTGATGATGTTTTTTAATAAATAGCCAGTCTGGCTATGATTTTCCGATGGAATTCATGAGTTAAAATTACAACTTATGCTATTTATTTTCGCGAGGACGAAACTTGTTGTACTAATTACTAAT
The DNA here is from genome assembly GCA_963989365.1 of Rhimphoctona megacephalus. Taxonomy (NCBI): domain Eukaryota; kingdom Metazoa; phylum Arthropoda; class Insecta; order Hymenoptera; family Ichneumonidae; genus Rhimphoctona; species Rhimphoctona megacephalus. Next base: position 31,769,272 of record OZ022414.1, on the reverse strand, counting down.
ACCGTAAAACTCAGTAAAATAATAGCCTGGCTGGTTTTTGGAGTTGGAAAGTCAGTCTGGCATGGTTTTTTTTATTTCGAAAAATCTTGTTTTTTTGTGGATTCCCGGAACTTATTTTTGCATCAGCGAAACTCCTTGTATTAGTTAACATCATAATAAAACTCAGTAAAAAAGCAGTTTGGCAGACATTAGATAATCGTAAAAAAAACTCATGGAACTAATTTTCGCATTATTAAAAATTTGCTAGATGATAACATGCGTTATACAATTATCGAGAAAAGTAGTCTGGCTATCATTTGAGATCACTTAAGCCTTGCCAGATTAACCGGAAGATGCGTAGCTTGGCAATTTGAAATTAAGATATAATGTAGCATAAATAATATCATGGTATTCTGAATCTATTTTTATCATCAGTTTTATATGATATGAGACAATGAGACAATAAATCAATGAACCAAAATATCGAGCCGTTATTAAACCTAAATCATATTCTGCTATTACGTTGGTATTTTGACTAACAGATTATGTTTTTTTAAGCAAAAAATTATTTTAAAAAGTGCTAAATGTAATATTAAAAACGACGATGTTTTCAATTTTTTCATCAATTCACGAAAGTTGCAGTAACATTTCTTTTCTATCCGAAATTGGTACCCCAGACACTGCTCATTCTCTTTATTTTCAAAATATCTTCAAATTGATTTTTTGCTTTTTTAGTTTTTTTTTTATTTATTTATCTACATATTTTAATTAGTGTTGAATTTTTCAAATTGAACAATGAATAAGAAAATTTTGAATTGAAAAATTAAAAAAATAATAAATCGGTTAACTGTTTGTCGAGTTCTAAACGTTGTTCAAACTTACGGATAAACACATTTTTTTGCCAACAGATTTACATATATAGGAGAGAGAAAAGATTATCAGGGTTTTTCTTGAATTTTTTATTTCCATTTTTACAACAAATCAATTTGTTACCAGTGATGAAGTCGATTAAGATATTAATGGACAAGAAATAAGTAATGAAGGGAAGGAAAATGATAGAAACGATAATACTGGGCAGGGTATTAGCAATAAACAAACGGAAAAAAATGGAGAAGATAATAATGATTCAGAAAACTATATTGTTGATAAAGAAGATAATGATAATAACACGCAAGAGATCTGTAACGTACCCAAGGTATCGGAAATATCAATGAACGATACCTATCCACGATTATGTCTATTTTGCGATAGTAAACGTAAAGTAATAAAAAAAAAGAACAAGGACTATATACCTGTAAAGAGGATACGACGATTGAAAGATTGAGATCGCACGCGACACAAGCTAATGATATTCTTATGGCAAAAAAAATTCACGATATTATAAAAAAGGATCAACTAATATCTTACCACAGGTATTGCAAATAAATTACATTTATCAAAGTCAGACTGTTTCCGCACAACCAAACCAGAAATGGCCCAGAAAGCGAGATTACAATAAAATTGCATATGAAGAACTATGCGATTTTGTGAACGATAATGTTGTTGAAAGAAAACGTTGTTATTTTTTGAAATTTTTGAAATAGTTTTACCTGCAATGTCTCGTTTGCCAATACGATGAACTTCCGGAATATGTGAAAGATGTTTTTATAGCGCACCATATAGAAGAAAAACTATTGCAAAGTTAAAAAAAAAATAAATAAAGATCATCACAATTAATAATAAAAAAATTGTCATTAAAATTGTCAAAAAATTTACAAGAAGTGGATGTTATCGAGAGAGCAGCACTTATTTTGAGGGAAAAAATTTTGAAAATTGAACCGAATAAACTTTCAAATGAAATGACTGCGAATGATTTGATCCAGGAAGAGTGCTCGATTCCACCGATTCTTCATGATTTTTATGAAACTTTGCTGAGTGGCGCGAGTCATCGACGCAGACGAAGTTTGAATTGCCAAAGAATCGTCGAGTCATTCGCAGACGAGGCAATTCTCGCGGTTTCAAACGGAAAAATAAAAACTTCCAAACACATTACTCTAGGAATGAATTTGAAAAGCTTGACTAGCAGTAAAAAGGTTGTTAATATAATCAATAAATACGGTCATTGCTGTAGCTACAGTATCATAGAAGAATTGGAGACGGAAGCAGCTTTTGCTTCCACTCGTAGATCGCAGATTTGTCCTGAAGACATTATCAGTGCGTCGAATTTACTCACAGGTATAGCATACGAAAATTTTGATAGATTCGTTGATACTCCGTCCGGAAAAGACATTTTACACGACACTGTCGGTATAATTTATCAAAATTTCGATGAAAGTGCTGCTACTGTTCGTGAAGTGTTAATGGATATCGATTGTAGTGAAAGTAGCGTCGATGAAGTAAGTCATAGTAAAAAACGAAGACGAACGTATGATGTGATAATGAGAGAATTAGAGATTTACATGAAAAGGCCTAAGATGCTGGAAAAACTACAACCTCTTGAAAAACAATCACGTCAATCTGTACCTGATAATATGGAATCACTGCACCGAATAAATCTTGCTTGGATGATTTCGCACGAGTTAGAAATTAAAAAAACACCCATGTGAGTCGGTTTCAATAGCTTGATATATCAGGATGATACTCCTAAACAGAAAGTTTCATACTTAACAAGTATAAATTTGTTCCCAAGTACATCTGTTGTACCGGAAACGATGGTACAAAGTCAAAAAATCGCGGAGGATATAACGAAGCCTACATGCAAGTAACGTACGATTTAGCAATTGCTAAAGTAGCTGTGTAAATTTAAGCTGCTGAAAAGCCAAGATTCGACAATCTGTTTATACATCTAGGTTCATTCCATATTATGATGGCCTTTTTTAAAACCATTGGCAAATTCATTGATAACTGCGGTTTGTCTAATATCATAGTGAATTGCGAAATGTTAGCAAACGAATCAGTAAATGGATTCATAAATGGAAATCATTTTAATAGATGTAAAAGACTGCATCCTATGATGGCTTTGGGACTTCAAATATTACATTTTCAATGATTCCTTGAAGAGAAAAATATTAAAATCAGCAGCGAAGTAAAATAATTTCTGGAAAATCTTACACAAAAAAAATCATCAAGTCCTATTGTAGATAATGATGCAGTAATTGAATTGTTTGAAAATTATGAACAATATGAAGAGCAAACGAGAAGCGGTGAGCATGGATTGACACCACAGTTTTATACGATTTATATAAATCTGGTTCAATATTATTACCTTCTGAATGTCAGCATCCGGATTTTGAACGATTGTCAGCATTTGATTTTGAAGATGCAGACTTTGAATTATTTAAACACGTATTACCAAAAATTGGTAATTTATTTTTCATTTACACTCAACCTAATTATGCTCATTGGTTAGTTAAGTACTACGATAACTTAACAAAAGTTAAAAGGACGAACAAACCGTTTTCAAGACAGCCGGTCGATTTAACTTTAGATCAGACAATTAATGCAGATGCTGCTAATAAACTAACAGGAGTAATCCATAATACTAATTCAACATCAGCTCGTCAACGCTGGTGCAAAAGTCATAGTATTCGGGCAATTATAATATTTCACCTTCTACAAACAACTGGCTTGAATAAAACTCAAGATATTACAGCAGATCTCGGAATTCATAGGATAAAAAAAGCGGCGTACAGCTTCGGCGATTTATTGATGGAAACAAGAAAAACCTTAACCCTTTTGGAACTGATGTAAAACATGATTCGTTGTATAATATATCAAACGGCCAAGCAGTAACCGATCCCATTAAAGATTTTCTAATTCACGTTGAAGCAAATCACAATGAACTGCGTAAAATATTTATTTCGGAGTGTGCTCAAGATAGCAGTCGATTTGAAAAACCTATAGATAGAAAAAGAAATAAAGTTTTTAACTTCACTAATTCAATTAAGAAAAAGAAAATGACAGTTGCAGGAAAGATTCAAAAAGTACGATTGCAGAGAGATTTATTTGATCGGCTGTTGGGGCTTTTGATAGAGCAAAAAATCGATATCGATATATATCCGAGGAGTAATTCCAGAATGATCAGAATGCGTGTCCACTGCTGTGGTGCACGGCTTTTTGTACCCAGCGTTTCCTTTGGCCATCGCGCTCGAGCTCTGATTCGTTCGCCGAGTAGTCTCGAACCCGTTCTGCACGCTCATTTCTTTCCGTTCTCTCATTCTTGCTTCGTTCCCCCACTCTCTCATTCTCGCACTTCGATTTGCATCTCGTTTCCCCCACCTTGCGCATCACCTGCGCAAGAATTCTAAATTTCGTATTTTTACACTTTTTTATAACAATTTTCACATATTTAATATTTTTTTTACTTTTATTTGATTATTTATTCAAGATTTTTCTATAAAAAAGTCGTTTTAAATCTTTTAAAAACAATGAGAAAGTTTGCCTCAATTCGTTCTTTCCCTTGTCGCATGCATCACGCGCATGCGCAGAAATTATCGCTTTTTTCGATTTCTATTTTCTCGTTATTTTTCTAATAATTTTACCGCTCGCATGTTTTCTTATAATTCCATGATTGTTTTCATAATTTTAAGCTATAATTTTATTATAATAGTGTCTTTTTTATTATTATTATTTATCTAAACATGCTCGAAGTCACGCACGCACTTTTTCGTTTCGATTTATCATGCTAGGCGGCGGTCTGCCACTTGTGCATTTATTATGGCCGCCGATGCCAAAAGTAAACAAAACGTACGCGAAACATTTCGCATCGTTTTGGTTTTTATCACGTTTAAATTGTCGGGAAAAAGTCGTATCAGTTCGCGAAAAAGTGTTTCCATTTCGTTATATATATTCAGGCAAAATCATTTTTTCCCGGGTGGACAACCAATCGTACTGATTTTGGGCGCAATCAAAAGAGCATCGCTTAATTAGCTTAAAGTTAGCTTTGCAAGCCGCGAAATGCCTCCTAGGTTTTGCAATTTATTGATTTTGTCATGGGTTTTTTTTTAACATAATAGTTTTTGTTTTATAAATGAAAGAAATGGATTTCTTTTTTATTAAAAAAAACACATTTCTACATTGAAATGATTGCCATTTTTCGAAATATCAATTTCTTTTTAAATCGGCTGTGGAAGGGTAAAAGGCTCTTCCTTTTTTCATGTACTCCCAAAAGATTTTTCTTATTTCTTTTTCAAGTGAAAAATATCGGAGCTACGATGGTTACCGCAGAAGCACTTTCACCAACTGGCTTCTACGGGATAACGCGCTAACACAGCTCATTGCTCAATATTTATTTATTAAAATTTGATCGAATATACTTAAAACTATCAACTTTGAAAAACATTAATTAATTTTTCAATAAAACAATTTGTTCGGTGGAAAAAATGTCAAACTTTGCTCTGCTCTCACTGCCCCCTAAATGTAAATGTAAATGTAAATAGCCCCTTAATTGGGGTCCCGAAAATCAAGGTCGCAGTGTGTTATCAGATGCCTTTGTTATAAATTTCGATTGATAATGGAACTTTGTGAAAACAAAAAAATCATAACTGAATTGACTCTACTTCATCATAGTAAGAATCTTCATTTTGGAATTCTTGTATTTCCGATGTAGCTGGCTGTTCATATTTTTGTCCCATGGCAAATTTCAGTGTTTTTGGATGTAATGGGGTGCACGTTGCACATTCTTAAACGAATTAAATCTTTAAAATCTGTATACATATACAACGTTCCATACGAATGTTAGTACCGACAGAGAAATCGGGCATTACGATGGAAGATCGTGCTTGGGCTCGATGGGTGGCTTTGACTCTGAGACGAAACTTCTACCAACCGCAAGCATCACCGACGGTCTCTCCTTCTCTTACTCCTTTCTCTGTCTCTTTTGAGAACCCCGGCGGCCACGAATCCTGGAAACTTCTTGGAAATTCCGTACGAATAGGGACCAACTCCTACCTCCTAGTTTCCTCATCCTCTGAGCAAAAGCTCAGGATAACTTTTCCGTGCAAAATTGTACGTGCCGAACGTACTACGTGTGTAACCTCCCCTCTTCATCCTCCTTCTCACCCCATAACCGTAAGTAAAGTATACGCGAAGAAGAATTTCCTGCGAATGAAACAGAACGAATTCGGTGGGTAAAAACGGCAACGTGACAAGTGCTCGTGCACTATTTTTATTTTTCTTTTCAAATTATTTTCTTTCCCTGAAATTTGCGGAACGATTATGGGGTAGATGCCCAGGAAAGTTAAACGCACTGCGGTCGATGAGTTAGGTGAAGGGTAAAAACGGCGTAATCTGCAGTAGGTGGAAGTCCGTACGAAGAGAAAAGTGTAGTAACATCAGAGATATAGGAACTAGCCAATCAGTAGATAGATGAGTAATTATCCCTCGTAGAATGAATCTACGTGTCATGACCATATGTGAGTGGAGTCGCGTATACTCACGGAGGAAACGTTACATATATACAATTTATCCATATACTATGGAGTGAATTTTATCCAGTCATAAATCATTTTGGAGTCACAGGGTAACGCTGTTCCACCGTCAACCTCTTTCCCCAGCTCTCTCTCTCTCTCTCTCTCTTTCTCCGTTTATCAATGTTGGTAAACCATGCAATGTCGTCACTATCTTTCTCATTATGACTCCCCGATTGTCCCAGGTGGTTAAACCCCTTCGATGTCGAGCACTCTGACAATTAAAGTTCCCTTGATATTCGTTTAACACGAGTTTCCGTAGAAGAGTCCGTGATATTATAAACGCTGTAACTAAATTCGCGATATCGCGGAGGGCTTGTGCGTTGATTGACAAACGAAGAGTTGATTATGACGGCCCATCGGTCAATTTCCCTTGGTTCACTAACGACTATATACCAGCGAATTGTCAGCTTCAAGTGACGTCTGATACGCAAAGGTTAAATCAATTGAAATAAGTAAAATTTTCGATTATTTTGATAATTAATTCAATTATTGATGTGTTAATTTGATCCTTACTCGATATCTGATCATTTTATGCAAGCTAGGTCACCAAAGCCAAGCCACCTCTACAACTCATACGATTATAACAATAAAAAAAAGTAAAAACGTATATAATCGATGATATGATTATATGATTTTTAATCGCAATTTATAAATATCAAGAGACTCGGCAGAGACTCGAGACTAGTACATTTGAAGCACTGTCCTAAGCATTTGCCGAGTCTATATATACTTTCTCCTAATAAAACGATTCGCGGTGGTGGGGATACAATTTTTATAACGTTTCAACTAACGGCGGAGCCTAGGAGTCGTTTGGCGGCTTGAAAAGCGAACTGGAGAGTAATTAAGCGATGCTTTTTCGATTGAGCCTAAAATCAATACGATTGGTTGCGAAACTGCTGAGAAAAAACTTTGCACAGATAGGATTATGCTCGATACTAACACATTCAAGAATTTGATGTGTCGGTATATGCGCGTGCAGACAACCCAAGCAAAGGCAATTGATGCCGAACGGCTTTCTCATTGGTCACGGAGTGACCAATACATTCAAAATTACTTGAATGTATCAAATACATTCAAGAATTCGACGTGTCTGTATATGCGCGTGCAGAAGACACAAACAAAGTCTATTTATAAAGTATCTATATCGCTGATGTGTCAGCTGTACGAGTCGTAAGTTTATATCCGAGTGTTGACAAATAACGAAAAATGCGAAATGATACGTATATAAAAAAGGTCATTTCAAAGATCAGTAAGCAAATAAAAAGTGTTAGATTGACTTAAGGGATTTCGGTACAATTCTATTGTTTTCAAACAAAGCGCCAACTTCACATAGCTATATTTCGTCGAAAACAAATAAAAAAACCTGTTCGTTCGGTCGATGGGAGGAAAACTCACCGTTTTCGTTGACGAATAAATGAATAATTAATAAACCATGTAGACGAATTATTTAATTTTTGGATACCGGAATTGCAATAGTATACTTACTGGTTTGGCAGTTTTTCAATTAGTTTTTAACATTTTTTCTCAGTATTCCATTCGTAAAACTGTCGGTCACCAATGACCGTATAGGCATCTCACCATGTTAAAACGTGTTTTTTGATATTTAATTTCACAAAAACGGTGTAGACGATCGATTTAAAATTTGGACGACACATCCAGTATATGTTAAAGAATATACTGTGTAAATTTGAAGTAAATGGTTACATTTTGCCACTTGTACCGAAACTCCTTAATACGTAAATATTTATTGTGCGTGTATTGTATTACGTATAAACATATGAATTAAAATAAAATCGTGAATTCGTGTGGCTGGAATAACTGCTAGAAAATAGAAAAATCATAACCTCATCGAACTCAGTGTTATACCTTCTAAACATTTGTGAAAATGATCAAATTTATGTAATAATTAATTAAACTATAGCTGTTAACTGATACGGCGGGATTAACCACTCGAGAATAATATGGTGTTGAAGTTTGCATCGTTGGAATGCAACGATTTTTTTTTACATTCATGTCACCAAAACTCTTCTCATAGATAGAGATTTATTAGTTTCCAAAAAAAAATTATTCAATTTGGAGCCTAACACTTCGAGTAAACGTGGGGCTCTGTGAAAAAGGAAAATTATGAATTTCGTTATATTCAAACACGCAAACTGTAAATTCAATAGTACAAAAATGCATAACCTTACATTACATTCCATAAATGTAGTACGCGTATCAGTGAATAAATTAAAACTTGTGTTAAATTGTGTTTATTAACCCCCAAACCGTACAGTGGATCCCAGCACCTTTAATCCGTACACAGGTGCGAATAGAGATTTCATGATTACAACTCATGATTTCGAAGTGAAAATGGAATCCAAAATGCAGACATAAGTTATGATTTTGGGGTAAAATTTCCTGCCAAATCACTCGGTGCCACTTAGACTGAGTTTAAATCATACACTTGCGAGAAAAATTGAAATAAAAAAAAGTGATTTTAAATATTTCACTTTTTCCAAAAAAAATCGTAGATTTTTTTAATGTAATAAAAATGTAATAAAACCTACACGCTTTTTTAGTTGAAAAGTGGCTTTTGGAGGAAAAAAATACACAAAAGTAATTTTATTGCATTAAGTATTTTTTCCATGACCTCACACATGCACTAATTTTGATAATGAAATTTGACATTTTACGCTATACAGGGAAGAAAAAAAAATATTTTACTCATACAAACTTTTATTTTTCATTAAAAATACAAAAATAGTTGATGATGGCTGGATTACAAATTATAATTCCAAAAAACGCTCGCATTCGCTACAGGCTGCTGACTGATGGTCGTCGCACACGAAGATTTTCAGAACTCATTATGAAACATTTACAAATTGAAATTAATATTTTTATTAAAATCGCACAAGAAAGTACACGTAGGGAAAAAATCGTTGCTTCAACCACATATCTCATTACGGGGTGCCAATGATATTATATAATCATAACAATATTATAAAGTATTAAACCAATACGTTAGTTTTTTATCAAACCACACATGTATTCTGACCGAGAACACCGCAGTTGGATCAATGAAATCTTCCAATAACATCAAGTGCTATTGAATCGACGATTTATTTTTCTCCGTGTATAAAAAGTCATCCATATTGACTATTTTATCGCTCGTACAGCGTAAAATACGAAAGGGTTTTTTATTGTCTCTACATCAAATGACTTCATTTTTTTTAGTAAATCGTACACTGAAAAAAAGTGCGTAGTTAAAGATATTTTGTTGAGCCAACTATGCCCGTGATTTGAAGTAAAACTTTAAATATTCAATAGAACCAAAACATTTTTTGAATAAAATTCAATAAATATTTGAAATAGTATCATCGCATTGCTCGGAAAATGCGGAAAAGTATTTCAGTCAATTGTATCAATCACATTTGGATTAAATGAATTGCATTGTGTAATTAAAACGTATAGTGATTGTACCGAAAAATTATGATTTTCAAATGACTGTAAGAAATATTTGAAATTTTTTTTTATATACATATTTTTTGGAATATTTTTTATTTGATATTTTTGATTTTGTATTTTACGACTTTCAATAGTAAATACGATTGATCGATTTTTTACTCTAGTAAGAGTGCCTATCCTGACTCCTGACATAATTAGGTAGCAAAAATTTTCTATATCAGCGTACTTTAATTGTAACGACAAAAGGTCTTGGACCTTTTTACCTCGTAAAACAAGGGTTCGGATTTTCTCGACGATCGTCGGTTGGAGTGATCGATATCTAACAATTCAATGTCGAAGCCTTATGGGCACACGGGCGGTGCGACGCTTACGCGAGAGCGCTCCGCCCGTGGCCCTCTAGCGGATTTCTGCCACACCAGAAATCCAGCCAGGGAATAAGGCTGTCCGGCTACAATATATATAATTCGTGTTAAACAAAACTTATTGTTTGCGTAACAAAATTTTAGCAGCTTTAGCAAAAGGTTTATTTGTTTGAATAATAACAAAAGATTTTATCCAAATTACTACTGGGTAATTAGCTTAATCACAAATTATAGTCCGTTGATCTGTGATGTCACTGAATTCAATTCTCGCAGAGAAGTTTATTCGATGCTATTATTTTATCGAGTCACGGACAAACCGTATACAACTCAACCTCCGTGTGATTATTTCAAATTGAATCGATTTTGTGTTTCGAGTTTTATTTTTTTTCAATGTAACCATTTATTGCGATTATATCACATTAAATACACTCAACTCAAATAAATTAAAATTTAGCGGCAAAATCGTGGCGTAGTTGTCTCAACGACATGACTTTCTATGGATCAACCACCGGGTGATTAATTAAAGGTAATATGACTATTGGCGCAACGAAATTCGTCCAATCTCATCGCGTAGTTGACAATACTTTAATTTTTTTTTTCAGTGTATAAATAATGATGAATTCACTTATTTTGAACACGAAAATGATCCTTGATTGTGAAATACACTATTTTTTTTAAATTTTCACAGACCACGATTCTTTGATCTTAAAGCGTACACCGGTACGAATTTGCACCAACTAGATTTTTCGATGCCGCTTTCGCGGTGGTTATGGAAACAATGAACGTTCTCTCGACGGGGTTAGACACTAGAGGGGTCACACATATTTGTCGAAAAAGGGGTATGCCCTCAAACAACTTTCCCGTCGAATGTCGGCGTTTTGAAAATTTTGTTGTTGCGAATTCACACCAGTGTACGGTTTAGGGGTTAAACATTTATTGTATTCAAAAGTGTACCGTTTAAATTATGTTTATTAAAAATATATTATATTCAAAACTGTGAGAACTACGTTTGTTATGAATATGTGATTTTTAAAATTTGTTTTTCAAATTGAGAGTTTTTTTCATATACTTTCAGTTCCCTCGTTCCAGTTCTCCATGAGATATTAAAATTCGAATAGCTAAAATGCATGCATGGAATATCTCTCAACTCTCTAAATTCTGCAGCTGGTGGTCTAATCTAAGTTCTTTCGCTTTTTCGTTTTGGCGTTTGTGTTGGCAATAGATACATACCTAGTCTTATCATTTTTTAAGTATTTATATTTAAGTATTTAAACGTTTTTGCTATGATTATGGCATCATGCATTTGAAAAGTTGTTTTAAATTCTTTATTCATTTCAGTTTTGCCCTTCAGTCGCTCTTTTTTTCCTCAACCGTACGGAAATACCAAGTCTCATCATTTTGTTGGACAAAATGCGTATTGAGTATAGTCACCTCTTCGCTTTGATTGTGGCATCGTGAATTTAAGGGGCTATTAGAGTTTAATACTTTTGAGAAATCGATTTTTTTCATTTTTCGAAAGTATATACATGTAATATGGTTGTGTAAAAATTTCAAAACGATCCGAGCAGTCTAAGTATATTTTTCAGCGTCCTTTACATGAGTACCTCAGCGCGCGTACCTGATCGCCAAAAACTTTGAACGCGTTTTTCTCGAAACACCATTTTTGAAATTGGTCTCCACGAGATCTCAAAAACTACTTGACCGATCCTTATGAAATTTAAATCACATATTCTACATATATATTCCTAGAAATTAACGCTCTACGAAGTTAAAATTTTGATTTTATATTATATTTTTAATATATTTTTTGTACAAAAAACAGTGAAAAAACGTGTATTTTATTTTTTTTCTGTTTTCATCCGCCATGTTGTTATTTATCGACAAAAAATAATATCCAAGCGTCATTACCTACCTGACGTTATACTTAATCTAACGCATTTTGTTTTTTTGATGTCAGACAAGCCGTTCCTGAGATATGATGGAAACCGTTTGTCTCCTACTTTTCGAGGCGCTTTGTTCAAGTGCAGTTTTTGCACATAAAAATGTAGTAAAATGAATAAAAAAAAATTTTGTATGTAAATAAAGGCTAGATTTATTATCCCCAACAAGTTTTATTTCAATATTTTTAACAGCATGCCCAGAAAAAATTCCGCCTTAAAGGGTTGTTTCAAAAAGTTTTCTCTATTCGTTCCCAGTTTTCCTCTTCGGTCGCTTCTTTTCTGACCGTATCAAAATTTGCTTCAAGAGAATTCACTGGATACAACCAAACTCATTCCATTTTGTTGGGCATGATCTCTGCTCTAAGTTTGTCCGCTTTGTTCAATATATTGTTTTGAAGTTTCCATAATATACTATTTGAATTTTTGAAATTCAATAAAAATATTAAAATCCTGGCCAAATATCCCCTCCCCAGGGAAAAAACCTTGGACAAGTACATTTGTTAACCCCCGCTTCCGTTTGTTTTCATAGAAAAAACTACCCAAAAAAGTGCACAATTTTTAAAAAATTGGCAAGATGGAGACAGGAAAAAGAAGATTGTTTCTATAAAATAATTATACTCCAAATGACAAATAGAAATGTAAAACTTCACATATTTTATCGAGATCCCAAGAAAAAAAGCAACAATGCCCATCGTGAGTGTCCGGTAAAAAACAGAGTCTACAAGTAAATGATCAATTTGCGCATAAAAAAAATAATTACTTTACAAAAACAGAAATGGTAAAGCCAATGATTTACGTTCAGCACTAAAATTTATAATATCAATAATAGGACAAGTATTTTATTGTCGCTTGAGGATGGAGTATTAAAAAAAAAGCAAAAATTAGTTGGTTATTGAAAAAAGTCACCAATGTACAAAAATAAAAATCGGTCAAAAGAACAGAGTCCAGAAAAAAAAATCGGGATGAAAAAAAACTAGAAGAAAAAAATTTCAACGGAAAAAAATTAGATTGAAAAAAAAATTTCGGCCGAAGTACTTGGCGAGTTTGTAACACATACAACATTACGTGAAATACATTACGTGATCCAAGCTAAGCAAAAAAACTCGCGAGAAATAGCAAACGAACTTAGCACAGCTCGTAGTAACGAAGCGATGATCCTTATATGCAAAGGAAATAAGGCATCTCTTGTTTCCGCAAGGAATAGCAAATGCTTCATTGCTTTAAGTTTCACCAGTTTTTTTAGATCAAATTGTCGAAGCAGAGAATCTCAGCCCAATTCACAGCACTCAGCGCCTTCAGTATATTGGTAAATTTCTTGAAGCCCAAAAGAAAAACCGAAGGAACTGAGCACAACCTGCAGAATATTGGAAATTTTATGTTTATTTGTAGACCGCACCTGAAAAGCATTGAAAGTCATGATTTCACGATAAAAGTAATTTGTCAAATTTTTATAATTAAAGTATTTCATCAACAATTAATATTTTTTCAGGTTTTTATTTATGAGCAGATGATACATCTTGTCACAACTATTTTCATACACTCACTTTTGGAAAAAAACAGTCTTTTGATCTGTAAGAAAAATTTAAGTGACATGATTGAAAAAATAAAATCGTTGCGTTCTAGATTGAAACTTCAACATCATTATTTGCGAGTTCACACATTTTCAGAACGTTTAACACTGATTTTTGAGGTTATGTTCGTTGTATTTTCTAGCACTTATTCCGACCACACGAATTAACGGTTTGATTCGGATTATTTTATACGGAAAAATAAAAATGATAACCTCAACGAGTGGTGAGGTTTGTTTTTATTTGGCTTTTCTGGAATCCGAAACAAAAATGATTTCGCCAGCGGGTGCGAGATTATCTTTTTTAATTTCGCTGATGATTAATTCCGAGATATTAAAAAATATTATTATCACATTTCGCAATGGTTATATATTACCGTTTTTTCGCATTATTTATATATTCAAACTATTTATGAATCACGATTTTTCACAATCTAAAAAACACGCGATTTACACGACTCGCACTTTACACTGTCAAAAGTCAAAACTACCGTCACACGGGTTAAACATTCAAACTTTCCGTGGTATGGGTGCGAAGGAATGTAGTCACAGGACCACGTTCGAAAACATCACTCGTGTGCACACTGGTTTACCGGTTTTCCGCACTATTCATAAATTTCCGTTTTTTCGCACTATTTATATATTACCGTTTTTTCGTACTATTTACCCAAAAAACACGCGGTTTACACGTTCAAACATTCAAACTGTCCGCCGGATCGGTACAGAGGAAAGTCAACATAACCAAAAACATCGTAAGTCACTCGTAACCAGAAAGTTTCCGCCGGATCGGTACAGAAGAAAGTCACTCGCAACCAATAGAAACTCGTCGCTAACGTCACCGGAGACCGACTTTCATGAAAATGGGTCATGATGGGTATCAAAAGCCCTTTGATTGTGTCGTCTGCGCGCATATACAGACACACTGGATCTTTCAATGTGTTGGCGCTTTTGCATAACTTTGCCTGTGCAAAGTTTTTTCTCAGCAATTACGGCATCAATCGTGCTGATTTAAGACTCAATCGAGGGAGTCTCGCGTAATTAGTCTCCAGTTCAATTTTCTGATCATAATATTTCTTCTGGGCCCCACAATTAAAGAAAATGATTCCCCCCACCACCGAATTTGCTTTATTCAGAGATAATATACTCGGGTGAGTCTCGGGCCAGCAGGCGACAGAGCTGTCAAATGTACTTGTCTCGAGACTCTACCGAGTCTCTTGATAATATACTCGGGTGAGTCTCGGGCCAGCAGACGACAGAGCTGTCAAATGTACTTATCTCGAGACTCTACCGAGTCTCTTGATAGCTATAACTTTTTATTTTGAAGATATACATTTGATTTATATCATTGACTATACCATTGACAAATATCATGATTTTACCTCGTCGATAAAAATAGGAAAATACGTTTTTTTCTACCATTACCTGAAATTTGTTTTTCGATTTTTCTCAAAACTAAACAATTTCTTTAAAAAGTCTATTTTTTCCGGGTTTATCAACAATGCGGTGAAATCATAATATTTGTAAACGTAAATATATAACAAGAAGTTAGAGTAATTCAAATACATTTATTCAATTTCAAAAAATTCAAATAGCTGTAAACTTTATGAAAAAGTCTGCTCACTCTGAACTTGTGCTCAAAAAGTTTGTAAATTAATCAGTTTTTGAAAAAAAATGAAAATCAAATATCCATAATGCTTTTTTTTTTAAAACATTCTTTTTTTTATAAAAAATAAAAAAAATATTGGAATATTTTTGACTTCGGGAAAATTTGTGCAAACTTGCTTTCAGTGATTTTTTTTTGGAATTCAAATATGTTTATTTAATTTCAAAAAAATAAAATGGCTGTAAACTCTACAAAAAAATCTGCCCACTCTGAGCTAGCACTCAAAAAATTTGTAAATTCAACTACTTTTTCAAAAAAAGTGAAAATCAAATATTTCACTTTTCATTTCATTTGTAAAAAAGTTTGCAAATAAAAAAAATTAAATTGTAAAAAAAAATTCAGCCGAAGTACTTGGCGAGTTCGTGATCATGAGAGATATATTATGTGAATTAAGCAGAAAAACTTGCCAAGTACTTCGGAGGAAATTTTTTTTTCAATCTATTTTTTTTTCATTTGCATACTTTTTTGAATCGGACTTTTTTTCATACTGATTTTTTATTTTTGTTCTAGTTAGTAGAATAACTGTATTTTCGAACATAATTTTTTTTCATCAACATTCAACATTGTTTGGAGATTTTATAAAACACAGTAAAGTCTTCCGTACTTGGCCATATATTATACTTTAACAGAGCTCAATTTTTTAAATAATTTTTTGTGAAATCCAATCTTAGCTATTCGCGAGGATTGAGTCATCATTTTTTTGTGTGATTTGACTTTATTTAAAAAATTTTTTGAGAAGGGTCACATAACTTTTTGTGAGTATTTCATTTTCTGAGGTATTTTTGTGAGGAGGGGATTTTTAGAGTGTTTAAGTATATACTGCAAACTCACATTGTGGCATAAAATACATGCAACAGCACACTGAAAAAAGCATAGTGTTGAGAACGGAGGCGTAGTTGGCTCAACTACGCCGTGAGGTTGGATACGGCGAAACCAATTGCATAGCTGACGCAACCTCCGCCCGTAGTTAAAGGTATTTTGTTGAACCAACTATGCCCGCAATTTGAAGTAAAACTCTAAATATTCAATAGAACCAAAACATTTTTTGAATAAAATTGAATAAATTTTTGAAATAGTATCATCGCATTGCTCGAGAAATGCGGAAAAGTATTTCAGTCAATTGTATCAATCACGTTTAGATTAAATGAATTGCATTGCGTAATTAGAACGTATAGTAGTGATTGTACCGAACAATTATGATTTTGAAATGACTGTAAGAAATATTTGAAATTTTTTTTATATATATATTTTTTGGAATATTTTTTATTTGATATTTTTGATTTTGTATTTTGCGACTTTCAATAGTACATACGATTGATCGATTTTTTACTCTAGTAAGAGCGCCTCCTGACATAATTAGGTGGTAAAAATTTTCTATATCAGCGTACTTTAATTGTACGATAAAAGGACTTAGACCTTTTTATCTCGTAAAACAAGGGTTCGGATTTTCTCGACGACCTTCGGTCGGAGTGATCGATATTTAACGATTCAATGTCGAAGCCTTATGGGCACACGGACGGTGCGACGCTTACGCGTGAACGCTCCGCCCGTGGCCCTCTAGCGGATTTCTGCCACACCAGAAATCCAGCCAGGGAATAAGGCTGTCCGGCTACAATATATATAATTCGTGTTAAACAAAACTTATTGTTTGCGTAACAAAATTTTAATAGCTTTAGCAAAAGGTTTATTTGTTTGAATAATAACAAAAGATTTTATCCAAATTACTACTAGGTAATTAGCTTAATCACAAATTATATTCCGCTGATCTGTGGTGTCACTGAATTCAATTCTCGCAGAGAAGTTTATTCGATGCTATTATTTTATCGAGTCACGGGCAAACCGTATACAACTCAACCTCCGTGTGATTATTTCAAATTGAATCGATTTTGTGTTTCGAGTTTTATTTTTTTTTCAATGTAACCATTTATTGCGCTTGTATCACATGAAATACACTCAACTCAAATAAATTAAAATTTAGCAGCAAAATCGTGGCGTAGTTGTCTCAACGACATGACTTCCTATGGATCAACCACCGGGTGATTAACTAAACGTAATATGACTATTGGCGCATCGAAATTCGTCCAACCTCATCACGTAGGTGACAATATTTTAATTTTTTTTTCAGTGCATATGTGAAGCATGCTATAGACACAGTCTATCGCCCTTCTCACAATCGTAGCAAATAAATATCTCGACAGATTTCAATAAAAAAAACAGCATGATCTAAATTAATATTTTTCGGACAAGTAAAAAAAAAATACTTCGATTAACCGTTTTGAAGTCGAGATATAATAATAGGAAGATGTAAACTTTTATGGAGTTTTTACCCGGCCGCAAATGGGGGGAATACGATCCGGCAATACTGTAGCGGTCGCAGTGTGCATGTAGCTATACAAGCACATGGGTTTACTTTACTTGAATATGGCTGCGCTGTCATTAGTATAAAATTATAAATGATTAATTAAGCAATACAAATTTATGTACTGTTTAAAAACAACTTTGAATTCAAATAATAATTATTGTTTATTGTAATTAAAGCATGACCTACATTTAAAATGTAGTTTAGAGTACAATGGTATCGCATTGATCGTAAGTCTTGTATAAATAAAGACACTTGCAGCACTTCAATTTTATCCCAATACTTGGAGCTCGACGATTCGTCAACCCGCAACGAGGTTAGAATCGAGTTCGCCTTCCTCGATAGTATTATTTCCAAGAGACTTTCTTAATTTTCCTTCTCGCATCGTTCCAATAAATTTCACTTTTTTGTCAAATGTTTATTCTTTATAAATTTGCCTTTATATCTTTTTTGTGTCGACATTTTCGATATCTTTTACTGTATTCATAGCAGCGATAGAGAATTACCAAAAGAATACTGTCATCTGCTCACTGCGACGTTGCACGATCGTGATGAGAAACGAAATTTCACGATGTGCGTGTGTTTATATAGACCGCTTTTCTATGTATTGTAGACATCTGAATACAGGCATGCCCAAAAGTTTTTCACGTTTCGCTTAGTCTATCGCCATATTCTGTCCATACGTAATGCGCGTAACTTTTTGAAGGTACTACCGTGATCCTTATTCCTTAACGATTCAATGTCGGAGCTTTATGGGCACACGGAAGGTGCGATGCTTACGCGAGAGTGCTCCGCCCGTGGCCCTCTAGCGGATTTCTGCCACACCAGAAGTCCAGCCAGGGAATAGGGCTGTCCGGTTACAATATATATAATTCGTGTTAAACAAAACTTATTGTTTGCGCAACGAAAATTTAGTAGCTTTAGCAAAAGATTTATTTGCTTTAATAGTAACAAAAGATTTTATCCAAATTACTACTAGGTAATTAGCTTAATCACAAATTACATTCCGTTGATCTATGGTGTCATTGAATTCAATTCTCGCAGAGAAGTTTATTCGATACTATTATTTTATCGAGTCACGGACAAACCGTATACAATCCAACCTCCGTGTAATTATTTCAAATTCAATCGATTCTGTGTCTCAAGTTTCATTTTTTTTCCAATGTAACCATTTATTGCGGTTGTATCACATGAAATACACTCAACTCAAATAAATTAAAATTTATTATCAAAATCGTGGCGTAGTTGTCTCAACGACATGACTTTCAATGGATCAACCACCGGGTGATTAACTAAACGTAATAATATGACTATTGACGCAACGAAATTCGTCCAACCTCATCGCATAGTTGGCAATACTTTAATTTTTTTTCAGTATAATATTAGCATCCGCGGTCCAGTGAAGGAAATGTCAGTAAGTCAAAGAGCGGAAGAGAATGTTAGCGAATGTAAGAGGAAGTGAGGCAAACAAAAAGAAATATTCGCCCCCTGCCCGCGAGCATATAAGGGTGAAAAAAGTGGAAAAACTAAAAAAATAAAGAGAGAAAAGGTGGAGGAGAATGAACTGTTCTCTCGTATACCTATTTGCGACAGTTGGTCCAATGCCAAGATTGCCGAGAGTTGCCCCGTGGCTATCACAGTTGGTATCACTGTTTCTATGCCTCTTTGCTCGAAATACGTAAATCTATTGTGTTTCAACGACTGTGCGATGATAGGGAGGGTCCAGAGTAAAAATGGAGAGAGAGAGAGAGAGAGAGAGAGAGAGAGAGAGAGAGAGAGAGAGAGAGAGAGAGAGAGAGAGAAAGGGAGACATATGTAAGTCAGGAGATGGGAGATATATATCCGACAGCCAAATACTGGAGCTTACACTGTCGTTCTATTTCTCATCCCATATTCCATGGCACCGTGCTATCACTCCACCCCCATCTTTTATTTTTTTCTCGAATTTTCCGGTTTACCGTCCATCCACATTTTCCCAGAGTGCAAACTTCTTACCCGTGGAGGGAAATATTTCAATTTCCGAAAAAAAGTACTGTCCTCGACCTGGCCGAAAATTCCGACGGCGTCGAATGAGAGACTTACACAGTTGAGCTAGGTGTGCTGGAATACATACACAGTTGAGCTAGGTGTGCTGGAAGCATCTAATTTTTGACTCCCCTCAAATGGGAGGGGGAGAGAGATGAGTTAGCTTTCAGGAGCAGTTTTTATATGTAGGCGAGGGGACGAGTGCCAGACGCTTGGAAAAATTGTGATGAGAACGACGGCGCTAATGAGGAGATGGGTGCCTGTTCATCGTCGTTGTCGTCGTATTCGACACGACAAACATGGTAAGGTAGTAGTGAATGATAAATACGAGGAAAAGTAGAGAGAGAGAGAGAGCGAGAGAGAGAGAGAGAGAAGAGAGAGAGAGAGAGAGAGAGAGAGAGAGAGAGAGAGAGAGAGAGAACATGATATATTGAAGAGAGATGGGGAAAAGACTGAAAATGAACGAAGCCGAATGGAACGGGGGGTAGTCGCGATAGGAATCTCTCGAAACAAGGCGAGTAACTAATTGAAACTGCTCCGACAGCTTCGGGGATAGTTGGAATAAGGTCAATTTACCTCGAGGAGACAGAAATGCCGAGACAGATGAGAAAAGACAATAATATGACGAACGAAAGGATGATAAGAGAAACAAAAAACAAGAGAGTACAAAAGAAAATATTGTTATCTATAAATATGAAAATAATAATTATTTTCGAATATATATACGAAAATAACAGATATTTTTGAATTTAAAGTTGATTGAATATTCTAATCTTTACAATCATAATCATGAATTGCATCGATATAACAATCGATATTAATTATTATACTGTCTGATCGGAGTATTAGTACCACTTCTCTTAATCGCATGTTGAAAAATAATTAATCAATTAATTCATGAATAATACGGTAAACGATATACAAGACAATAATACGTATCGATTGTATTTGAAGAGAATTTCATTTTCATTTCAATTATATTTGATCTATGCCTTCTGTCTCTCTTCACGTTTTAGTGGTGATTAGAGTGGTAATTACAATTTTAGAACAAGAATACGCCCGCAACTTTGTTTTTCCCAAAGACTTACTGGTTTTCGACTGTGGTCTCGAAACGTCCGAGATAGTGAATCCAGAAAAATTTGCCTCGGAAAATTGGCCCCCCGGAAAATTCTTACCCCGGAAAATATATCCTTGCTGATTGAATTTTCCGTTGTATGTGGAACAGTGAGATGGTCGCTGGGCATTTCGGTGTGTCAGCGTAAAATCGTGGGGTGCGTGGAATCACGGGATGCTTGAAATCGTAGGGCGCGTGGAAATAGTACGGTGAGTGCTGGTTACCTCAGTGTGTGTGGAGCGTGCGTGCGTGAGTGGGTGCGTGCGTGCGTGAGTGGGTGCGTGCGTGCGTGTGTGTGTGTGTGTGTATGTGTACGTGCGCGCCTTGGTACCTGTACTACTTAATATTGCCACTTTTTTACTTATTTTTTCACATTTAAAGGCTTCCCCCTCCTTAATATTTCATGGGATACCATTTTTTAACGATAAAAAACGTTACAATAAAATGTTGAGCAGTTCTGAGCTGGAACCGTGATTCGACATAATTAGCGTCATTTCACGTCGTTACTTTCCTTACCAACCTTTGCCTTGTCGTTCGCTATCCTCTTCACTACCTTCTCTGTTTTTATACTCTGTTTATAACAAAACTTTTTCCTTCTCTCAGTCCGATACTTCTTAAAAAAGAAGTTTATAGATTTCGTAAATGATCATTCATGAAAGAATGAAATCGCGCCAATATTATTATTATTATTATTATTATCATCATTATTATCATTTGTATTATTATTGCTGTTACCACTTTCTTCGTTTTTCTGGCTGTTGTGCGGTCTCAATGGGGGAGATAAAATATCTTACAGCAAAAGAGAAAAGAATCGCCCGCTTTCTTCGAATAATCTTTACTCCACGACGCCATCCCCCACCCTCTCGCGCTCCACTGCAAATTCATTAAAATTCTTGACGGTCCTTTCCGTTTGTTTTATTATGTCTCTACACTTTCACTTAAAGTGATCGAAAATATTTTCCAGAACGAGCGAATTTGTACACGTGTTAGAGGGCAAACACTTCCAGAAAATATATACGGGGCATTCCATATCAAATTGACCTATCAAATGAGTTTGCATCTGCGATTTCGCTACAATTGGAATATGTTTTAGTGCTTATTGAAAGACATTTCTGTGATTTTTTTCGATTTTTTTCGGCCAATAGCTTCGGAGATATCGATTTTTTGAAAATTTGACGATTTTTTTTTCAAATGCCCATAACTTTTTGAAAAATTCATCAATTTTGGTTTTTTTTTTTTAAATTATTCGTTTTCAAACGTAGTTTATAGAAAAGAAACGAATCAATTTCTTCGCTCCAGTCATCTACAGTTTTTTTTCAATTTTGTGTTGAAATCGCGTTTTTGAAGATGTGTGGGTCCTTCGATTTTTTTTTTTTAATTCTCAAAAAAACTTGACAGAATTTGAAAATTTTTAAGCCTAGTCCCATCGTGGGCCAAGTATTTTTACTATATTTTTTCGATTTTTGAAATTTTTTTTTTTTTCATTGAAAACAATGAAAAAAAAAAAATTCACACACATAATTACTTGTTAGGTAATATTTTTATTGTGAATATTTATTCACTCTTTCTGTCGTTTAAACAATTTAGCTACTTTTCCTTGATCGAATGAAATCGCGTTTTTGAGAATGTGTGGCTCCTTCGATTTTTTTTTCATTCTCAAAAAAACTTGACAGAATTTGAAAATTTTCAAGCCTAGTCCCATCGTGGGCCAAGTATTTTTACTATTTTTGAATTTTTTCGTTATATGTCGCATGACAAAAAATTACACTTCGTTCATCAATCAATATTTAAAAATACAGTATTTTTCATTTTTGTTATCATTCTTATAATAAATATTTGGTATTTTGATTTTTAATGCTAACGAACGAATTTTACAGTCGTACTCTTGCTACCTTGCATCTTGCATCACAACAGCGCCGTCAGGCGGCGTGGCAATCGCCTTTTTCGCTACTGGTAAAACCTAACTTTACCTAAAAAAAACTGCTGTGTTTTTCACAACATTATCAACTTCGCGCTTTTCGTCTAGCCTGCACGGGTGGCAAAAATATTTATTATTGATTTTGTTGTAGGCAAAATTTTTGTACCATGGAAACTTCGAGAAAATACTTTTCTTGTTGTAATCCATTTCAATTGAAAAATCACAATATCACGAAAGGATTGAGGTTAGCCACAGAAAACATGCAGAAAAAACACAGTTTCCTCCGTTCCGACTATTTGTGTTCGAACTGTAGAAAGCAATTCAATCTTATACATGCAAAAGATTCGACTGACAATGATGCTGGTGATGGTATGGACGTCGACGATGATGATGAGAATCAAGCTATTTCCGAATCTCCCATAAGAGGTAAACCATGAGGTTTTTTTTTGTTTTTTTTTTAATCTTTAAATTGTCAAAAAATACCTTATACGGTTTTTTATCATCCGAATTTTCACGTTTCCTCTGTCTTAGAATCACAGCCGATGTCTAGTGAAGAAATTGAATCCCAACCTAGTAGTTCGTCACAAATAAGTTTGGCTTCGCAACTACCCGTTATTAACGATGCGTTGAAAATGTTGAACCAATCGCCAATATTGTCTTACAAAATAGACAATGAAACATACTTAAAAACAAAAATCACCGATACAGCTAGCAGCTTGTCAATCACATTAGGATTGGGGCAAGGTTTTGAAAGCCAATCGGACTCAGACGATTATTTGACAATGATTGAGGCTTTGAAATTGAAGTTTCATGACAAGGATACTAACAAATCTCAAAAAATTCAAATCCTCACTGTGTTACCCCCAAACTGGACCATTTATAAAATGTGTAAAGTAATGGGTTCGACAAAATATTTAGCTAAAGCTGCTAAAAGCCTGAGGGAAAAAAATGGAATATTGTCATTGCGCGATCCAAGGCTAGGTAAAAATAAAAGTTTACTCTTTTTTAATATTATTTTATTATTTGTAATTTTACTCATTCTACAACCCTTTTGATTAGGCTGTCGTTTATCTGAAGATATTAAGTTGAAGGTATCAGAGTTTTATGTTGATGATGAAATGAGCATGATGATGCCTGGTATGAAAGATTTCGTTTCCGTACGAAATGAAAATGGCGAACGTGAGCACATTCAAAAAAGGCTTATTCTTTCAAATCTCAAAGAATTATATCAGCTTTTCAAACTGCGTTATCCGGATTATAAAATTGGCTTTTCAACATTTGCTTCGATGCGTCCAAAGCAATGTGTTCTTGCTGGGCCTGTCGGTACGCATACCGTGTGTGTTTGTTCAATGCACCAGAACATTAAGCTAATGATTATAGGTAAGCATACAAAAATTGGACTTTAACTGTTCATCTTTTTTTTTTTTTTCTTTAAAAAAGTTACTATTATTGTTTTTAATCGATTTCAGGTTGTAACTTGGGCAAATTATCGAAAAACCTTGCGAAACCGTTAGTAGATTATCATGACTGTTTCGAAATCGTTATATGCGAAAATCCTTCGACAAACTGCTATTATGGCGAATGTGCAAATTGTCCGGGAATTGATAAACTCGAAGATGTATTAGTGAATCTGCTTGACAACAACTATGTTGATGATATAACCTACAAGCACTGGGTTGCTCATCCTAGAACGAGTCTTGAAACTTTTACAAAAAGTTCATTTGACTTTGTAGAAGATTTTTGTTCTCAGATGATTAATCTTTTGCCTCATGCTTTCATTGCTAAAGAACAAGCAAAATTTCTAAGATACAAAAAAGAATCATTAGAAGTCGATGATTTTATTGTGATATGTGATTTTGCCGAAAATTACGCATTTGTAATTCAAGATGCAGCGCCTGGATTCCATTGGAACAATAAACAGGCGACTATATTTCCAGTGGTGATATATTTCAAGACAGATGACGAATTATGTCACAGAAGTATAGTAATAATATCTGACTGCACTTCTCATGATGCTGATGCAGTTCACGTATTCATTAAAATTGTTATCGAATACATCAAAACTATATCGAAAAGTGCAAAGAAAATTTGCTACTTTTCAGATGGCGCGCCACAGCAATTCAAGAACATTAAAAATTTTGTGAATCTTTATTACCACAAAAAAGATTTTGGTGTAGATGCTGAATGGCACTTTTTTGCCACAGCACATGGAAAAGGTCCTTGCGATGGCGTTGGCGGCACAATTAAAAGATTAGCATCACGAGCAAGCTTACAATTACCATATGATCGACAGATCACGACACCTCAAGAGCTGTATGAATGGGCTGCACATCCTAACAATTTACCGTCTATTGAAATAAGATATTCATCAAATATTGATTATGAAAAAAACAAAAATACTCTGCAATCTCGATATATTCGAGCAAAACCAGTGACGGGTACTCAAAAATTGCATTGTGTAGTTCCAAATAAAGATGAATCAATTACAGTTAAGCAATTTTCCTTATCCGATCAAGGAAAAGTAGTTAAATTGTTTAAACGACAGAAAGAGTGAATCACAATAAACACAGAATACACAATAAAATTATTACCTAACAAGTACTTGTCATTGTGTGCAAATTTTTTTTTTTTCATTGTTTTCAATGAAAAATTTATTATAGAACTTATGTTTCTTAGAATAGTTGTTAAAGTCCTTTCGGAATGATATTCCTAGAATTTTCAAAAATCTTTCGAGAAAAAAAAAAAAATTTCAATAATCGAAAAAATATAGTAATAATACTTGGCCCACGATGGGACTAGGCTTAAAAATTTTCAAATTCTGTCAAGTTTTTTTGAGAATAAAAAAAAAAATCGAAGGACCCACACATCTTCAAAAACGCGATTTCAACACAAAATTGAAAAAAAACTGTAGATGACTGAAGCGAAGAAATTAATTCGTTTCTTTTCTATAAACTACGTTTGAAAACGAATAATTTAAAAAAAAAAAACCAAAATTGATGAATTTTTCAAAAAGTTATGGGCATTTGAAAAAAAAATCGTCAAATTTTCAAAAAATCGATATCTCCGAAGCTATTGGCCGAAAAAAATCGAAAAAAATCACAGAAATGTCTTTCAATATGTACTAAAACATATCCCAATTGTAGCGAAATCGCAGATGCAAACTCATTTGATAGGTCAATTTGGTATAGAATGCCCCATACACATTTGTCGTATCTCGCTGCGTCAATTCTGTACATTCGTCTCCGTTGATTATTAAATTCGTTACCACGTCTATCGTGTGCCCTTGGGTACATACTCTTCTATTACCACTCGCTCTCACCGCTGATGGTGGTGTATGACGGCGACGGCAGAACTCCGACAAGACCTTAAGAACTTTCATTGAATCTTCTCGTGAGACGTGACGATAATAAACTAAACATACGTCATGAAAATTTATACCATGGTGCATGACTTTAGTTTAGCTTGAGATAGGCTGTGTTTTTATGGCTTATATAATTGTTTGTTGATGGAAAAAACAAACAAAAAACCGTTCTCACTTTTTATTGCCAACCGCGGTAATTTTGGAAGAATATGTTATCCCATCCTATTTAAAAAAATCGCAGTATCGTACTTTTAAGATTTTTACTTTTATCATTTTATTTATGTGCTGATTGGCTGTTACCATAGTTAAAGTTATTGGTATTTTGTAGCGACCTACTGTCATTACAGTCTATTCAATTTCTGTCACTTGACAGATAAGTCGAACCGTCAAAACTGAGAAGTCAGTAGTAATGTTTTACGTAATACGTATTAACCCGTCAGCAGGCGCGCTACGTACACTTTAAACATTAGGCGCACGATGAGAGATTTTCTCACATGTATAGCTACAAGTGCTTAATTTGATAAATAAGAACTTGAAAAGATTTTCGCTACGGTGATTGAGGCTATTAAACATTTTTATTTTAACAAAACCATAAATACAACGATAATTGACACTAAAAACCAAAAAATAATAATTAAAAAAATTCAGAAACAAAAATTCAAAAATTTTTTTAAACTTTTCTATCATACAGAAGAATAAATTTAGTGAAGATAAAAAAAATTTCAAATGCTTATGCCATTTGAAATTTTTGAGTAATCATCGTTTTAATATAAGTGTGAGAAAAGTCTCATAGCGCGCCTTCTGGCGGGTTAAAGAGAAATCTACGAGATAAGTACATTTTCGCACGAAAAAAAAACAAAGACATGACAGCTGCCGCGTCTCTATATAGCAAGGACCGTGTTCGACCTTTGAAACTTGATATTCGTGTTTTACATAAAATGCTACATCTTGAGAAATATGATGCTGGCAATTATTTTTTATTTATTTTCTCGTTAAAAAAAATCAATGCCTATAGTATATGCAGTGCGGAGATATCATTTATGTGATGACGTTCGAGGCTTGTTGGTCGTAGCCACCGAATCATGGTCCCTGAACTTGGCGTTTTTACAAAAGTGTGACATTTTTTTCGACTTATGAAGTTGGTAGTGCTGTCAGTGTGTTTTGACAACTCTAAACATACCAACTATGAATATTATCGGCAGCCGACGTTTCTATATGCAGTAAATTTTGCTTATATATATATGGGGTATTTATTAATGCTAAGCGTATAGCCGACTGACTTTTGTATTTCTTTATTTATTTTGTTCATTGATTCCTCTTTAATGGTCGTTAATGGCAACTTGTTGTTGAAAAAAATGTATTTGAACATGTTCATCGAAGACGAACTTTCGGAAAATATCCCGACCGTTTTCTTCAGATACATGTAAAATAGTAAAAATCCCCTCCCGGGGGAAAAAAACTTGGACAAGTACATTGGTGGTCCCTCGTTTCCCTATGATATCACAAAAAGTCCAAAACCCCACTTAAATTTGTTTTTTTAAATGTTTACTAATTTTATTCATATTCCGGAGGGAAACCAACCATATAGATCACGAAACAACCGGCAAAAAAACCAGACTTCACAATAATTGTTACTTTGAATTTATTTCTACAGAACAAAACAAGAATCAAAACATTAAAAAATCAGAATTATCGAGATGAGAAAAACACCACTTATAATTGGTGTGTAAGAAGTATCAATAGTCTAGAAAAAATGAAGAAAGATCGACATCCAAGTTACGTGCAGCAGTAAAATTTATGATATCAGTACTAGGACAAGTATTACTTTGATGACTGAGAAGATATCAATATGGACGTACCGGCAACGTAGGGCATGCAGTTAGTGCATTGCTTCTGGGATCTCCTAAGTCGAGTAGCTACTTTTGTTTTGGCTATGGCGTGACCAATGTTGCCCAATAGTATTTACTTACATGACCTAATGAAATAATATTGTCTACGCCGTGGCTAAAATAACGAAAAACAAACAGGAACAGGAAGTTTCGCATAAGATCCCGTGCTTTTGTAATGTTAAAAAAAAACATTAATTTATGTCTGTACATGATAGCACAGTTTTGTTTGATTGGTAATAATTTGATGAACGTTCACTACCGTACGTTGAGCCTATACGCACAGAGTACTTATCCGGCCCATAACTTTTTATTAAAATTGCTCATTCCAGTAAAAATCAGTGGTCTCTCTCAAAAGTCAAGGCTCATAAATACGCACTTTTTCATTGTTGGTAATATCTTATTTAATTTTTATTTTTTATGATTAATCCCGCATAATGGTTTAAATTCTCTTTTTCAAAACATAAAGGGCTATTTTGATAGTTGGCGCCCAAGAACATCAAAATGAAACGAACGGAGGGGGATTATTTTGTGTGAAATTTGCGTGATCTTAAAACTTTGGATACAAATTAGACGGTGCATTCAGAGCCCACATTGATCTTTTGCCCATTCACCAGTGGTTACTTAGATCTTCTACTAATAAATAGTAGCTTTCCAAAATATAATAACTTTCATTGCTGGCAATAATAGTTTTCGAAAGTATGATACACTACATTGCTGGCAATAGTTTACTGACAATGAGTCGCATCTTCAGAAATTTCATAATTGACTGCACCTTATGTTAATGTAATTTTATGATGACTACGAACACCATTTTATTCCGATTGAATCGACGTCGAATGTTGTTTATGATACAAGGCCATTCTGAAATTCGCAGAAGAATTGATTTTCTTGTAAATTTCTGACGGCGAAAAGCAACGCATGCAACGAAAAGCACCTCCAATTTGATTTTCACTTGAATGAGCAATTTTAATAAAAAGTTATGGGCCGGACAAGTACTCTATGCGTATACGCTCAACGTACCGTGGTGAACGTTCATCAAATTATTACCAATCAAACAAAACTGTGCTATCATGTACAGACATAAATTAATGTTTTTTTTTTAACATTAAAAAAGCACGGGATCTTATGCGAAACTTCCTGTTCCTGCTTGTTTTTCGTTATTTTAGCCACGGCGCAGGCAATATTGTTTCATTAGGTTATGTAAGTAAATACTATTTGGCAACATTGGTCACGCCATAGCCAAAACAAAGTAGCTACTCGACTTAGGAGATCCCAGAAGCAATGCACTAACTGCATGCCCTACGTTGCCGGTACGTCCATATTGATATCTTCTCAGTCATCAAAGAAATACTTGTCCTAGTACTGATATCATAAATTTTACTGCTGCACGTAACTTAGATGTCGATCTTTCTTCATTTTTTTCTAGGCTATTGATACTTCTTACACACCAATTATAAGTGGTGTTTTTCTCATCTCGATAATTCTGATTTTTTAATGTTTTGATTCTTGTTTTGTTCTGTAGAAATAAATTCATAGTAACAATTATTGTGAAGTCTGGTTTTTTGGCCGGTTATTTCGTGATCTATATAGTTGGTTTCCCTCCAGAATATGAATAAAATTAGTGAACATTAAAAAAAAAAAATTAAGTGGGGTTTTGGACTTTTTGTGATATCATAGGGAAACGAGGGACCACCAATGTACTTGTCCAAGTTTTTTTCCCCGGGAGGGGATTTTTGCTATTTGATATCACTTCTTTTTTCTATAGTATTTTCATATATTTCGCTTTATATAAACTCCAATAGAGCCTGTATATAACAAAAAAACTTACAACGTGTCTACATCATTACATCATCGACTTATTTCAATGTCAGGAATCAGTATTGCTCACACTACTAATTCGACATAAAAGTATGAGACAGATTTTCTACCATAAATTCCTTGTTATTGAGGTTGTTTAAATATGGGAGCGTTTCGTTCCAGTGATAAGAAAAAAAGTTATGTTTTCAAAAGAGTTAACTATAGACTCGAAGTATTTTCGAGATATTAGTAATTCGTTGATAGGTTATTATTTGATTATAGCCTGGCAGGAAGGTGTTATAGAAGAGACCTCAAATACCAATTTTTCCCCAAGGCGAACATTCAGAAAATTAAATACTTTATCATTAGCTTTCAAGTTGTGTATTAGAATAAGGCATTCAGGGGCGAAAAGGCAGCGAGGATATTAGCAATTTCGGTCTAAGCTATAAATAGATAATTATATTTAACTTTACTGTCAGGAGCCTCAGAATTAGTATTCTTTCAAAGATGAAATGACGGAAGAATATGATGCATCATCCTTGACTTACAAATTATTTTATAAAACATAAAAAAAAATTAGATTGAAAAAAAATTCGGCCGAAGTACTTGACGAATGTTTTTTCACTTAATTTACATAATGTATCGGTCATGGTGACAACCTCGCCAAATACTTCGGCCGAAATTCTTTTTCATCTAATTTTTTTTCGTTTGCAATCTTTTTTTGCTTCGGACCCTTATTGATACAGAGTTTTTATTTTCGTTCTGGTTGGTAAAACAACTGCATTTTCGAACTTGATTCTTTTCTCTATCAACATTCAACATTATTTGAAGATTTTTTCACACGATAAAGCCTCCTGTACTGGGCACATATATTTTGGTATAGCTCAATTTATTTTATAACTTTTTGCGAAACCCAACCTTAGCTTTTCGCGAGAATTAACTCATTTTGTTTTGTGTGATTTGAATTTATTTCATACATTTTTTGAGAGTGGTCACTTTTCTTACTTTTTGATAGGGTTTGATTTTCTCAGGGATTTTTGCGAGAACAGGTTTTTGCAGTGTATGTATATTCGTGGAAAAATATGGGAACGGCGGTCAACAAATGTACTTGTCCAGGTTTCTTCCGCGAGGGGCATTTTTATGCGTGATATGATTCGTTTTTTCTCTTTCTTTTCAAACATCTCGCTTTATATAGATTAGAAAAAGGTTATATTGGGAAATTATCGCTTTTTCATTTCCAAACCCTGACCCCTTCTACTTCGAGTCAAGTTTTTTCCCCATGAAATAAAGGGGCACGTGTTTTGGAATTTTCAATTTGGCATTTTTTTATTCTCGAGCCAGTCAAATTTTTTTGACATTTCGATTTACCTTTCTGGAATCAGGCTAAAATAAGTCAGGAACTGGGAGTCTGATACAAAAATTTATAAAGCTTTTAAGAGCAAGATTAGAAGAGTCAGAATTTTTCCATAGAATTTGTAGCTATTTGAATTTGTGTTTATCAAAGAAACATATTAAATAGCAGTATCTCCTTGTTATATTTGTAGATTTGTGGTAAAAAATATTACGCTTATTTCAGCTTGTTGCTAAAAATGGGGCGATTTTTTTCGAAATTTTTCATTTTTGATTAATGATAAAATAAAAAACCCGTTTCATATATGTTTAGAGAAAACATATCGAATCTATTGTGAAAAAATTTCACGCATTTTTTCATTCTTATTTTTATTAACAAGGTGGAATCATGATTATTTTTCAATACCATTGAAGAAGTTACTACCATGGAAATAAAAAGTTACAACTATTTCAATATTCTCATTGAATATAGAAAAGTTCAAATAGTATGTTATGGGAACTCCAAAACAATATATTGAACAAACCAAAGCGACTGTAGAGGAAAGCGTTTAGAATAAAACTTTTTCAATTTATTATGCTATAATCAGAGCTAAAAAGTGGAAATACTTAGTACACATGTCTCCTCTTCACAAAAAGGTCAAAATTTGTAGATATCGGCTACATTCCAATGATACAAATTTTGATACTATCAGAAGAAGAGCACCCGAAGACTTTCTGAAACAACTTTTTACATTTATTATGCTATAACTAAAGTGGAAAAGTGAAAAAACATAGTGCATTTTAAGCCCAACAAAGTTCAGAAAATTTGGATGTATCTATTGCGTTTCGAGGACAGAAATTTTAATCCCATCCAAAAATGAGCAACCGAAGACTTTTTGTAATAAATTTTTCAATTCATAATGCCACAATCAGAGACAAAAAGTGGAAATACTTGGCGCTTCACAAAATGTTAAAAGTTTGTAGGTATCGGCTACATTCCCATGATACAAATTTTCATGCAAATTTTGATATTTATAACAATAATGGCCGTGAAAGCCTCAAAACTAGAACTTACATATATTTTAATATTATCTTTGAATTTTGAAAAGTTCAGAAAGTTTGTTATGGATATTTTAAAACAATAAATTCAACAAAGCGGGCAAACTTAGATCAGTAATGTGCCCAAGAAAATGGATCGAGTTGAGTTGTACCAGTTGAATTATCTTCGTGCAAATTTTCGTACCATCACAACCAGAGCATCCGTAGAGCAAATCTTTTTGAAAATATTTTTCAATTCGTTATGCCACAATAGGAGCCAAAAAGTAGAAATACTGAGCACACATGTTGCTCCAGGAAATTTCCAAAGTTTGTAAGTGCGTTCCAATGAAACATATTTTTATACTTCCAGAAAAAAGAACCAAAGACTTTCTGACATTTTTTTGAATTAATCATGCCACAACTCAAGCATACCACACATTGGGCTCAATAAAGTTTATGAACTTTGCATGTAGCCATTACTTTTCGAAGCCAAATTTTAATCCCATCCAAAAATGAGCAAGCGAATAATTTTCATAATAAAATTTTCAAGTCCTAATAATGCGACTATTCCAGCAAAAAAGTGGAAATATTGGGCACACTTGTTGCTTCACAAGTATTTCAAAGTCTGTACGTATCTGTTGCAATTCAATGATACAAATTTTGATAATATCAGTAAAAACACATCAGAAGACTTCCTAAAACAATTTTTCAAAATTTATTATGCTACAACTAAAGTGAGGAAGTGAAAAAATATAGCTCAATAGAGCCGAATGAAATTCTGAAATTTTGCATATATTCATGGCGTTCCGAAGACAATAATTTTGATCCCATTGACAAATGAGCAACCACAGAATTTTCATGACAAAATTTTTAATTCTTAATGCCACAATCGGAGCCAAAAAGTGGAAATATTGGTACATTTGTTGCTTTACAGAATTTCCAACGTCTGTAGGTATCAATCCAATGATACAAATTTTGTTAATATCAGTAAAAAAACATCAGAAGACTTTCTGAAACAATTTTTCAAAATTCATAATGCTACAACTAAATTAGGGAATTGAAAAAATGTAGCGCACATTAGGTCCAACAAATTGCTGAAATTTTGCATGTATGCATGGCATTCTGAAGCCAGCAATTCTTAAGGCGTCTTCTCACTTTGGAAATTTAAAAAAATCGATTTTTTTTTTTTTTTAAATTTTGAAAGTACATATCTTCAAAAATGTCATCTCGAAATTTCATAAAGATCGGACGAGTCTAACTACATTTTTTGGCGACCGTTAGGTGACTACCTGAGAGTACCCGGCGATCCCTTTCACGCCGCTCGGACGGTCCCTGTATATCTGACTCTATACAATTGAATAGCCGTGTTCTTTTGTTAATGTAGTACCCCTTGCTTAGGTATATTCTGTTTTCGGGTCTATACTCATGTAATAAGACCTTAACACGTGCATTTTTCAAAAGAAAATCACTCGGCAACGATGCTAAACTGTTATTTCATCAGTCTAATTTGAAACTTCGTAACGGCAACATCTCTGCGCTCAGGATTGTTATAATGGATACTATCATAAAATTTCAACCGACAGCAACCCACAGCATACGTATTGTTCAGACTCATGGTGCAAGTACAAGAAAGCAGTGAAAAACAATCAGATAGAAACTTTTAAACATCCTCCTGCTCTAGCTGATGATGTTCAAGAGGTTTTGAAACCGATCTATGAAGAACTGACGAAGGACGAGTTACTGGAACGATGCCTCGGAGGAAATACCCAAAATAACAACGAGTGTTTCAACAGCTGTGTCTGGGCAATGGCGCCGAAACACGTTTTTACGGGAAGAAAAACCGTGGAAATTGCTTGCCAAACAGCGGCATGCATTTATAACGAAGGGCTACAACCTGTTTTAAAAATTTTGGAGGTGATGGGTGTCAAACTAGGCCCTATCGCCGTTCAATACGCCGAGAAACGCGACAGTGATCGCGTACGCGTAGGGAACCGCCGCAGCTCTAACGCTTCAAAAGAGACTAGGTCGAGACGAAGGGAAGCTACTTTGGACGAACACACCTTCTACGAAGAATCGGAAGGTCCATTGTATGGAGCAGGCATCGCTGATTAACCCGAGGTAAGGTTTTTTCATGATTTTTCTGCAACCAAAACTTTAAACGCAGTTATCTCAAAACAAGGTTTTTCGGTGCTTTGTTGATGAAATTTCGGAAACTATCCGGCCGATTGTCATGAAATTTGAATGACATATGCTTCATAGTTATGGCTATAGCGCATATCATCAGATTTTTTAAATTTTGATTTTAAGAATTTTTTTTTTACAAAAAACTGCAAAAAAATCGTGGTTTTTTTTTACTTTTTCGAAAAACGTGCGCCATTTTGTTATTTTCGCGAATATCAAAAATCTGATGATATGCGCTATAGCCACTGACATACTGAATCTAAAACAGTTTTATTTTTTTGTTTCAGACGACCCGTCTCGGAGATACCATCAACAAGCCACGACCATAACATTTTTACACGGGTTTTTCAATGCTACTGATGTATTATAATAATTGTTTAAAAAAATAAAATAAAAATTTTTTCATGTACTTGAAAGATGTGTTTATTACATAGGATCCGTTTTATCCCATAATTTTAAGCAAAAATCCTCGAAAAAAAATCGCAAAAACAGCCTATTTTTGAGGCGTTTAAAGTGAGAAGATGCCTTAACCCATCGACAAATGAGCAAAAGGGAAAATACCTGGCACATTTGTCGCTTCACAGAATTTTCAAAGGCTGTAGATGTCCATTGCAATTCAATTATACAAATTTTGATCATATCAGTAAAAGCACATCGAAAGACTTCCTGAAACAATTTTTCAAAATTCATAATGTTACAACTAAAGTGGTGAAGTGAAAAAATAGAGCGCATATTGAGCCATACAAAATTCTGAAATTTTGCATATATTCATGGCGTTCCGAAGACAATAATTTTGATTCCATCGACAAATGAGCAACCGAAGAATTTTCATAACAAAAGTTCAATTCATAATGCTAAAATCGGAGGCAAAAAGTAGAAGTATTTGGTACATTTGTCGCTTCACACAATTTCCGAAGTTTGTAGGCATTCGTTGCAATCCAAAGATAAATTTTGATCATGTCAGAAAAAACACATCGGAAGACTTTCTGAAACAGTTTTTTAAAATTCATTATGCTACAACTAAAGCGGGGATGTGAAAAAATATAGAGCATATTGAGCCAAACAAAATTCTGAAATTTTGCATATATTCATGGTGTTCCGAAGACAATATTTTTGATCCCATTGAAAAATGAGCAACCAAAGAATTTTCATAACAAAATGTTCAATTCATAATGCTACAATCGGAGCCAAAAAGTGGAAATACTTGGTACATTTGTCGCTTCACAGAATTTCCAGAGTCTATAGGCATTCATTGCAATCCAAAGATACAAATTTTGATAGGATATGGAGTATATACCGCCATAGCCTTTTGACATAAAGATATATTATACGAGCCATTTTGACATAAAGATATATCATTACTTACTACGGTTATCATCCAGAGGCATCCATATATATCCAGATGTAGGTTGACAGTGTATTTGACTATTAATTCATCAAACGCGAGATGATTCTACACCATATTTTGGATAGAAAAACGACGTCGAAAATCTTTTGAAATGGATCAACAATTATCATGCAAGGAACATTTTATAATGTACAAATCTTATTATGGCAAGCGAGGAACATTTTATAATAAAGAGGAAAGGGACCAATAAAATAAATCGTCAACGGTGTAGAGTTAAAAAAAATATTTATTAAACACTGCTCAAAACTCGGCATGATAATAACAAACTTTGCCATATACATTTTTTTGACACTCATTATTAGTTTTATAGAGTTTCTTTTCCAAATTTACATCGATTCACACCAATCATGATTAACAGTTCAACGTATACCATTTCATACTTATCAAAGAATCGAAAAGAATGATTTCTCAAGAAATCTTATACGAGGAACATTTAATCGCGAAAGAGAAATTCCGTCGTAGAGTTAACAGGGCTAACAATAATAAAAAAATGCATATTCATTTCAGCACTGTTCGAAAGTTGATTAAAAGCACTTCACTATTTTCACACCATCACTTTCTTATTATTACTGTAACCAAGAGTCGATCAACCCTAACCATGATATTTATAACCTCACAAATGTTCGTGAAAAAACATTCATATTTTCAATACTGTTTAAGCCACGAGATTCTAATTAGTCGCGGTCGAAAGGGGGAAAAGAATAAAAAATACGTGAATTTGATGAAACTCTAAATTGCTGTCATTGAATTTATATTAAAGAAATCATTTTTGGATCGTACGCGTACGATCCAAAATTATTTCGCGATCTGTGAATAAATTTATTCATAGATCGCGAAATAATATTTTTCCCGAATTTATCCACAACAGGACCCGCGTAAGCACTTCTCACTTCGAAAATTCCGTTCAGACTTTCCGCGGTATGGGTACTTCGAACTATTTATTTATTCACAGATCGCGAAATATTTTTTTCCCCGAATTTATTCACAAACACGTCTCGCGTATAAGCACTTATTCTCACTTCGAAAACTCCGTTCAGACTTTGCGTGGTATAGGTAGAGAAAGATGAAACGGAATGGCCAATCACAAGCTCGGAAGGCGTCAAGAGGCCTTTCATTGTGTCGTATACAGACATGCCAATACTTCGATGTTAGCATAATCTTGAGCCTGTACAAAGTTTTTTCTCAGCAAATACGGCATCAATCGTGCTGATTTAAGGCTCAATCGAAGTATTTTTTCGTAATAAATCTCCAGTTCAATTTTCAAATCATCATATGCCTCCTGAGCTTCGTAATTAAAGAAAATGAATTTCAGTTTTTACCTCCACCACCGCGAATCGTTTTATTCGTTGCTCGCACGTCCCGCACTTCGTTATGTCGAAACTCCGTTCAAACTTTCCGCTGTGTCGGTACCGAGAAAAGAGAAAGAACTTTCCACTGTGTCGGTACTGAGAAAAGAGAGAGAAAAGTAGTTGTGACCAATCGCAGCTCGTTGCTCTCGTCGCCAGAGACCGGCTTTCATGTAAATGGGTTTTGATGGGCATCAAAACGCCTTTGATTGTGTCATATACAGATACGTCGAATCCTTCGATGTGTTAGTATTTTTTACATAATCTTGAGCCTGTGCAAAGTTTTTTCTCAGCAACTACGCCACCGATCATACTGATTTTGGGCTCAATCGAAAGAGAATTTCTTAATTAGTCTCCAGTTAAATTTTCAAGCCATCAAATAACTCCTGAGCTTCGTAAATGAACAAAATGACATGCCTATTTTACCCCCACCACCGCGAATCGTTTTATTCAGAGATAATATAGTCTCGGCGAGCTTCGGGCCAGCAGACGACAGAACTGTCAATCTACTTGTCCCGAGACTCTACCGAGTCTCTTGATAGCTCCTTGAAAAACCGAGCATACTAAATACATGAGGGGGTCAGGAATTTCGTTTTCAAACGTAATTTCGTTCAAAAATATGTATCAAATTAAAAACAGATTACTTCCACCAGTTTTTTCAATTTTAAGCATGACAATTTTTTTACAATACATGTATCTTTAGATTTTCTGGATAGTTTTTCATAGTGCAATCCTGAAATGACATTTCATTATAGTATATATAAATCGTTTTAGTATATGTTTTATAAAAATAATTATTGATTAGATTTTGTTTTCAAACGTACATGGCTCCTCGGAAAGTCGACCATCTTAAATTGTGAAGGTTGTCACAATTTTGTATTTTCGAATAAAATAAAGTCCTGACGATTTAAGCGAATTACACATGCCACATCGTCTTCCGACCACATTTTAACAATTTTTAATAAGTATTTAAAAGTAAATGTGACGTTTTTAATAATTTGACTCGGGTTGTTATTATTATAATCCTTTTAACTGTTTTGTTGTATATGTAAAAAAAATTACAGAATAAAATAAACAAATCGAAAACGTATTAATATATAAGTAAACGTATTGCAAAATGCAAAGTTTTTTAGAGTACCTCTGCTGTGAAACATGATTATCTGTTCCATACACGGTCTTAGATACGGGTCTGGAATCTCCGCCAAAATTTGCGTGGTGGGGGTAGGTCGCTTACAGACGTAAACTTTCGTCAAAAATTGGCACCATGTGGGGCTGGGGACTTGCCCTCTAATAACATAACCTTAAAATTAAAATTAATGTACCGGTGATATGTTTTGTAAACAGAAGCGGCTTATTGCTGACAATTTCTATCGATATTTATTTTTATATCATCAGTAGTGAAAAAATATCGAGATTGGCATTTACTGTGAACAAAAATGATACAAAACTAACATAAATTAATACAAAAAACTATGAAAATTTTAACATGACAAAAATATCATAGTTATTGTACATAACTTTCCGGGAGCAGTACGTTTTGGCGCGACTGATTTGGCGAGACCGTTGTGGCACGAGACATTTGGGCGAGGGGACGTTTTGACACGTGGATGTTTTGGCGCAGCCGTTTCGGCGCGAGGACTTCTAGGCGCGGGTACGTTTTGGCATGGGGACGTTTGGGCGCGGGGACGTTTTGGCGCGAGGACGTTTTGGTGCGGGGACGTTTTGGTGCGGGGATGTTTTGGCGCAGGGATGTTTTGGCGCGGGGATGTTTTCATGCCAGGATGTTCTGGCACTGCCGCAAGTTGGTTTAGCACTGTGAATCGCATCCATCCCAAAATGATACAAACCCACCCTACTATTTCCACATGTCCGACGATTCCACGCACACATCCCGAAATGATATAAACCCACCCTACTATTTTCACACGTCCAATGACTCCACCCACTACACCGAGATGCTGCAAACCCACCCTACTATTTCTATACGTCCAACAATTCCACGCACACATCCCGAGATGATACAAACCCACCCTACTATTTTCACACGTCCAACGACTCCACCCACCACACCCACGGTTGCCAGATTGGATGATAAATCGCCCAATCTGCCTATCTTTTAACACAGGGGCGATTTCCGAGTCTGGCAAGCCTGACTACACCGCGATGCTGCAAACCCACCCTACTATTTCTACACGTCCAACGATTCCACGCACACATCCCGAGATGCTGCAAACCTACCCTACTATTTCTACATATCCAACAATTCCACATACACATCCTGAGATGCTGCAAACCCACCCTACTGTTTCTACATGTCCAACGATTCCACACCCACATCCTCAGATGCTGCAAACCCTATTTCTACACGTCCAATGATTCTACGCATACATCCCGAGATGCTACAAACCCACCTTACAATTTCTACATGTCCAACGATGCCACACACACATCCCGAGATGCTGCAAACCCACCGTACTATTTCTACGTGTCCAGCCATTCCACACCCACATCCCAAGATGCTGCAAACCCACCCTACTATTTCTACACGTCCAACTATTCTACGCATACATCCCGAAACATTACAAATCCACCCTACTATTTCTACATGTCCAACGATGCCACACACACATCCCGAGATACTGCAAACCCACCCTACTATTTTCACGCGTCCCACGATTCCCCGCGCTAAAACGTCCTCGCGCCAAAACGTACCAGCGCTAAAACGTCCTCGCGTCAAAACATCTCCGCGCCAAAACGTCCTCGCGCCAAAACGTCCCCGTGCCAAAACGTCCCCGCGCCAAAACGTCCCCGCGTCAAAACGGTCGCGCCAAAACGGTCGCGCCAAAACGGCCGCGCCAAAACGTAACATACCCATTATAATATTTATTGAATCTACTTAACCCATTAACGCCGAGGTGATCAGAATTTTTACTAACTTTTCAACGTGTTTATTTATTATTTTATCGGACCAAAAAAATAATGCAATACCTCTATTTCTACGCGGAATTCGATGCTCTTTCAGAATCTGAGCTCAAAATTTCGATTAGACACCGAGAAAAAAAATATGGCCGATTTAAACGTGAAAAACGTGAAAATTTTCGAAAAAAAAATTTTTTCGCATTTTTTTTCACAATGATACCGCAAAGCTATCAACTTTTTACAATGATCAGAGGTGATCATGGCACTCGAACATTAAGAGGAATTTTTTTCAGAAAAATTCATCAACGCGTTTTTTCAAAATGGCGGCGAGAATGAAAAAATTTTATAAAAATCTTAATCTATCGGTTTCTTTAAAACTATAAACTTGAGAAAAAAATTTCTAAGAACAAAAATGGCTTAAAATTAGTCGAAGAATACTCTTAAATTTTTTCAGAATTTTTGAAAACAATTTTTAATTTTCGAAAATTTCAAAAAATCCAATTTTTCAAAAATACCTGAAAAATTTTTGGAAAAATTTGAGAGTGTTCCTTGATTAATTTTAAGACTTTTTTGTTGTTAAAAATTCTTTCGTAAAGTCTATAGGTTTAGAGAAAAAAAAAATTCTTGAATGGTACATAAAATTTTGTTTCTATCTACCACTACAAAATTCACGAACAAACTCGTATATCCTTTCACTTGTGCATGGACACATATGTTGTAAACAATTTTTACATGAATTATAGGTAAAGCATATAAAAAAAATATTAGTTTTCACTTTTTCAATACATTTGTTATGTCACGAAAACGTTCAAAATCTTCTGCTTCATTGCATGCAGAATATGAATCAGATTATTCGGATAGTGATTCCGACGAAAACATTTTGATTCCGAATGCAGACAATTCAGGCTCCGATGATTCTGATTCCGATTGTGATTCGATATCTGATTCAGATTCTGAACATGAATTCACAATACCAAATATTACTTATAAAAAAGCTTGTGCTACTTATTCTGAAAACTTAGATAAACTTGAAAAAAATCACGAATTCATTTGGATCGATGGCGAGAAATCATATCCAAATACTTGTGAAGAAACAATATTATTATCTGAAGCTACAAAAAAGAATATACAGGCGTGCGAGCCTTTCCAATTGTTTGAAACCTTTTTTTCCGCCGAAATGAAACAATATATAATTGATGCGTCTAAAGAGAATAATTATGATCTGAAATTACAAGATCTTGACACTTTTATAGGTATAGTTATTTTCAGTTCATTCAATAAAAGAAAGTCTCAGAGAGATTATTGGTCATCTGATCCATTCTTATCTAGTGAAATTATTTCTTCTGCAATGACTCGCGATAAGTTTGAAGAAATCAAGTCTAAAATAAAATATTCAAAAGCTGAAGACAAGGATCCAAACGATAGTGGGTGTCCGGTTCGTTCGATGTTGAAACTTTTCCAAAACAACCTCCTAAAGTTCGGAATATGGAAAACTTCTATATCTATTGATGAAATGATGGCCAAGTCTTATGCAAAAACTGTTTTGAAACAATTTATTCGACGGAAACCAATAAGGTTTGGTTTGAAATTTTGGGGTTTATGCACTTCAGACGGCTATCTACTAAATTTAGATCTATATTGCGGTAAAAATTCCCAAACCGGAAACAAATTAGTAAAATGTGCTTAAGGTACTCGTGTAGTATTGCATTTATTTGAACCTTTTTTTCGGCTAATAAATTATAATAAAATCCTTGCATTTCATTTGTACTTTGATAATTTTTTTACAAATATGGATTTAATTTTACACTTGCAAAAATTACGTTTGAAATGCACTGGCACTATCAGAGACAATCGAGTCAAAGAAAAGAATATACTTGAAAAGAAAGCTCCACGAGGTACTTATATTGTAAAACATGATCGAAATAGTGGCATAAATTTCATCACTATTGTTGTGTCCGCGAAGACCGTCGCGAAGGGACGAGTTATCGAGGACGAGTAGTTAAGGGATTAAGGCCAAGAGAATGAACTCAAACTCAATACTTTTCTAACAAGTTAACAATAAGTTTATTTAAGAAGTTATAAATTCGAGGTTTAATAGCCTCGAGACCAATCGTTCGGATTTTCGTCAAAGACTGCCGAATTTGGGCTAATCATTCCTTTTATTGATTTGCTCGGTTTTCCCCACTTATTTGATTATATCATGATTAGTTTCTAGAAGTTTCGATGGTGACTATCGAGTGTCGATGTACTCAAAGGAATGTGCAGTTTAGCAATTATGCTGAGCGGTGCTTCAATGCTTTCGCCATTCGCTTTATTTTATGAGTGCTATTTTGGGGCACAACACTATTATGGATTCGAAGCCCGTTTCAATAGATTCAACTGCTGCAGGTGTAAGTCCACTATCAACTTCGAGAAGATATAGTTCAGAGGCTCGATCCAAAACTGATATACCTTTTCCGCAAGCTTTTCATTTGTACAACAAATTTATGGGTGGTGTTGACGTGCATGATGGACACTGCAATAATGTACTTCCAAGTATACGTTCCAAAAAATGGACATGGGTCGTTTTTATAAGATTTATACAGGCATCCATTACAAATGCCTACGTAATTTGCAATGCTACACGTGATGGAAAGAAAAAAAGTGGAATAAAAGAGTTAACTACTTCCATTGCTAAATATTATATTCAAAAAGGTCAAACAAGTAAAACACTTCATACACGATCTAATAGGGACAAATTAAAAAATTGTTCAAATGAAAAATGTCCAATAAGAACAAGGATCTATTGTGAAAAATGCAATCTATATGTATGCAATAATTGTTGGGCAAAAAAGCACTGATAAAAGAAATGTTAAAATGAAAGACAAGAAGACTCACGAAAAGAAGCACTCCGAAACGTGAGAGGCAAGGGGACTCACGAAAAAAAAGCACCCCGAAACGTGAGAGGCAAGGGGACTCACGAAAAAAAAGCACCCCGAAACGTGAGAGGCAAGGGGACTCACGAAAAAAAAGCACCCCGAAACGTGAGAGGCAAGGGGACTCACGAAAAAAAGCACCCCGAAACGTGGGAGGCAAGGGGACTCACGAAAAAAGCACCCCGAAACGTGAGAGGCAAGGGGACTCACGAAAAAAAGCACACCAAAGGAGACAAAGTTCTACCACGTCCACGCCGTTGTCTCTGGGTAATGCTAAGAGTAGAAAAAAACAATGTATATGCACAGAATCAGAAAAGAAGTAGTCAAGGAACACTTGAAGGAAATTTTTCCAAAAATTTTTCAGGTATTTTTGAAAAATTGGATTTTTTGAAATTTTCGAAAATTAAAAATTGTTTTCAAAAATTCTGAAAAAATTTAAGAGTATTCTTCGACTAATTTTAAGCCATTTTTGTTCTTAGAAATTTTTTTCTCAAGTTTATAGTTTTGAAGAAACCGATAGATTAAGATTTTTATAAAATTTTTTCATTCTCGCCGCCATTTTGAAAAAACGCGTCGATGAATTTTTCTGAAAAAAATTCCTCTTAATGTTCGAGTGCCATGATCACCTCTGATCATTGTAAAAAGTTGATAGCTTTGCGGTATCATTGTGAAAAAAAATGCGAAAAAATTTTTTTTTCGAAAATTTTCACGTTTTTCACGTTTAAATCGGCCATATTTTTTTTCTCGGTGTCTAATAGAAATGTTGAGCTCAGATTCTGAAAGAGCATCGAATTCCGCGTAGGAATAGAGGTATTACATTATTTTTTTGGTCCGATAACATAATAAATAAACACGTTGAAAAGTTAGTAAAAATTCTGATCACCTCGGCGTTAATGGGTTAATTATGATTATAGAAAGACAACGAATTTTTGCCGCAACATTTTTTGATTAAAAATGAACTTGGATCACAGAGACATTGCGGTTGGGTGTGACGGAAACAGACAGATGCGAAGTTTTGCGGCGATTAGAGCTGTCTTTGTTCAACACCTCCGTCTGCGGCACTGTGGAACGCGCACTTTCGTTCCGCTAGGCGCGTCGAGAGAGAGAGATCTACAAAGGGTGGTTCTATCTTTGTCTTGTACAGTCCGTCAACAAGTTTTATCGTGGCCACTATGGCGGCTTCATCATCAAAGTATGGACGCTACGTAACGATGTTCTGTTCATACTGTACAGTATGGAATGCATACACAGAGCCATGCTCAAATTGTAAAAAGAAAGATAGAATCACCCGTTGAGACTCTCTCTCTCTCTCGGCGCGGGTCTTGTCGGTTAGGACCTATAGGAATGCGCATTCTAGTATAGCTTATAGTTCAGTGGTCTGCCGTCGCACCGCGTCTCGCTGCCATCTCTCTAAAGACAACTGCGCCTCTATCGGCCACTACAGTGAAAAATTTTCGTCGTTAAGCGACCCCCTCGATCCGGCGGAGTTTCCAGACCTGTATGTAAGACCGTGGTTCCATATCAAATTAATGATTTTACAGTTTATCAGAAATTGACTCTCTTCAGAGAAACTGCAATTTCACATAATGGTGATCATCAAACCGAAAAACAGTATTCCGTAGATTCTTGCAATTATTTACAAAATCCATTAAAAATACATATGCTCACACCTGTCTGTATCAGCGCGTGCAATTTATTTTAGAGAACCGATCGTCAAGGACTCCTCATTGCATTTATAGAAGATACACTTAACTCACTTGACTTATATTGGTCAGTCACGCATGAGTATAACCCAGATGAAGTACAAAAATGTTTTGCAGTTAATAGAATTTGGCGAAC
Organism: Rhimphoctona megacephalus; assembly: GCA_963989365.1. Lineage (NCBI taxonomy): Eukaryota > Metazoa > Arthropoda > Insecta > Hymenoptera > Ichneumonidae > Rhimphoctona > Rhimphoctona megacephalus. The sequence goes on along the minus strand of OZ022414.1, from coordinate 31,724,427 downwards.
TGAAAACTACCCATCTATTATAGTGAGACTATAAAACTATCTATCACGGGCACATGGATATAAGCTATTTGGAGAAAATCATGTAATTTCTTGTAGCACACATTCCAGCTTTAGCTCCAGAAAGATTTCATTAACTGAAGGGTACAGATATCTAATTATGATACCTATATTGAAATTTATTACCAAACGTCTAAATAGAATAATGTAAGTACTATGCAAAAAAATGGACAAATCCCCGAAAAAATAGCGAACCTGCGTTAACATATTAAGATAAGAATAGTTTCATAGAGCGTATATAAGATCCTAGTGAAAATTGTATCACTGTTTTGGCTCCTCATAAAAAATTGTAAGAGACCCCCTATCCTCCAGAAACTACCAAATAATTTCAAATCGCACAAAAAGGTAGCAATTTAATTTTCACAAAAACTCAATTTGGGATTTAACAAAACGATACTAATGAAATCGAAAATTTCTAAAGAATAATATGGCCAAGTACGTGGAGATTTCTTATGTTTCATGAAATGTTTAAAAAATATTGAAATACATTGCAATCCTTCAAATAACGTAGTAATTTCGCAACAATCACGTTCAAAAGTTGTCTCCACGGTAAATCTATGAAAGCTGGGATAAAACTTGCAGAATAATCTAATAATGTTAGTTTTATCTAAAAGGAATGTAAAAACATAAAGTATTAGGGGGAGAGCGGTTGGTCCGATGGATAAGGGCTCGGCCTCGCATACCGTGGGTCCCCGGTTCGGCCAACGGCCAAACACCAATGCAAAATTGAAATTTTTTTCAAGTGTTTCTGCTGCAATCCCGGGTGGTTCGGATTTCATCTTCATAAATCCATGGCCAAACACCTCTCTGTGATGCATGAGCGGTCGGTGTACGACTTTGTTAGCCTCCCGTGGACGGTTCCCATCGTGCGGATGATGGCCCTCTTAGTCCAGTCACCTTAGGCCATATTTTACGAAGTTCTATTCAAGAGACCCAGCATCTGGCCATTTTTTTTATAGGTTGTTTGGACCTATAGGAATATATCCCTGAGTTTTCGTAAAAATCCGAGTTGCATTTTAGCAATAAAAAATTATTGAAAATTAAAAAATCGATTTTTTTGAGTTATTTTTTTTTGGCACGCGTCTATCGAAAAAAGTTTCAATTAAAAGTTGTTCATCATAATGTCTTCTATAAAAAAGTTCCTACGCAAAAATGAGCTAACATTGTTAATTAAGCGGTTAATTGCAAATGAAAAACAAAATTGTCAATTTAATTTTTGCAACCGCAATCGATTGTTTATCAACATATCGGTTTGAAGTTCATACATGATGTAGGGGAGCCGAACCCCAAGAGAATCGTGCACGATTTATCGATCTGCGAGATATAGTTTAGCAACAAGCTGCGATCATCGAAAAAACTTTGGCATTCAATAGAATTTCTCGACGAAGGCTCACAGCGTAGAAAACAATCGAGGAGCTTTGTGTCATCGTGCACAAGTGATATGGAAAAAAAAAATTGTTTTCGTTGAAAATAAATACTGTTTTTTGACGATTTTCGATTTTTGCTTTTATAAACAAATAGCAATTCTGACCAAAGTTACAAAGATATCCGGAAAATTCTTGGACCATCTAATGCGTTTTTGAAAAACGAACAATTTAAAAAAAAAAGTTGCAATACCTTGATTACAGCCCGAGATATGGATATTTTTACGTTTTTTCAATTTTCTATTGTTGTAATTAAGATTTTTGCAAAATTCAAATTCGTTAGCATTCCCTACGCTTCCGGCTACGGGATTCAATAAAATACTGATATTTAGGAGGAATTATGCCATCACAGTTATCAATGTATTCCGATCGACGGCGCGTGGCTGAGCGCGCGGCGTCGGCCGCTCGGCCGGGCGGCGTGGTGGGAGTACCCCCTCTCGCTCCGCAGCCTCACGCGAGCAGCTTAGTTATCAAATTTGATAACTTACTTAAAAATGGTCATAGAACAATTTATTTTTTTTTAATTTTACGTGATTTTTTCTCGCGAACAGGATGGTATCCTTAAAAATCATGTTCACCCCATAGCAAATCCATGACCATCGTTTTTACAAATTTTACATATAACCGTGCTTTAAAATCATTTTATTATGAATGGGAAAGGGTATCATAAATAAATCTTTTCTCCGACACTGTTTCATTCATTAGAATAAGTTTATTAATGCGAAAGAAAAAAATTTAGGAAAAAAAAAATCATTACAAAAACTCTCTTTTCACTCTTTTTTCGTTAGGCTCATACTCGTCGTCACTATCTACATTTATTGGAGTCGTTACTATGGGATAGTCAATTCCAATTTCGTCGTCGTTTGCCTCTGAGAATTTGGAAAATTCTTCCTCTTCCTCATCATCGCTTAAAATTACTTCGGCTTCGACAGCGTTCGCACAACTCATACCGTTACATTTTTTGTACAGAATTATGCATTTCAGTCTTAATTTCCGACACGTACAGTAGGATGTGCAGCTACTCTTATCGCACGAGCATGATATAATTTCCAACAAGTTGACAGTTATACAAATTTTACGGGAAACTCGACTCTTAATCGATGTAGGAACAATATTGCTGAGAATTTTCTATGCGAAATTCATTATTCTTTTCAGTTACTTTTGCTCAAGAAAGGAAATTGACAATGAGCATTAATTTCTTAGAAATTATATTTTAAGTGCATTACTAACTTATTGTATTGAATGAAACAGTGTCGGAGAAAAGATTTATTTATGATACCCTTTCCCATTCATATTAAAATGATTTTAAGGTAAATACTGTATTGCATGCTAGTCAAATGAGTGCTAAAACTTCACAATGTTTTTATACTAAGTTTAATGCACTAATTATACATAGTGAAGGTGAATTTGTAAGATGACATATCTAATTAACCTAGAAAAATATTAATATCGATACATTTGCAAAACCATTAACTAATAGTGGCAAATTTCCATTATGTCACATTTTCATTGGGACTTTTCAAAGAATAATCTGTATTTTATAACCGATTTTAATGCACCACGTCGTATTTTGTTCCTCAAGAGATTCTCTACGAATTCACCATGTAGACTTTTTCGAAGTTTATTTGTTTGGAAATTATAGCAATGTGTTTATAAAAGATTTTTTTCGCTAAATAAACAATTGGTTGCAACAGTAGAACGATTAAGCTTAGAAGAAATCTACGTGGTGAATTCGTAAAGGATCTCTTGAGGAACAGAATAAGACGTGGTACATTGCAATTGGTTAAAAATTACGGGTTATTCTTTGATGAATTCCAATGAAAATGTGCCATCATGGAAATTGCATTTACCAGTTGATGATTTTGCAAATCTATGGTTTTTAAAATTTTTCTACGTTAATAAGACACGCTGTGATATAAATGAACTAATATTACGTTCAATTGTGTATTAAGCTTGGCATAAAACAATTGTGAAAATTTAGCACTCATTTGACTAGCATGCAGTATAGTATATACCTTAAAGCGCGGTTATATGTAAAATTTGTAAAAACGATGATCATGGGTCTGCTATGGGGTGAATATGATTTTTAAGGATACTATCGTGTTAGCGAGAAAAAATCACGGTAAATAAAAAAAAAAAAAAATTGTTCTACGACCATTCTTAAGTAAGTTATCAAATTTGTTAACTAAGCCGTTCGCGTGGTGCTGCAGAACAAGAGGGGGTACTCCCACAACGCCGCCCGGCCGAGCGGCTGATGCCGCGCGCTCAGCCACGCGCCGTCGATCGGAATACGTTGATAACTGTGATGGTATAATTCCTCCCAAAGGTCAGTATTTTATTGAATCCCGTAGCCGGAAGAGTAGGGAAGGCTAACGAATTTGAATTTTGCAAAAATCTTAATTACAACAATAGAAATTGAAAAAACGTAAAAATATCCATATCTCGGGCTGTAATCAAGATATTGCAATTTTTTTTTTTAATTGTTCGTTTTTCAAAAACGCATTAGATGGTTCAAGAATTTTACAGATATCTTTGTAACTTTGGTCAGAATTGCTATTTGTTTATAAGCAAAAATCGAAAATCGTCAAAAAACAGTATTTATTTTTAACGAAAACAATTTTTTTTTCATATCTCTTGTGCACGATGACACAAAGCTCCTCGATTTTTTTCTACGCTGTGGGCCTTCGTCGGGACATTCTATTGAATGCCAAAGTTTTTTCGATGATCGCAGATTGTTGCTAAACTATATCTCGCAGATCGATAAATCTTGCACGATTCTCTTGGGGTTCGGCTCCCCTACATCATGTATGAACTTCAAATCGATATGTTGATAACCAATCGATTGCGGTTGCAAAAATGAAATTGAGCATGTTTTTTCATTTGCAATTAACCGTTTAATTAACGGTGTTAGCTCATTTTTGTATGGAACCTTTTTTATAGAGGACGTTATGGTGAACAACTTTTATTTGAAACCTTTTTCGATAGGACGCGTTCCAAAAAAAATAACTAAAATAAACAATTTTTTTAATTTTCAATAATTTTTTATTGCTAAAATGCAACTCGGATTTTTACGAAAACTCAAGGCTATATTCCTATAGGTCCAAATAATCTATAAAAAATTTGGCCAGAGGCTGGGTCTCCTGAATAGGACTTTTGCTAAGGTAACTGGACTATCAGCCGTGCATTGGCTGCCTCATTGCATCACAGCTGAGGAGGTGCCTGCTTGAGCGCCTCTGGTGGCCGTGCTTGAGCGTGCTCGCATTGCCACCCGCGGAGATCAGTCGGGCACCATCTGTATCGGTAAGGTTTTCTGCAGTTTCCCTTCGCCCTCGGTAAATGCGATACAGTGCGGGAATAAGTCGGCTGAAGCCGCACGTGTGGGAAAGAATGGAGGGAGGAGTAGAGGAATAGTTGGAAAGAGTGGATAGGCTAAGAAGGAAGGACCCTGGGTCGTGGAAGTAACAATCACGAAGGCGATTGGTACAAGCCTCAATAAAAAAAAAAAAAACAAAGTATTATAAAGAGTGCCGAATAAGAAGCTCAATGTTTTAGAAATAACCACTTCAAATACATAGCATATGCTTTCCATCGCCATAACTCCAAAATAAAATGGTCAAAATCCAGGTTTTTTTTTACAAATAACGTCATCCGTTCTTCCTCCATTAAAATAAAAAGATATCTGTAGAAAAGTTTTTAAGTTATCGTGAAAAATGTGACATTTTCAATATTTCCCATAAAAAATGCATCTTGAACTGTATAATCTCGGATAGGAGATATATCAAATCTGGAACCGTGAATTCTTTAAAAATTTTACAAATGATCACATAATAGTCTACTGAATGTGTCCACCGAATTTTCAATGATTTTATAGAAAACCGCTTTGGCGAAATTATACCGTTAACGTATGATACCAACATAAATTGGTCTACGATTCTAAAGTATAGATTGATTGGTAACAATTGAATAAAAGTTTACCATCGTATGTCGAGCAGAGACGCAAAAGGTACTTACAAGGAAAGTTCCAGATTTGGGAGAAAAAACAGATATTCACAAGATTATAATAATTAACCATTTGCGTGATCTTTTATTTTGTAAGATGATTTCTAAGTAAGATAAAACTAAGTGTGAAGTCAATTTTTATTCAAATTGCGTATTTTAATAGAAACAAGTTCGGGCCGGACAAGTACTCTATGCGCATCTGCTCAACATACGATGCTAAACTGTTATCAAATAGTTACCAATAAAATTATACTATAGTATACTTTGGAATCGTGGGGAAATTTATTATGTTACCTAGACAACTGGAATATATTCCAATATTTTTTGAAGTGAAATATTAATAAGCTCCGCATACTTGACCATATATGCTTTAGCAGATCTTTATTTATTTAGTAACTTTTTGTAAAGTTTGATCTTCATTTTTACGGAGAATTCAATTGCCTTTTTTTTTTATCGATTAGGGGTTATCGATTTGGGGGTTTCCAAATTTTTTTGAGGGCTTGATTATTTTTGGGAGGACTGAATTTATTTCGGAACTTTTTGTAGACTTCAACATTTTTGGATGAATAAAATTAATGAAATTATTTTTTTCGAGGCCTATGAAAATGTACGTCTCGTCATAATATGCGCACAAACCGAGATTACCATAAAAAAAATCATATAATTGATTTTATTATTGGTTTTTAAAATGATTTGAATACGATTGTATAGCCTCTGACATCAAGTTTTTCAGGTGATAATCGGTTAATGCATACACAATACTTTAGTAACCTATTTTTGACATAATACTATTACTGGCAAAATGTTGTAGAGCGCTTGACTGGGTTACTTGTTAAACATTTTTGACTTTATCTACAATTGAAATTTGATTCTTAGTGGACTATTAGCAACTTTATGTCAATAGGTCTTTGAAAAAACTAGTCAACTTACGCTGATACACTAAAATCGCTAGATCAACTACATACTATATTTAAGCATCAAAAATCGTACAAAGTATGTAACTGTAAATAAGGAATCAGCTGAGTCATCAAATGAGTTGACGACATAAAGTATTCATCTTGAACAGCTGATCTGGTCTGTTATTATTTGTCCGTTCCAACGAATAACTCTGAAACATGATTGTTGATCGATGCATAGCTCGTAGAATCCATAAAAGATACAGCCAACCACTAAATTCAGGTAGGTTCGGCACTAAAACTATCTTGTACGTGTGTACGGAGGTTCACGTGTAAAGGAGTCACCAACGTTGACGTTTGGGCGCTTCCACCCGCCATGTGCAAGGAATACTTAAAGGCGAAGGAGCCACCGTTTGTATAATAAGGTAGGGGACTCGGAAATATTACGATGCATAAATTGTTAACATAGGACGTATACATAGGGGATGGGTTGTGGGATTGCTAGGAGTCTCTGGACGAGGTAGCAAAATGGGTACTTTGCAAGAGACGGAGATGCATAGGTAGCCGGGCACTCTCTTACGTTTTCACTGCTATGGGAGCTCTCTAGGCCGGTGGTTAGCAGGGCACTGTAAGATTTAGTGAGATCTTCGGGTAAAGTGTGGATATTGAGGGTATATCACTCACGGTTCGTGGTTTGCAGCCCCCTTCGAGCTCCTCACTCGCTCGTCCGTATCTTCAGCCTCGTTCTTCTGGTCTGTACACAGACGTGCATAGATTAACTACCAGCAAGCTAAACGGCTTAACCCCTGATTATTCGATGTCAAAGTGATGTGAGTTGCGTCCTTTTGCTTGCCGGAATTGTATAAGTGTGGGTATATGCACTCTGCACTGGTATTCAATAGTGAAACGACGAGACCTTGCATTTATGGAACTAGGGATATATAGCTACTACACTAGGAGTTCCGGTAGAACAGTTATATAAAGAGTACCAACCAAAGCTAGAGAGACAAACTAAACTGCACACAGCTGTAAGCATCTGAAGAAAAGGTCTGTCCTGATGAACATTGCCTCGTATTCCATTCATACTGAAAGATGGTCAGTCGCTGGATGCGTAGCCTCCAACGGGTCCAACCTAACAGTATGATCAAAATCATCTCAGATCGCTAGGCAACGCACCGTCCGTCTACCTCTTGTTCATCATTGCTTCTGTGTTGTACCTCAAGGAGAAATAATGCGGACAGTGTATCTATTGGCTATATTCTTGGACCATCTACAATTCCAGAATTTGGGCACATCGTCGCAGTTCCATGTCTTCGATGTATCAACCCAAGCTAGTCAAAGCTAGGACTATGCAAATGAGAAACCTCCAGCTTCAATGCAGTCATTGATTCCTGGTGGAGATTCAGCATGCGAGAATTCAGAATTCTCGCACTCAATTACTCTCTGATAGAGATAAGCAGAAGGTGGACCTACATTCGCGAGTACTTTGAACGTGACCGTATGCATGTATGCGGACCAATGGTAATCTCAAATTTCCTACAGTCTTGATTGATCCCTCCTAATTAGTTGATGCGGGTTACACGGTTTGCCTGATTATAGGCACATTCACAAGATCCTATCTAGAGAGAAAGAGAGAACTTTGATAGGCTGTTCTCAATAGGCGATGGACCTAGTTTCGATACCGATGCTCTATTATTCTAGGTTACTCTAATCCAAGTAGATCCTTGATCAAACATGGTTTTGAAATTGTGAAAAAATGATTCTTCAAAAATACAGTTACTCAAGGAATTTTTTGGATCAATTATTTGAAAAAGAAAAAACGCTAGCTCTGCCTCCGTCATTATAATAAGTACCTTTATAACCTTACACCGATCAAATTAAAAAAATATACATTATCGAAACAATCTATTTATGCAAAAATTTTTATACATAATTTCCATCGTTTTAAGGGGTTAGGAGAACTTGAAAATTTAGAAAGATCCATTTATTATATTCTGCATTTTCTGAAAGTGTGATATCATAATGTGACTTTTAAATATTCCATCTAAATAGATGATTCGCAAGAGAAAATATAGGTGGCCGTAGCCCAGTGGTTAGCGCTCCCGACTCAGACTCCGAGGATTCCGAGATTGAGCCCACTCGGCTCACCTTTATTTTCCTTCATCGTCACTGGACCGTTCGTCGCGCTTTCTGTGGTACTGACAGGTTCGACTATTACAGTAAGCTTATTCGGTGAAAATTGCCAGTTGATCCAACGTATAATTGCAGAGACATACAATGGTAGCTATGGATCATTCAAAGTACTGAAAATAGATAGCGCACAATAGCACCAAAAAACCGGTCTTTACCGGTGTGTTAAAGATGTACTGAGCATTTCCTATATTTATGAGGCAAGTGTATTAATATAATGTGCTATTTTGAAGCAGTGTCGGAATAGCTGCTGAGATGAGTAATTTAATGGATGGTATTTATACAAGGGAACTACACATGTCTTTGAATGCGTTTTTCGCAAAAGTATGTTTTCGAAGTCGGTGATCACTATTTCTCGAAAATCGCTTCATTAATCAAAATGAAATGTATACACTCTGTTCTACACATAAAAAACTAGTGTTTAAGCGAAGGATTTCAATTTTTAACCTATACTTTTCCGTTATTCGAAAAATAAGCGTTTTTTGTCTAAAAATCCATAAGTACATTATGAGAGACCGCCATTTTGTTGTTTTTTTTTTTTAAAAAAGCTCGATGAAGCTCTAAATAAACTATTAAATTGATGAAAATTTTTGTTGCATTGATTTCTGTTGAATCAGTGAAAAGTGAAATTGGTCACAACAAAACACTGTTTCAAAAAAGCGTTTCACGCCACGGCAGATAACTCCATCAAAAATTAATATTTTGTAATAATGAAATTTGAACAAAGTATTCTTCAAATCTTAAATAATTACTTGGCCAAAAATTGAGTAAAAAAAAAATATACTAATGAAACAAAAAGAATACTAAAAAACCCTTTCTTCAAACCTTTGACTACAAAATCTCTGACTGCTGCTGTAGGCAGCATGGTAAAATTTTATATACTTTAAATCCTATTATAGATGGTCTCTTTATAAATGGATTAATGGACCTCTTTATAAAAAATTCGTAGGCAGTCAAATATTGATTTATGAGGTCAACCAAAGCTTTTTTTTACTCGTACTGTGATTGGTCAGATAACTCGCAGACAAGTTCATTGCGGATAATTCCGCATCGTGAATTTCGTTTAAGGAAGTAACGCAGGAAATAGAATTGATGGACAGACAAATACCAAACTTGGCAGAATATTCGATTATAATATAAAAGAAACTCATACAAATTTTTAAGGTCCGAGGTGGGTTTTTACGCGAGATATTTATAATTTTGTTTATCTCTTTGCAAGCCAATTCAACATGGCCTCTTATGAGAAATCACGTAGTTAGCGCTACATTATTCCTCATATCTCCGTAATTGATGGATAGACCAAGACGAAATTTAAACAGCAGAGAGATGAAATATTTACAATCATTTATCTGGCTTAAAAATATTGAAAGGTGACTTATGACAGGAATAATAAGAACAATAAAAAGTACTCATAGCAAATTTTCGAACCTTTGCTCGAAGTGCTGCAACGTCGCATATTCGAGGTTATGAGCGCGCATTTTGAAATTTCAACGTATGTAAAAATTCGTGCCGGCTGACTGTTACATATTTTTATAATTTTGTGTTTTTTGTTTACATGACGTATTATATTTAATATCAATAGAATAAATAAATAAATTACATATTCAAAAACAATTTTATTTTTCATACGTATTATCTTACATATAAGTAGAATATTTTTTAACTCAAATAATATTCGTAATATTAACACAGTCTCAATTACTTTTCAAATAATTGAGATACATATACACTTGAAATCTTTTTGTTATCATGCAATGATGTGCTCCGTACGTTTCTGCCTGCTTCATGCTGATTAATTCTAGCCCGGTACACCTTTTCGGTAACTATTTTACCTTTCCAATAAAATCTCGGCTTTTTTTCTTTTGGCATAACGAACTCGCGATTAAATTAAACGAAAATTCACTGGCACAGCTGATGAGCTGTCAACGGCATATGCAATGCTTTGAACACACATATACACGCGCACACATATCAACCGAAAGCGACGTTGCCAAATTAAGTACTACTTGGGTCAAATTTTTTTATGACTAGATGGGTAGTTGCGTTCCTTCCTTAAGTGTTCCAATAATTCGATAAAATCTGAATTCTAACTATAGTCATCGTAAGGAGACCAAGTTCCAGATGTACGGGGACAGTCAAGAATAGGAATTAAAAGTAGTGATCTGTACTTAAAAATTGCGAATGATAAATGTATCAATTAAACATCCAACAGTGAGAGTACATGTCAGCATGAGTCAGTTAAGTATGGAGCATGGAGTTAGAGATGCAACCACGACGGGTATGCTAGTATGGGATAGTATGGGATAATGGGAGTCGGATAACTACGTTATCAGTGTTCCGCTTTCTCTCGGACGTTTACTGACTTCCGGTCCCTATTTCGGATTCTCTTGGAGCTTCATTCAGTCGCGGGAACATGACAGACGTCAACAAACTATGCTCGAATCTCGAATGCTACGATCTACGAATCCCTTCGAAGGCGGTATCGGTTTCCTCTTCAATACCATTATCACAACGTACTCAACGATCTACCTGCATGTGTATATTATAGTTTTCACACCAGGAGGGCACATCAAGCAAGAAAATTACTAAGGTTTGAAGGCCATTTCAGGATTAAGCTTACGCGGATATGTAGAATAGAGCATCAGTTCCTAAGCAGTAGAAAGTAATCGTTATCTCTTTGAGTGTCTTATCATGCCAGTTGAACCCTTATACTCGTTACAATCCCAGATATATCGATCAGAGAGCTTGATGCATGGTGACAATCGTCTATTTCTCCTATCAAGAGGACTTACGAGATTCTATATGTATACGGCAGAGAAGAGGACAACTAAGCTGTGCTAACCAATTTATTTGACTGTCTAGAATTTCCTGTGTAACTTTAGGGATGACTAATATCAGTTCTGTTTTACCACTCTGTTCTACTATAGTTCTTTTTCTGGCATCGTACAATGAATAGATCAAATTATGCAATAGGCCGCTTATGCAACAGAATCCTTTTCGTTTCAGCTTATCAGTTCATTTTCGTTGCTTACGTTGTAGTTCATACTTATGGTATATACTTAACAAGTGTGCGCTTGATACTGATGATTTCCAGGGTTTTTTCGAACTTTCCAAGAAGTAATATAACCCGTAGAATCAAGTTGATATTGTTTGCAACTAGTACACAATTTTGTCAACAAAATCTTGCCTGTACTGCTTAGTGTTTACTATACCTAAGTGAATCTTGGTTCTTGGGGAGAATCGAGTTTAGAGAAAACAAACGCCATGTGGTAACTAGTTGTGGGTGGAAGGACCTGTGATAATCAGCCCCGAACGTGCTACAGACCTAATGCAATTAACGATAAGTCGAGCTCACTAATTCACCGCTAACAACGAGAATATGAGAGAGGAGAAGAGAGGTGCCCTAAATGGGGGAGAGATTGTTGTACTATCCTAGATAAGAAGATGAAGGGAACGGTACTTTGAAGAACTTTGCTACCTCGACGTTGCAGGAATGATTACAAATTGAGTGAGAGAGCTCTGGTATATGCAGGAATTTTCATTTTAGTGTAGTATCATTTGTATTTCATGAGTTATTGTGGACCTTTTGTAAAACAATGATTGTAAGATGATTTAACCCGTCAGCAAGCGTGCTATGAGACTTTTTCTCACACTTATATTAAAACGATGATTACTCAAAAATTTCAAATGGCATAAGCATTCAAATTTTTTTCCATCTTCACCGAATTTATTCTTCTGTATGATAGAAGAGGTAAAAATTTTTTTTTGAATTTTTGTTTTTGAATTTTTTAATTACTTTTTTTTGGTTTTTAGTATCAATTATCGTTGTATTTATAGTTTTTTAAAAATAAAAATGTTTAATAGCCGCAATCACTGTAGTGAAATTGTTTTCAAGTTCCTATTTATTAAATTAAACACTTGAAGCTGTACATGTGAGAAAATCTCTCATCGCGCACAATGTTCACAATTTATGTAGCGCGCCTGCTGACGAGTTAATATTAGTGCTAGAAACTGGGGCGCCGAAGGGGCTGAGATTAGGTGAGAACTTGAGGTTGTGACACTTCAGAAAACCTTGGATAACTACTCAAGCCTTTTTTCGATAAGATGCATTTTGATTTGTAAAGCTAAGATTTTTATGAGGATTGGGATATGCGTATTTTGAATGATCGTGATTGAAATAATATTTTCAAGAACGTACTTATTTTTTGATTGGAATGATTTGAGAGTTGGTGGATTCTGTTTTATTTGATTAGTTTTAAGGCATAATTTAGAAGACCGAGGATTGTGTTTGGGTTGTTTGCTGACAATTAGGTATAATGCAACGGTTTCATTTGAATGCAGGACTTCTATTAGGGCAAACAAATTTCAACGGCGATAACAAAAAGTAAGCGGGAAAATAAGTTTTTGCCAAAAGATTGGAAAGTACACTGTTCATGCATGCAAGGCCCATAAAGATGACTTACTGTTATTAGCGCCATTGTTTATAGACATGAAATACGAATGCCCAGCACAGCGGTGGTTTGAAGCCGGCCGGTTTGAGTATTTATCCAAATTGTGCTACATTGAGTATTTAAAAATAAAAATAAGACATCGGAAAGTTTACTAAAAAAAAAATAATCGGTTGTTACGTTAATCATACGGGTATTTACATCACAAGTGATCCGACCAATCACAGCACGAATAGAATGCTTAGAGTCGAACTCATAAATCAATATTTCATTGTCCATGAACTTTAAAAATATTATATGATAATTAATATAATATGTTAATAATACAAATATGTAAAGGGATAATCAAAAGTTTATGCGAGCATTATTACACACTCGATATGCCAATAATGATACCAGATTGATTCGTTATTTGTTTGTTCACTGCTACTTCATTGCCAAAAATGATTAAATTATTACTCTATTTCCAGTTTGCAATGAAAATAATACTTGTAATTTTATCCTTTCCTATTCCCCTACCACAAGGGGAAAAATGAAAACATTACCTCTCGTGAACTCGCAAAAGAGATCTCCGGTGGCTTACCGGTCATTCTCGGGAGCATTCGAGAGTCACGGAGCTTTATAGTTGCGTCCGATACTACAGAGGGGTGGGAAAAACACCTTTCGGGAGGCAGTCGAAGGGAATAGTCCAGGGAATAGAAACGATTTATGTTTGAACGCGGGAATCTCCACGAAGAGAAAGTGGGCTAGCTCCGTCGAGGTTCGTCGTAGAGTTTCAGACAAGAAAAGTGGTGCTGGTAAGAAAGGCGTTGTATAAAACTTTGTGTAATAGATGAAACAACAATTCTTCTTAAATTCCATAAATCACGATTGAAATATTTTCTGCTCGATTCTCAAGAAACCACATTCTGAGCATTTAAAGAATTAAAAAAAGATCGACACAACCAAATCTTATCCGGAGAGTTTATCGTGACAAAATGTTAATGAATTATTATTATTTTTTACTGATGCTCTGTGCTAGAAAATTTGGAAGATATTCAACCTGAAGCAGACCAAGCGCTACAGAATTTTCGTTGCTTCCATGGATGAACAATATAAAGTTCACCATAAACGTATTAAGCACTGAATAGTGGTTAAAAATGGTTTCATCCTGAATGGAATGTTTTATTACTTCGAAAACAATTTCCTCGAGGGTTTATATTACTGCAAGTTCTTCTGTATTGTAGATCCATCTGTAAATTGACTGATCTTCAAGGGTTTCGCATGATCGAGTTTTTCTTAGTACTGTAGGTTACATTGGCAATGGGACGGTTATAACGAGCTAAACATGAGAAAGTAGCGGTCAGCTGAAGCAGACATAAAGGTGGAGGAAAACGGCGGTAGAGCTTGAAAAAGATCACCTGCGGCTGAACAGTGAGGAAAGACCTCTTGTCGAAGAGTTTCGCGATAATATCGATGCAGTACACGTATTCTCTCTTCTTCCCAGATAGAAGAAATAAGAGCCAAAGAGGGAGTTTCGAGTTTCATAGCAGCTTTGCGCGTGATACCTAAACGTCGACAAAATAAAATAAATGTCCATGTACGGGACCTTCCAAACCAAATCTTTTAGCCTCTGTTCTTGAAATATTATTTCATTAAAAAACAATTTCAACCTGAAGTAAGTCAAAAAAATGTGGTTTCAGATTCTTCAATAAACTTACATAAACGAGCAATATTTGTTATAAAATTTATTAACAGAACCTATTGATAAATCATGTACAAGAAAACAAGAAAGATAGAGATGAACTGGAAAACATTGATAATACGGTTTGTCGATTCGAACTAGAATGCCTCTTATATATAGACCAAACAAACTCCAGAAAATACCTTGAAGCTTTTTCGCCTTCACGAGGGTGCTTGTTTTTCTACCGTTCGTATGATACAGGTGCGGAGCCATTCCGATATATTGTAGAACTGTAGAAAATGTGTGATACGATTTTTTCGCTGCTGTAACGATCTCTTATCCTGGATGATCAATATCATACAAGAACGCAATGATATAGTTATAGAAATTCGACATAACCATGGGTTATAAAAAAGTCTATGAAACTTGCTGAACATTACGAAGCCAAATCCGGAAAGAGGTGCAGTGATGTGATCTAAAACAAAAGTGATTGATAAGTAGGAAGTTTTTTCAGTCGATGAACGGACAAAAAATTTCAGACCACTGATTAACTGGGAGTGAAACGTTGTAGCTGATTACTAGTTATGAGTAATCTGAAAAATGATAGCATCCTAAAAAGTACCAACTATAAATGATTGAATCATTACATGCAATCAAATATTGATCATTTCAACATAGCCAATAAACAGAGTTTCAGTACATTTACAGAAATTTTATGTAACGCGTGTTATATTGGATATAACATTGATATCACAGAGCTATGAGTCAAGCAGTGTTTGTTCTCAAATTTGTTCTCAAATCACAGTTATGAAAAAGCTGCAAGTAAGAATCATATAACATGCTCAGCTCAAAGATGTGACTGCTATGAAATATGTAATGCTTATGTATAATATTCGTAACAATGGAGTCAGTGTGATTCCATTATTACATGTTTTTTACATACCCAATACATCATGAACTGGAAATGTAATTTTGTATTTTTTATGTAAATATTTCATAATCAATGATATAAGAACGGAATCCCCTTACTGTGTTGCATACATAAAAAAAAAAACAAAAAAAATTGATAATTTTTTTTTTTAGATTTCAGCTTTTCATCATTGGTTATTATATTTTATTTTTCGTACCATTGATTTGAACCAACCTATCTACCTATCTTCTGATTATTCCTGACCTAACGAATACGCACGCTATCTATTACACTTATTGTCTTTTTGACAATTATTATTGCACTAATGTGAATACCAATGTAACATATATGTATTTTTAATAATATATAGATTTACCAAGAATTTATTAACAAAACAAGAATCTATTGATAGTTATATCATTTTCTTAAATTGTTTTTTAATTTTATTTTACAAAGTTATAAAATTGGAAAACTCCAGTATCACTACACTACACTTTGCTACACCATACACACTCTTTACTACATTTTACTATACTGTGTACACTGGACCTTATTGAACGGTGACTGGATTTTATTTATCAATATGACATCCTGATAAAGATATGCCAAGATGGAATTTATTCTCTCAATTTTTTTTATTATTGGGCGTGTGGGAATCTCGTGAAGGGAAGACTTAGACAAATAAAGATAACCCTTGACAACGCGTGAATAAACGAAAAATAACAAAATTAATGTATTCAAATAATCGCTGATCCAAAAAATAACTCGAAGTAAATCGTAGTTCTTTTTAATTCGCTCTCGCTCAGATGAGTTCACTGATACGTGCGTATCGCTCGAGTACGTAATCGGAACTGAACTTTTTATCGCCCCTGCGTTTCTCGCACGCTTCTCTCACGTGGTCCTTTTTAGGTGATTTTCCGGATTTTGCAAGTGTCTAAAACTTTCGATATTACCGGGTCCGGCGCGAAATTTGAATCGTTATCAATCCACATAACCTAAATATCTCATTAGACATATACAAGTCATTTATATACGACCAAAATTTGTAGAAATATTACAAGCGAGCTTGGTGACAATTATGAAGAATTGGTAATCTCATTATCCAGTGGGATTGAAAATATAGTAAATACGTACAATTGTTAAGGTAGATCGGTGACGGCTACGTGATCTTTGCAGTATCTATTGTAGACCAAAGTTTGCAAATGCAAAATTGTCTTTGAAATTATGATTTTATTATTTTCGAAATATAAACAGCGGAGAATGGATATTTTTATATGATTTTATTGTTCAATAAATGTTTAATAATTGAAATTGACGAACGCAGTGGATTGTAAAACGTGTCATGGCCGTTACTGTCGTCTGCCAAAACTGTCAGGTTTTTTTACAACCTATATAGTGTATTTACAAAAAGGAATTACGCAACGGCAGAGATTTTCCAGTTTACCTATCACCATTAATTCTATCGATATTTATCAAATACGGTAAAAACATTCGAGAACAGGAAAGAAAAACACAATCAAATTGGCAAACTGTCACATCTGAAGCAGAGATGTCCATGGCTTGATACTTTTGTATCATGATACACAAAAGATACTTGATACTTTTGTATCAAGTATTAAATTTTTTCTTGATACTTGATACATTTGTATCAAGTATCAAAATTTTTCTTGATACTTGATACATTTCTATCAAGTATCAAAATTTTTCTTGATACTTGATACAAATGTATCAAGTATCAAAATTTTTCTTGATACTTGATACATTTGTATCAAGTATCAAAATTTTTCTTGATACTTGATACATTTGTATCAAGTATCAAAATTTTTCTTGATACTTGATACATTTGTATCAAGTATCAAAATTTTTCTTGATACTTGATACATTTGTATCAAGTATCAAAATTTTTCTTGATACTTGATACAAATGTATCAAGTATCAAAATTTTCCTTGATACTTGATACATTTGTATCAAGTATCAAAATTTTCCTTGATACTTGATACATTTGTATCAAAATTTTTCTTGATACTTGATACATTTTTATCAAGTATCAAAATTTTCTTTGATACTTTCGAAAATTCATTTTCTTTGATACGTTCGAAAATTCATTTCGAACCCCATAAAAATATATCAAGTAGCTAAAGTTTGTTCGATACTTTTAAAGTATAATTTATACTTGAATAAGATAAATAAAATATGAAATAATTGATTGAAATAAATTGAAAATAATTGAAAATATGAAAATACTATCGAGAATAACTTGGAATGGAAGGGTGCGAACGATAGACTGGGGATCTGAAAGAATGTTTAACAATGTGATTTTGAGGCAGTGCCCAAGAAAAAAAAGTTTTATTAATGTTGAATTAAAAAAAGTAATAATAATTTACGAAAAAAAAACAGTTTAAAAAAATCTTAATGATAAATATAATACGGGCCCCGGCACTGAAGTCGGCCCCCGCTGCGACCTCGGCCCCCGCTGCGACCTCGGCCCCCGCCACGACCTCGGCCCCCGCCACGACCATGGCCCCCGCCCCGATCATTTCAACGTAACAAGTAATGAAAATGCTAATGCATTACAAAAAGTAATACATTATTTGCAACCTTGCTCGATACAAATGAACCAAGTTTGTAATAAAAACTTGATACCTTCGTATCAAGCATCAAAAACGTTTTTGATACTTGATACAAATGTATCAAGTACCAAGAAAAATGTTGATACTTTACACATTTCAATGTATCAAGTATCAGGGAAAATTTTGATACTTTATACATTTCAATGTATCAAGTATCAAGGAAAATTTTGATACTTTATATATTTGTATCAAGAAAAATTTTTATACTTGATACAAATGTATCAAGTGTCAAGAAAAATTTTGATACTTGATATAAATGTATCAAGTATCAAGAAAAATTTTGATACTTGATACAAATGTATCAAGTATCACAAAAAATTTTGATACTTGATACAAATGTATCAAGTATCACAAAAAATTTTGATACTTGATACAAGTGTATCAAGTATCACAAAAAATTTTGATACTTGATACAAATGTATCAAGTATCAAGAAAAATTTTGATACTTGATATATTTGTATCAAGTATCAAGAAAAAATTTGATACTTGATACATTTGTATCAAGTATCAAGAAAAATTTTGATCCTTGATACAAATGTATCAAGTATCAAGAAAATTTTTGATACTTGATACAAATGTATCAAGTATCAAAAAAAAATTTGATACTTGATACAAATGTATCAAGTATCAAGTATCAATTGATACAATTTTTGGACATCTCTGATCTGAAGACATGTGCTAGCAGACCCCGAATACAGAGTTGCTAAGCGCTCTCGCGCTCTTTCCCGTGTCATTCCTGTAGAAATCTCAATCATTTTACAACGAATATTTTTTTATTTTTCAGTCGATTTTTAACGGTAACGTCAAAAAATCCAAACACTTTTATATTCAGGAATATTCGCGGAATACAGTGATGAATTTTTTATTAGGAAATATTGGAAATACCGAAAGTAAAAATTCATCAAGTCTTGACGTGCATACGATTTTTCTATGCTCGTAGGGGTAAATGTCTGGAAACACTCGATGTTTATGAATTAATTACTACCAAACTAGATGGTAAATAGCATTTAAGTTGAAAATATCAATTCATCCCATATTTATGTGTAACTACAAAAATTATCAGCCCTTCATCTTGGATGGCTCAAATTCACCGATCTACCTTAAAAACGATATATTTTTCCGCATTTCTAGGCTATGTAGGCATGACACATAACCTATAAAATCGATCCGTCAATAGGAGTATCTTGTAAACATTTACGTATTAAATTGTATGTACTTGCTACGTTTTCTATCCTACTCGATAGTGATATGACGACTGTTCTGTAATTGTTATCAAACCATCTCCCAATAGTTTCTCAAGTCTCTAATATATGTAAAGATCTCGTACTAACGTGACGAGATTTTTACGGATTAGAATCTTGTAACATTCATGTATCAAATGCTATGTATTTGTTACGTTTTCTATCATACTGAAAGATAATATCACAATGTTCTGCAATTGTTACCGCGCTGATTCGTAACAATTTTATATACTTTATTGTATGTATATATTTCGTACCCCTGTTACGAAATTTTTACGTACCCGTGTTACATATTTGTGATGTCGGTAATTTTCCGTATTATCTTCATCACATAGAGGGAGGTAGCATAGAGGACTACTTGACTACATAAAGCTTACATCTTTTAGTGATATGGTTAACACGTATCGATGGGACGTATGAACTCCATCTCATTCATGATTATAACGAAAAAGTTACAACTCTGTGATAAGAATTATATGACATATTTGTTATATTTTTGTTTACGTAAAGTTTTTGAAAATGATCTCAATTGAGTTTGCTGGATAATTTGTCTTTCTATACTATAGAAATTATTTCTGCAAACAGAATTGACTAAATTAAAAATTTAATTATTACCAGTACTAATTATTTTCAAGTTTTTCTCACGAAAAGTAGGCGAATTTTTATTTTATTGACTGTCATATATCTCCGTCATGAATCGATTTTAGCTTATTGATCAGCCCAAGAGTACATATTACATCCAACTAGAGGAAGATGGAACCATCTACGCCAAAACTTACTAATAGTGTACCCAGACAAGTCCGTAAACATGGGGGTAACACATGAAAAAAATAACAACGACAAAAAAATCGTTAAATAAGAGTACGAAGGGCGAATATCTGAAAACATCGTATCGATTGCAAAAATGTTGTTAAAGCGAGCGTTTTGCGTTATTATGAGACGCTGTAACCGCGCACTGGCGCATCTACAAGGAGGCTTTTAATCATCCAAAGTGCACCTGTTAGCGTATACGCGTGAGTGCGCCCTCTAGAAGCTCCCTAACGAAAATTGCTGAGAGCATTTGTAGACGTTATCGTGAGAGGTATTAGATGTCTATATTTCTAATATGATGAGATATAACTATATATGTAAATATATCTAGTTAGAATTTTTCATATTTACTGAAATAAGATGGCTCTGAATTATTAAACCTAACTATTAATGAAATACCTATTAGTATTGCAATGAGATAAAACAGCGAAAAAACGCAACTGTGTGAAAAATATGAAAAATAAAAAAGTTCTGAATATCTAAAAAATTAAGAAATCGAATGAATGTGAGTTTCATTTTTTCGGAGTAACATTAGGGACGTTCGGAACTCAACTCGAGCTCTTTATTCGGAGAATGACAAGGACATGGACTAGAATGAACCCTAGGTCACCTCGTATTCTTCATATGGACTTAAAATTAAAAAAAAAATTTTATTTATGAAATTGGCTTAGAGTCCACCGCGTGAAACAAACGACCAGTTATCTCAAATTTTCATGTTTTCATTCTCTTTCAATCGCCTAGACTTTTCTATTATTGAGTAATATATATGCTACATATTGGATCGTGGCGGGTAACGAAGCAGAGAAATCTATATAACGAAGGGAAAAAAGCGATCGAAAGAAAAAGAGAGGAGGGATAAACGGGAGACCCAACTCACAAGGTTTTTTGAGGTTCTCCCGTCGCACCGGAGTCAGCCAATTTCATTCGATTTCGTACCCTGTAACGCTTGGTCGATCCTGGTCACGTCAAGGATATACGAAAAGGACCCTTGAGCTCACGGCTTTGAAGGTACGAGAAACCAGAGAATTGGAGGGAAATTAAAAAAAAAGAAAACAAAAAGAAATAGAGAAATTGATTTTTCTGCTTCCGCTGCACGAAGCTTAGGAAATACGAGATTTATAACACACACATCCTTTCATTAAGATTAATAATCATCCATGTAACCAATGCATCCATATTCGAAGTGTTTTGACATTTTTACATGAGGGTCGTTTAATAATATGCAATTTTCTGTAAAGGTAAAAAATAGTACCCATCTCTTTTCCATTTTTTTAAACTTTTTACGAAGAATATTAGATATTGTAACATAATTTTTGATACACTGAAATAAAAATTTTTGCATAGTACCATACGATAAACGATAAATATGCCATTGTATATACCAAATACATTATGTAATACCCCGCAAAAAAACAACATACACTACCGCCGAAAAGTTTCCGGACAAAAGTTCAAAAAAGTCTTGGCGCTGTTCTTGATGCCATTTCGTTGGTAATATACATAAACGAATTTAATAAACGTCATTTTGAAGGGGAGCAATTCAGCTTTATTCTGCTTTTTTTTTTAATTTCCACGATTTTTTTTACGACCAGCACGTCATTTCGAAAACGACCGCTTTTCGTCTCTTTTCTTCTTTTACAGTTGGATCGGGTTTTCAGAAAAAAAAATTTCTTCTATTTCCTTAACCGGATCCTTAAAGAGGGAAGCTTAACCTTCAGTTTTGTTTTTTTTTTTAAAGTTCGGTGCAATTTTTTTCCGCCAAGTTATCCCGTTTTTGGCGAAAAAAGACAAAATTTGGAAATTGCTGCGTAAAACAAGAAATTTTAGGTTTGAAAGGAAATCTCAAGGGGGTAAAAATTTGCGCCTGTAATTGCTGAGTTCACTAAAATGTTTTCAGATTTTTTTTCTGAAATTTTTTTTTCATCGATTTTCAGTCGAACCTCAGGTATATTGTTTGCCGTAACTTGAAAACGATGAGGTTTGTGATAAAACGTCAAGAAAGAAAAAAGTTTTATTTCTTAATTTCGAACTCATTAAAAAAAATTTCAGATTTTTTTCAAATTTTTTTTTTTCGAACTAGACTCCTGGTTCGAAGATTCCTTTTAGATTTAAAAAACACACATTTTTCTGTTTTACAGAATAAAGGAAAAATAGAAAGCCGCAAGTAATAAAGTACTCTCCTAAATTTCCCGATCTTAACCGGGCAGAACTAATGTGGAATTAACTGGATGGCGTAAATAAGAAGATTGAATCTCACTTCTACAGAACACCTCTGGGAGAGTCTCCAAATATCACAGAACGAAATAGCAAATTGCTTTTTCCACAAAATTGCTGAAATTTTACAGGATTATTCAGTTTTTGGAGATATTAAATAAAATTAGACTTTCGTTAAACTATTGAAGTCTAACCAAAATGAAGGTGTGTAGTTTCATTTTAAATACATGAGAATTCTTTTAAACAGTTGTTGAGACCATTTTCAATTTGTCGGAGAAAAAAATTTCTAAAAAAAATTTATAAAAATTCCAATGCACTTAAAATTGAAAAATACAACTTTTTTTCCTCAAGATATTTTATCACAACTCCATAATTTTCGAAATACGCGATCAATTCATCAGAATTTGAATAAAAAATAGTTGGAAAAAAAATTTGAAAAAAAATCTGAAAAATTTTTTAATAGATTCAAAATTAAGAAATAAAAGTTTTTTCTTTCTTGACGTTTTATCATAAATCCCATCGTTTTGAAGTTACGACAATCAATATACCTCGCCAATAAAACTCGATAAGTACTTCGGCAGAGATTTTTTTTTCAACCTAATTTTTTTCATTTGAAATTTTTTTTATATCCGAAATTTTTTTCATTCTTATTTTTTATTTTTGTTCTTCTGTGTAGAACAACTGTACTGTAGTGCATCCGTATTTTTAATTAATTGGAAGATTTTTTAATAGAGGTTAATAGGCTTTAATGTATTATACTATTAATGCTTTGATAGTTTTCATTTATTTTTGTAAAGTTTAGACTTAATTTTTGGTCGGATTTGAATTGGCATCTTTTATGAGATCATGATTTGATTGGTACATTTTTGTGGGATTCTTCTATAATTTTTTGAGAGAATTGATGTGAATGAGATAATTTTTGCAAGGTTGTTTTTTTTGGGAGGAAATCTCTTTTATAACTTTTGGTTAGTGTTCGCGTTCAGAAGGAGATTTTTTACCGGAACAACTATTTGGGGGGAGTATATGTACTTGTCTCAACTTTTTTTACAGCATATATGCTGTTTTTTTGTAGGGATTTGTAGACTTTCTGTATGAAATTCATAGCTTGCCAATTAAACATGTCTGTATTTCGTACGTATCTGAGAGTGATGCAAAAGAATTAACTTTTTTTTCGGTATTATAGCAAAATATGGTAATTTTTTATCAAAAAGTGATTTTCTTAAGAATTGGATCCCGAAAAAAAATTTTGATGGTCGCTCAAGCGATTTTTTAATGATTTTGGCTAAAAATGGATACACGAATTTCGAGCTGGTGTATCGCTACTATATTCGGACTAAAAATGCAATGTGAAATATTGAACTAAGAAGTGTTCAAATGAATTCAATCTTCGTAATTAACCAACAATACTTATAAAATTATTAGATTACTTAAAACGTACAGTAGTTCTGAGAAGATACGACGCATAAAAGAACAACGAACAAGTAAAATCTTGAATTTTTTTTTAATTTTGTAAAAAAAAATTTCAACAAATATTACACCGAAACATCTGTGCCAACAGATCAACGGATCGGAAAATATTCCATAAAAAATTATGCCGAAGAAATACTTCAATAGCATCAGAATGCACCGAAAGTTTTTAAATAAAAGTAATCATAACGAAACGAGATTTTGAAACAAAAAAGTATGCGCACAAAATTTCGAGAGCAAAAGCTTGATTGGAAAAAAGAATTTTGGCCGAAATACTAAGCGAGTTTTTCTGTTATAACTTTTATTGATCACGAATTGTATCTCATGAGCAATAGGTAAAAAAAATTGGTGAATTACTTATAGATTTTTTTTTTCTGAAATCAAATATCTTTTCGCTCAAAATTATTTGCATCACTTGATTCCGTTTTGGGTTGCAAGTGCAACTAGTATTTTCATGTATTTAAGGTCTCTATCACTGTAGGGTGGTTTAAAACCATATATAATGCAAACCTAGGGTGGTTCAAACGTGGGGTGGTATCATATACCATTCTCTCAATTATATAAAAAATTGAGAGAATGGTTTCCAAATAAACCTTATTATTGCATGCAAAGGAAATTTTATGGTAAAAGAGAAGAGACACCGGTTTCGACTCTGTTCTAGAGTTTACGTTCGGAAAAATGGATTGTTGGGGCTAGGGTTAATAAAAAGAATTATTTATTTAGGTACTGTTCAAAAGTTTATTTATTGAATTACACTTTATTTTTACACTATCAGTCTTCTATCTATGTATATAAAAGTCACTTTAACCAAAAGTTGAAACTGACCGCTATCTTTATAACCTCAGGACTGTTCAAAGGTATCAAATATTTACGGAATACAAGTTTATGATACACCATTATACTCTTAGTTATAAAAAAACTCTTAGTTATAAAAAAAAGAGAATGGTTACTAAATAAACCTTATTATTGCATTCGAGGAACATTTTATGGTAAAAGAGAAGAGGCACCGTTTTCGACTCCGTTCTAGAGTTTACGTTCGGAAAAATGAATTGTTGGGGTTAGGTTTAATAAACAAAATTATTTATTTAGGCACTGTTCAATAGTTTATTATTACACTTTATTTTCCCACTATCACTCTTCTATCTATAATAATAAAAGTCAGTCTATCCATAAACGCCACTCTAACCAAAAGTTGAAATTGACCGCGATCTTTATAACCTCATCACTGTTTTAAGAAATATATTGGTCAACTGTCATATACCACGAGATATTTCCAAATATCACCAGAATATACCAATATTACTAGTGTCACTAGATGATGGAAATGATGAAAAACATGAATCACCAAAAAAGTGTGCGAAAATTTTGTACACTTTTAGCTTCGTCGAAAAATGAAATAATTATATCTTGAGTATGCCTACAGCTACAGGGTTCGTATTAGTCACGATGGAAAGAGAAAAAAAATAAAATAAAAAATACGTGCATGCGAATTATCTTTCATAACGCAATAATTTATTAAATATTAAAGAAATAATTTTGAAAACAAATGCTAACGCCGTTGTCTCCGGTATAAGTGTATTGTAACGACTAGCTCATCTTTGAATAGCTATAAATGTACTTGTCTCGAGTCGCTACCGCGCCTCTTAATTAGGATGATTCAAAAGAAATCGACTTTTTTTTCTTCAAGTCGCAAGTGAATATGTTAGTACTTTATGAAAAAGTAATTCGCACAGAATTTGACTTTTTTAAGAAAATATTTAGAGTTCGTCCCAAGTAACCTTTCTACATTGTTATTTTCTAATGTTGAGCAAAAATCGTGTTATAAAAATATTATTTTCTTTGTGTCGCGAGTAAATGTTAGCAATTCATGAAACAGTTGATCTCCCAAAATTTGAACCTTTAAAACAAATTTAAGAGGTGCCGCTAGCGAATTTTAGATGTTTTTTCCTAATTTCGGCTGAAAATCATGATGTAAAAATGTGGTTTTCTCTTTTCCGCAACGAAAGATATTAGTACGCAATAAAAAAATAATTCTCGCAAAATTTTAGTCTTTTAAAAAAATATTCTAGGGGTTCCCATAGCGACTTTTAGATATTTTTTCTAAATCCGGTTGAAAATCATAACATTAAGATGAATTTTTCCCTAATTTCGGGTAAAAATCTCGATATAAAAATATAGTTTTCGTTGTATCGCACATAAATATATTAGCATTTTATATAAAAGGCATTCTTCCAAAATTTAAGCCTATTACAAAATCATTGGGACGACCTCTAATTTTTTCTTTTCATTAACATTTTTTGTTAGAAGGCTCAACTTTTCGGAGAACTACGTTTTCATGAAATATTATTATATTTACTTGCAACACAAAGAAAACCACATTTTTGTATGACCATTTTTACTCGAGATTGGGGAAAAAATATAGAAAAGTTACAGCGGTGACCTCGAAATTGACAAAAACAAAGCCGAATTTAAGGAGAATTACTGTTTTATTGAGTACCAACATATTTTATTATCGATCGAATCGAAAAATTGACATGAAAATATTATGATTTTCAACCAAATTTAAAAAAAATATCTAAAAGTCGCTGCGGTGACTTCTAGCATATTTTTCAGAAGACCCAAATTTTGCGAGAATTACATCTTTATTGCGTACTAATATCTTTTGTTGCGAAATAAAGAAAACCATATTTTTACGTCATGATTTTTAGCCAAAATTAGGAAAAAATGTCTAATAGTCGTTGACGGTGCTTCTTTTAGAAGCGCTTTTTTTAGAAGGCTCAAATTTTGGGAGATAAACTTTTTCATGAATTGCTAATATATTTACTCGGGACATAAAGAAAATCACATTTTTATAACTCGATATTTGCCCGAAATTAGAAAACAAAAATATCGAAAGGTCATTGGGGCGACCTCTAAATATTTTGTAAATAAGTCAAATTGTGGTTACTATTTCATTAAGTATTAATATCTTTTGTTGCGACACCGAAAAATCAACATTTTTATGTCATGGTTATTTCCTAAAATTTAAAAAAATATATTTAAAAGTCGCTAGTGCGATATCTAAACAAATTTTTAGAAGTCTCAAATTTTGGGAGAATTACTTTTCATAAGGTACTAATATATTCACTTACGACATCAAAAAAAATGAAGTCAATTTTTTTTAATCGCCCTAAAGTAATATACCAAAATGTACCCTAAAGTAAAATACTCAAATATGGCATAGTATATATTGCCGAAATGATATAAACTTTTCTATTTTTATGCAGCTTCGTGAGTGAAACTCGATTTTGAGAGAGAAAATATTTTCGAAACGAAATTTTGTGCCGATCGATATGGATCGGAAGATGATCGAGCTTACGAACCATGTTGACCAATTATTACAAGCTCCTTTAGAAATCCCCTGTGGCGTAGTTAGTCATTAATTACGCACTAATTAATGGTCTCGGTTTAACTGCTGGGGATTCTTTTTATTCCTCCTACTTCTTCGTTCCATCTTGTCCAGCGGGGCAGCCGTTCATCCCCTGCTTTTTTCCACCCTCCTTTTACAAGGATAACTATGTGGTGAGACTACGCGCAGCCAGCCGACGTTTCTAGTTCGAGAGAAAAATATGCTCGAGCTTCCGCAACATCTTCGTTGGTTAATCTATTAATTATCCGTCCCAACAAGGTTACGTTACTTTGTCGATTGCCGGCATGAAATTATGGATGGAGTAGAGATGAGGAACTTTTAATATTTCTCCATGAAACAGAGCTTGTCATTTACTGTAAATCAACTCGAAGTTACTATAAATCAACTCGAAAATTCTTGTATAAGAATATTGATCCTCTACAGTCAAATTTTTTACTCAACCCGTTCCTCCGTGAGAGCGATTTGGAAAAAAAAATAAGTCCGAAAACCATCATATTTGAATATATAAGAGTGCAGTAGGGTTTGCGCTGGCTTTTTTTTTAATACTTGGCGTCAAGCCGCTATCGCGACTCTTGATAATAAAATTCTGAGAATATTTCGAAATGATTGAATTAGGCATTTTTAGTCCAGTCACCTTAGCAAAAGTCCTATTCAAGAGACCTAGCCTCTGGCCAATTTTTTTACAGGTTGTTTGGACCTATAGGAATATAGCCCTGAGTTTTCGTAAAAACCCGAGCTGCATTTTAGCAATAAAAAATTATTAAAAACTAAAAAATCGATTTTTTTTAAATTATTTTTTTTGGAACGCGACCTATCGAAAAAAGTGTCGAATAAAAGTTGTTCATCATAATATCCTCTATAAAAAAGTTCTATACAAAAATGAGCTAGCATTGTTAATTAAGCGGTTAATTGCAAATGAAAAACAAAATTGTCAATTTAATTTTTGCAACCGCAATCGATTGTTTATCAACATATCGGTTTGAAGTTCATACATGATGTAGGGGAGCAGAAATCCAAGAGAATTGTGCAAGATTTATCGATCTGCGAGATATAGTTTAGCAACAATCTGCGATCATCGAAAAAACTTTGGCATTCAATAGAATTTCCCGACGAAGGCCCACAGCGTAGAAAGCAATCGAGGAGCTTTGGTCATCGTGCACAAGCGATATGGAAAAAAAAATTGTTTTCGTTGAAAATAAATACTGTTTTTTGACAATTTTTTATTTTTGCTTATAAACAAATAGCAATTCTGGCCAAAGTTACAAAGATATGCGGAAAATTCTTGGACGATCTAATGCGTTTTTGACAAGCGAACAATTTAAAAAGAAAAAAGTTGCTATATTTTGATTACAGCCCGAGATATGGATATCTTTACCTTTTTTCAATTTTCTATTGTTGTAATTACGATTTTTGCAAAATTCAAATTCATTAGCCTTCCCTACGCTTCCGGCTACGGGATTCAATAAAATACTGACCTTTAGGAGGAATTATGCCATCACGTATTCCGATCGACGGCGCGCGGCTGAGCGCGCGGCGTCGGCCGCTCGGCCGGGCGGCGTGTTGAGAGTACCCCCTCTCGCTCCGCAGCCTCGCGCGAGCGGCTTAGTTAACAAATTTGATAACTTACTTAAAAATGGTCGTAGAACAATTTTTTTTTTAAATCTTACGTGATTTTTTCTCGCGAACACGATGGTATCCTTAAAAATCATGTTCACCCCATAGCAGACCCATGACCATCGTTTTTACAAATTTTACATATAACCGTGCTTTAAAATCATTTTAGTAGTAGTAATAGTAACGACTCCAACAAATGTAGATAGTGACGACGAGTATGAGCCTAACGAAAAAAGAGTGAAAAGAGAGTTTTTGTAATGAATTTTTCTTTCCTAAATTTTCTTCTTTCACATCAATAAACTTATTGTAATGAATGAAACAGTGTCGGAGAAAAGATTTATTTATGATACCCTTTCCCATTCATAGTAAAATGATTTTAAAGCACGGTTATATGTAAAATTTGTAAAAATGATGGTCATGGGTCTGCTATGGGGTGAACATGATTTTTAAGGATACCATCGTGTTCGCGAGAAAATATCACGTAAAATAAAAAAAAAAAAATAAATTGTTCTACGACCACTTTTAAGTAAGTTATCAAATTTGTTAACTAAACCTCTCGCGCAAGGCTGCGGAGCGAGAGGGGGTACTCCCAACAGGCCGTCCGGCCGAGCGGCCGACGTCGCGCGCTCAGCCGCGCGCCGTCGATCGGAATACGTTGATAACTGTGATGGCATAATTCCTCCTAAAGGTCCGTATTTTATTGAATCCCGTAGCCAGAAGCATAGGGAAGGCTAACGAATTTGAATTTTGCAAAAATCTTAATTATAACAATAGAAAATTGAAAAAACGTAAAAATATCCATATCTCGGGCTGTAATCAAGATATTGCAACTTTTCTTTTTAATTGTTCGTTTTTCAAAAACGCATTAGATGGTCCAAGAATTTTCCGGATATCTTTGTAACTTTGGTCAGAATTGCTATTTGTTTATAAGCAACAATCGAAAATCGTCAAAAAACAGTATTTATTTTCAACGAAAACAATTTTCTTTTTCCATATTGCTTGTGCACGATGACACAAAGCTCTTTGATTTTTTTCTATGCTGTGGGCCTTCATCGGGAAATTCTATTGAATGCCAAAGTTTTTTCGATGATCGCAGATTATTGCTAAACTATATCTCGCAGATCGATAAATCTTACACAATTCTCTTGGGATTTGGCTCCCCTACATCATGTATGAACTTCAAACCGATATGTTGATAAACAATCGATTGCGGTTGCAAAAATTAAATTGAAATTTTTTTTTTCATTTGGAATTAACCGCTTAATTAACAATGCTAGATCATTTTTGTATTGAACCTTTTTTATAGAGGACGTTATTGTGAACAACTTTTATTTGAAACTTTTTTCAATAGGACGCGTTCCAAAAAAAATAACTAAAAAAATCGATTTTTTAATTTTCAATAATGTTTTATTGCTAAAATGCAACTCCGATTTTTACGAAAACTCAGGGCTATATTCCTATTGGTCCAAGCAACCTATAAAAAAATTGGCCAGAGGTTGGGTCTCTTGAATAGAACTTCGTAAAATATGGACTAAGGTGACTGGACTATTTATTCTTTTGCTTCTTTTATTAAAAATCTACCTAGATGCACAAAATTAAAAGACCACCAACATTTTCGGACAATTTAAGCCTCTCATGAGAAGCTGTATCTCTGTAAAAAATAGTCGTGAAAATTTTCCCAAAGCATTTTGAAGCTTTAATCTTCTACTTTTCAAATATACATTTAGAAAATTATTATTTGCCAGCAATGTCAGTTTTTTCACTGTGAAATGTGAAAAACAAACAAAAAAAAATATCATCGACTTTGAAAGTGTGCTTGGAATGCACAAAATTTTATGGAAACGCGAGTATCAGAGAAACGTACAGTTACAATGCTGTTGAGTTGGCATGAGGGGTGATTGTGAATTTTTGAGAGATACTAAAAAGGTTAGTAGAACAGGGCAGTCACATTCTAGACAGTAGTCCTGTGTCTACATGTTACGATGCTGAATTGCCACACTGGACATTTACTATGGTTGGATATTTGGCGAGTGGCGCAGTTGGGACTGTTGGAGAGTTGGTACAAAACCAAGTGGCGCGGTCAGGGTCACAAATCGGCACCGGGAAACTGCCCAATGTAGCAGCTCCTTTTTACAACATGCCTGAATAAATATTCTCTAAAAAACCTACTTGTCCCCTGGGCCAAATATCCAACCGCAGCAACTGCTCAGTGTGCCAACGCTCACACGTAGCAGCTCTACGTTTCTCCAACAGAATAAGAACCCAAGTCGACACCAGGCAACTGTCCAGCGTTTCAACCACTTAGCGCCATTTGCTTTAAGACCAACTTTCCAAAAGACTCAATCGCCTCTTAAACCAAATACCCGACCGTAGCACCTGCCCAGTGGACCAATTTTTATACATGGCAACTCTACGTTTTTCCGATGCTCACATATCCCCTATGTGGCAGGATCCTAAGTCGACACCGAGCAACTGCCTACCATAGCAACTCTTTGATGCAACATACCTGAATAAGTACTTTTCAAAAGAACTAATTACCCCTTGAGCTCACCGGCAGCAACTGGCCAGTGTGCTAATTCTCCCCTGTAGTAAATCTACTTTCGCATGCCGGAAGGAAGTCCCAATTCGATACTAGGCCCAGCGTATTAACTACTTAGCGCAACTTCCTCTAATAGCGACTCTTCAATAGCTGGCAAGTGCCCCTTGGGCTAATTAGACCAACCGTAGCATCGTAGCAACCGTAGTAAAAAATATTGATTTAATCAAAGTTTTATTCAGCGATGCGTCTAAGTTCAGAATGCTAATTACATTAACTCTCATGCTCATGCCCAATCATTGTATAAATAGAAAAATATTTTCATTTCTAAATAGCAGTACGAATGAAATGAAATTACTGAGTTCATATCCCTTTTTAGCATGCCGCATTTTGATGTTCATATGACTGGTTTAGATTTTGCATGTGCACAGCGTTGCTGTAAATATAGTGTCTTTAAAACTTTTTAGTCTACAGCGAAAGAAGTATAAATATGAACTTCCCGCATATACAATTAAAATTACATATACAATTAAAAAGCAGTGTATGCCTCACCCCCATAAGCGCACGGTTATAGTGAAACTTCTATAGTAGACGCTGTCGACTATCTTTTATTCCTTTGAGGGTAAGCTAGAATGTTTGGGGGCTTCCCCGAGAATCGTCGGTAAAGAATGTTCGAGGCATTTCGCTTGTAAGCCAGAATGTCCGGGGGCTTTCCCGATAATCGTTGGTAAAGAAGGTTCGAGAGTGGTTTCTGACCTTTAAGTTGACGCCCGCTATTTTACATCTCGCCAATCTTTCCCACCTCCCCCCCCTTCGCCCCTCCTTCTCTCTTTGCGTTATTCTTACTCTCTCTTACACTCTACTAGCCAGGACGACTTGCACGCATGCGCCACTCATACCCCCCCTTTCGTCTTTTAGTCTCTCGTTCGCCAAAGCGTTTCACTTTGATTTCCGTTAAAAAATTTGGACTCACACCGTCGCTATAGAAGTTTCACTTCAAAAATGCTGCTGATCTTCAGTTTGCGTCAAGCACTCGCTTGTAGTAAATACGATAATATTAAAAAGTTTCGAATAGCACTGTGTTTACTGCATGTCGCTGTTCCATATGTGAAATGTACACCTATAATATTTTACAGCTCAGTACATAGTCTAGAAATTATATACTTTCTTAACTCTGCATGGTGAATTTTTGAATATCACAGCATTAACTGCAAACCAGCACTGCAAGCAAACTATGAAATAGTAAGATTAACGGGACAGACCTAGTTAGAATTTTCGAAAAATCGATTTTTTTTTTATTTCATTTTCAAAAAGTAGAATCTCTTACGAACATTTTCCGCCCAGGTAAATGTAAATCGGACCATTATTCGCCGAAATACAAGACTTTGTAGCACGTCGTGTCTGAGCCATGCAAACCGTACTCAAAACTTTAAATGCGTTTTTCTCGAAACCATGTTTTTGAAGTCGGTGATCACTGTAGCTCGAGAACGGCTTTACCGATCGGGTTGAAATTTATATCACTTCTTCTATACATGGTAGTCCTCCATATGAACGAAGGATTTTTTTTTTGGATAATTATTTTTATTTTTAATAGCAAAAAATGGAACTGATATTTTGGTCAAAAAAACACTTTTGACTTTTAACGGCCGCCATTTTGTGAAAAATGGAAATTTTTCAAAACCCTTCGTTCAACCGGAGCATTATATCATTAACTAAAAATCCCCTCCGTTTTTTTTGTTTCAGATGAGCCGTTGCAGCGTGAGCTTGATCACCGCAAACCGTGTTTTTTTTTGCAGCGTCCTCGGCAATTGACGGTCACCAGCTTATTTCGATATGTATTGCGTTGAAAAAATTGCAACATATACATTACATATGTATCTTTTAAACGGAAGAACTTTTGTTGTGAATTATTTTATCGTTTGACCAAAAAAAAATCGGAAAAAGGCCTTTTTTTTGACGTTCCAACTAGGTCTGTCCCGTTAAAGAATTTAGCACGCACTATAAAATGTTCGGACTTTCTGAAAAATAAAATTTATCCCACTTTGGATAATCTAATTTTAATAAATAATATAGGTAATCATAATTTGATTTTTTATTTATATTGAAATTATACAGATAGGTGTAATCCATAAGCTACTGCAATTGCTTTCTAAAACGTAGACAAATCCTTTCCCAAAAAAACAAGACACGTGTAAAAAAATTGAAACGAGACTATTATCGTAGGACGTATAGTATACGTTAAGACAAGTACATTTTCGTTGTTGCAACGCGCCTTACGCGTTTCTTATATTATTTCATAAATGCCGATTTTTTATGCATAACGTTGTTGTAGAGTAGTGGAATCCTTGGTCACTCGAAGGTTTTCTTTAGAAAAAAACCTCCCTTCATCTTTATGATACCTCGAGCCCCTCTCAAACCGGGACCTTCCCATGAGCGGCTTACCTCGGGCACAGTCATGTCATTCCTTTTATAACTTAATGGAGGGGGGGCACTTCTAATTTTTTGGGCACGCGAGTGCCACATGTACGAAGTGAGGTACGAAACTCGATTCACGCTTGCGTTACGCTCGTCCCTATAATAAAACGGATAAATTAGTGAAAAAACTTCGCTTTCCTGCTCCATGTTCCTTTTTTCCCCTTTCCTCTTTTTTGGTCCGCTACCGCTACAACTACTTGACCAATGAGATTGCTTATTATTATTTTTGGCAAAGGAAGGGTATGCGCCCTCCTCCAGATATTTTGTTGAACGCATTGGCAGATCGATTCAGAACTCAAAAGAAAGCACACACCCGACACTCTGTAATTCAAAAATCGTCGTTATACAAAATTTATTTGCAATAAACAAAAATGTTCAAGTTATAATCCACGGGTTTCCCAGTGCAACGGCGTTATTATTTCTATTTATTAAAACACCCACTTTTCTGTAAGAAGTCGAGTTGGGGTCGTGTTGTTTACGGACAGCACGAAATATTCCTAGGCCTCGAAAAAAATAATGTCATTTATTTTATTCACCCAAACGTGTTCAAGCCTGCAAGAAGTTCCGAAATAAATTCAATCCTCCCAAAATTAATCAAGCCCTCAAAAAATTTTGACAACCCCCAACCAAAATGATGATATGAATTCGATCAAAATCGATCAAAAAAACGACAATTCAATCCCTGTAAAAAATGAAGATCGAACTTTACAAAAAGTTATTAAATAAATAGAGATCTGCTAAAGCATATATGGTTAAGTATGCAGAGTTAATTAATATTTTATAAAAGCTCCAACAAATGTTGAAATATATTTTAATCGTCTAGGTAACATAATAAATTTTCCCATGATTCTAACGTATACTATAGTATAATTTGATTGGTGATTATTTGATAAAAGTTTAGCATCGTACGTTGAGCGGATACGCACCGAGTACTTGTCCGGCCCGAATTTGTTTATATTAAAATACGTAATTTCAGTAAAAATTGATGTAGTGTCACGTTCCGAGATAGTATATCACGCAAACAATATCTACTAATAAATAGGAATCATTTGGGTTTAAATAATATTTAGACTTAGTTAATTCTGAAAGAGATTTGCTTCGACTTGCTATCTTTGTAACCAAATTGCTGAGCTGTTGTCGCGACCGTATCCGGTATAGTGTTCTACACCGAGCATACGCTCGCGAGGCATGCATTTGTACCTTTATTCTGAGGATCCCGGGCTCGAAAATGCTGAGCGGACGTGAGAACGCTTCTTATGACATTTTCTTGGACTCGCGGGCGAAGATCACCCCCCCATTCCTTGCTCGATGAGCGAGCTTATCGAGAAAGAAGTTGGGGGTGGGGAGTCTTTTACGAGTTCTAACAGCGCAAGCATCTCGAAGGGCACTCCTCGAGCAGTTTTTGCATAGCGACCTCAAAACCTTTTATTGAATCCGCGATCTTATAAAAACGTACCATTCGGACGAATAGATCGAAAGGCGCCTTAAAAGTGTGTCGCGTCGCGAATTCAATCTGTTCCCGCTGCTATTAATTTTAAATAATCAAGTTTAACGTCCTGCCACGAACTCTTTCGCGTCGTGTAGAATTAAGAGTGAATCCGATTGACCTTAAGTGTGTGTGTGTGTGAGTGTGCAAGGAGTGAAAATCAATTGTAAGCGTGTAATCGTATGTATTGGGTGTGAGCGTGTGAGAACTGCGTGAGCGTTACAGCCGACGACGCGTCAAGGACTGTAACCAAATTTGTAAGTACTTGTGTATCTTTTATCCGCGGCCGGACACGCGAGGTTCCCTCCAAGTCAACCTCCCGTTTCCGGTTACAAAGGTTGGAAAGACGCCACACGTGGCTTAAAATAAATTTCCTACGAATATTCATTTTATCCTAATATTCTGAGTTGCTACTGATTTACTAATCTTCCCTGACAAACCATACTCCTTGAATCGCCATGTAGAGGACGAGACTAGAACGTACCCACAATAAAAATAATAATAAACTGCTCGCGCTCCTCGCGAGTAGGTTAACTTTGGCGTTCGCACCGCTCCGAACGTAACAGTAGAAATCATCTTACAAAATGAAAGAACACGGAAATGGTTGGTTAAAATCTTGCGAATATCTTTTTTTTGAGGGAAAGATTGGAACCGCTGATACAACTATTTTTGTCGCACACATTGCGACTCAGTCGGTGTGAAACCTCATCTCAATTGTTATAAATTTACTATCTAAGAATTCGTACTCGTGTAAAACACTGTGCACACAATATCTAATTTCGCAATTTTTAACAAATTGCATTGCTAATCGGGAAAGAGCTTCGAATGTACACGGGATACTTCGAATGATACGATGACTTCATGTCATGATTTGAATTTGTTTTTTGAGTTCACCAAGGAAAGAACAGCATATTTTGAGCCTCGACCATTCGAAAAATGTTCGGGCCGGGCAAGTACTCTGTGTGTATCCGCTCAACGTACGATGCTAAACTTTTATCAAATAGTTACCAATTAAATTATACCATAGTATACTTTAGAATCGCGGGAAAATTTATTATGTTACCTAGACGATTGGAATTGATTTCAACAATATTTGGAGTTTTTATAAAATATTAATAAGCTCCGTATACTTGGCTATATATTCTTTAGCAAATCTCTATTTATTTAGTAACTTTTTGTAAAGTTCGAACTTCATTTTTTACGGGGATTGAATTGCCGGTTTTTTTATCGATTCGAATTCATTTCATAATTTTGTTTGGGGGTTTTCAAAATTTTTTGAGGTCTTGATTATTTTTGGGAGGATTGAATTTCTTTCGGAACGTTCTGTTTTTTCGCTCTTTATTTGTCTAGTTTTTGTAAAGCATTGAAAACTTCTTAATTGACCGTATCGAAATGACGGTGGAATGTACAGCATTTTAATTAGCTGCAACCATTTGAAAAATTTATAGACTGAGTAACTTTTGCATCTCTGCTCGACATACAATGGTAAACTTTCATCCAATTCTTTCCAATCAAACTATACTTCAGAACCGCAGACCAATTTGTGTTGATATCACACATTAACGTTGTAGTTTTGTCAAAGCGTTTTTCTATAGAATCATTGAAAATTCGGAGGTCACATTCAGGACACTATTATGTGATCACGTGCAATATTTTTAAAGAATTCACGATTCCAGATTTGATATATCTCCTATCCGAGATTGCACAGTTCAACATGCGTTTCTTATCGGAAATATTGAAAGTGTCACATTTTTCACGATAACTTGAAAACTTTTCTATAGTTTTTATTTTAATGGATGGAAGAACGTATGATGTCATTAAAAAAAAAAAACGGGATTCTGACCGTTTTGTTTTGGAGATATGTCACACTTTTGTAAAAGCGCCAAGTTCAGGGACCATGCTTCGCTGGCTACGACCACGGTTGCCAGATTGGGCGATAAATAGCCCAAAATCGCCCAAACTGCCTATTTTTTAACACAGCGGCGACTTACGAGTCTGACAAGCCTGGCTACGACCAACAAACTGCTAGAAGCCTCGAACGTCATCACCTAAATGATATCTCCCCACGGCGTATAACTACAGGATTGATTTTTTTTGTAAAAAAAGAGAAAATAAAAATAAAAAATAATTGCCAGCATTATCTTTCTCAGGCCGTGGTAATTTATGTAAAACACCAATTTTAAGTTTCAAAAGTCGGGTTAGAACACGGTCCTTGCTGTATAGAGATCGCGGCAGCTATCATGTCTTTGTGTATTTTTTCATTCGATCGAAAATGTACTTGTCTCGATTCGCTACCACGAATCTTTAATCCTTGCAAAAATTTTCTTATTCACGTCAAATCTCATAAAAAATTATAGGAGAGCACCACAAAAATTTACCAATGAAATCATAATGTCACAAAAGAAACCAATTCAATCTTTGCAAAAAATTAAGTATAATAAAAATCAGTGTGAAAAAAATTTTGATAAAAAAGAAATTTGAAACGAAAAAAATTAGATTGAAAAAAAATTTCGGCTGAAGTACTTCGGGAGTTTTTTTTGCTTAAGTCACATCATTTATCACTCATGGTCACGAACTCGCCAAATACTCCGTCCGAAATATTTTATTTAATCTAATTTTTTTCGTTTGAAATTATTTTATATGAAAATTTACTATACTATAGAACAGCTGTATTTTTAATTCATTGAATGATTTATTATTAGAGATTAATGTTTTTATAGTTTTTATTTATTTAATGACTTTTTGTGAAGATTAAACTTAATTTTTGGCTAGGCTTGAATTGGCATCTTTTGAGAAATTATAATTTAAATGGTAAATTTTTTTGGGGCTCTCCTTTAATTTTTTGTGAGATTTGACATGAATGAGAGGACTTTTGCAAGATAACTCCTGTGTTTTTGGTCTTCGTGCGCAATAGCGAGTTGAAAAAACGGACAATCGAAAAAAATTGTACACAAGAAGTATTAAATCTGTCGAAAGCCATAAGAAATTATTTGTTCAGGATATAATACATAGCGGCGTTATTGTTACATAACGCAATGTTCCGGTTTTTTGTCGAAATTATGCGTGCACGACGTTACATCACTTAATTACTGGTTTTCGTGTTCACCGGCAGTTTCGCGTTCGTTATTTTTTCTATCGTTTTTTTCCTATTATTTCGGCGACCTTCCGCATTGCACAAATTCTCAGGGAGAAGTAAGCGAGCAAGGAAATAGCGTGAACATAATAAAACTTTCTCACACGTGTTTTTCTTACTTTCTCGCTTTCATGTATACATACATATACGCAAAATATGTAGACTGTAAGATTTCGGGATTCTAATGCTCGTATCAAATCTGAGGGGGGGGGGGGGGCGGATGGGAGCCTTTCCTTCCTTCCTTCCTTCCTTCCCTGCTTCCTTCCGCGTCGACGATATCCTGCCAGCCTCGACGCAGAAGTAACGCGTTCACGGGCATTAAATATCTTCATCTAGAGACACGGCAACGTCTTGACGTCAAGTATTAAAAATATAGTTTTTAAACGGCCGCTGAGATCAATTGATAAAATATTACATAACGAAAAATATAACATATATGTCATATAATCGTTATCACGGAGCCATAACTTCTCCGGTACAAACACAAATGTGATGAAGTTCATACGTCCCATTGATATGTTCTAGCTACATCACAAAAGATGTAAGCTTTATGCAGTCAAGTAGTCTTCCATACTACCTCTGTCTTTGTGGTGAAGATCCCGTGCGTCAATTCAGTTGAGGCTGCGAAAAGGTCCGGATCAGGATTCCATAACTTAGTAACGGCCCTCATATGGAAATCCATACTGGCCCCTGGCAAGGCGGTCACGCTTTGTAAACAAGGCTCTTTGAAAGCAAATAAGTCGGGGCTCTTATCGCTAGCCCTTTCGGAGTCCTATCAAAAATTAAATATTCTAAAAAATATTTATTTTTTAACTAGAATTTAACTTCCGATCATATTTGATCATATTTTACTATTTCCGTTACTCTTGATAATAATTTACGTAGAAAAATGTTCCTTCCTATACCGAGACTCAATCCTACTTGCCTCCGTATCTGTAAACCCAACCGCATACGTACGCTACCATTACGCTGTAGTCTCGTTGAAAAAAATTGGTTAAAAAATGTAACATCTAGCATTCCAGAATCGTCCAACAAATAATTCAGAACTTTTATATCGCAAAGCAAAAAAGTTTAAAAAACATGTTAATAAAAACAATGAAATGAAGTAAATTAAATAAAAATTATAATAATATTTTTTTACTATTAAGCAATTCTTTAAAATTATCAATATCAAGAAAAAAACATTCAAATTCTTAATATACCCGACGAAATATATGTGTTTATGCAAATTTTGTAATTTTCGTAATCGAAATCGAATATTTCGAAATAAGGCTCCGATTTTTTTGCCTTATCGGGACCCGAATTAGTTTTGATATAATATTTCTTATTATTTGGATAGGGGCCATCCTACTGAAGCCCGACTAAATCCTCAATGGGTTGTCTTAAAAGTGCCATGTTTAAATAATCCTCGCGTCCCTGATATTGTCCTGTCGGGGCATAACCTGGCAGTGTTCTGGCAACGTCTGATAGGGTATCCCTGTCCAAGCCCTTCAAGGCCCCGATTTACATTAGAGCTGCTCTGTCAATTTGATGCACGGAATAATACAGAAAATTATGAACATCACAAATATGTAACAATACATAAAAATTTTGTCACAGGAGTACTAGATATTTATTTACCATGATGAGTATAAAATTGTCACGAGTCGACGCGGTAACAATTACAGAACATTGTGATATCACCATCCCGTTGAAATATGTTGAAATAAATTATAATCTTTCAATTAACGCAGTAATTTCGCAGCCATCACGTTCAAAAGTTGTCTCTCTGGTAAATCTATGAAAGCAGGGATATAACTTGCGCGATAATCTAATAATATTACACGGAAAAAAAAGATCTGCAAAAATTAATGGTCGATATTTAAAAATTACTGAAACTAAAACAAAATGTACAGATGAAAACTGTAAATTACTCATTTTACAGTGTCTTCCATTACAAAATAATGGATTTAATGTGCTTTTTACTCTCTGACCAGTTATTAATGCTGATCTAAACTGTAAAAAACTCAATGTCGACAGCAAAAAAAGTACATAGCAAAGGTTACAAATAAAAACGAGGAATCCCCCCACTGTGTATGAAATGTCAAATTTACAGTGCCCCCAGTAAAGTATTCAGTAGGTATATAGAAAAATAAACTGTAAACTAATACTATTTACTGATATTGAAAATTGTAAAAAATGTTAAACGGCATTCATGAAAAATTGTAATTAGAAAATATAAAAATTGTGTATTTCCTATTGAGAAAATTACCGTCGACATAAATTAGAAATTGCAGTGTGTCCAGTAAAAAATCGAAAACGTACTGCAAAATTTGCTGTTAGTTTCAATTTTTACAGTGTGCACTGTTATTTCTCCAAATACGTGAGCCAGGGAATTTCAAGGTGAAAAACTTATTGAAAATTGTTACTGTTTTTGTTTATTATAGCTCAAATAATGGGCGGGGTGGCGGGGGGGGGGGGGGCGCATTTTCAACTACACGAAAGCGTTACGGACATGATGCATTGTAATATATGAAAAATATGAACATTCGATATTTTTTATATTTCAAATTTTTCTCGCTTTCAAAAGACTTATCTCATAGATTATTCATTGACATTACTGATTATATTCCTGATTGAATATATACGTATCACTTTTTTTTATCAATAATTACTAAGTAAATAGTGATGTAATAGGTAGCGTCCGTGGGTGTTAGGTCGTAGATAGATTAGGTAGGTCGGATCGAATCCCAATGTAAGGTAGGAAAATTTTTCGACAGAAATTTATGTGGGAAGTGATGGATGTAAGAAAGTATGATTGAAATTGCATTTATAATTAAAGAATTTAAAAAAATTTTGTTTTAAACAAAATTTTATGTTTATTTTTGGGAAATTCTGATGAGGATAAGTTCAGTTTATTATTTCGTGTATTTTTTACGGTTTCACACTGTAAAAATGTGGTGTATGTAATTTTTTTTACTGTTCGACACTGTAAAAATTCGTTTGATGGACATGCAATATGTCATTTACAATATTAGTTTTTTCTATCACAGGGACTTGTAGATTTTATTTAAAGTTTCATGAAAATTGATGTTTACGCATCCGGAAGGCGCTACTAATGTAGAAAACTGTAAACTTTCATGGAAATCCTAGTAAAAACTACAATTCATTTTTTTCCGTGTAGTTTTTTAATAAACAAAACAAAACAAAATGGTTAAAATGCTGGTTTTTTTTTTTAAATAACTTCATACGTTCTCCATCTATTAAAATTATAAAAAAAATGCGTAAAGTTTTTAAGTTGTCGTGAAAAATGTGACATTTTCAGTATTTCCCATAAAAAATGCATGTCGAACTGTGCAATCTTGGATTGGAGATATATCAAATCTGGAACCGTGAATCATTTAAAAATTTTGCAAGTGATCACATAACAGTGCCCTGAATGTGTCCTACGACTTTTTAATGATTTTATAGAAAAACGCTTTTGGCGAAATTACACCGTTAACATCTGATACCAACA
The DNA here is from genome assembly GCA_963989365.1 of Rhimphoctona megacephalus. Taxonomy (NCBI): domain Eukaryota; kingdom Metazoa; phylum Arthropoda; class Insecta; order Hymenoptera; family Ichneumonidae; genus Rhimphoctona; species Rhimphoctona megacephalus. The sequence goes on along the minus strand of OZ022414.1, from coordinate 31,682,327 downwards.
AAAATTGGTCTACGATTCTGAAGTGTAGTTTCATTGGTAATAATTGGATAAAAGCTTACCATCGTATGTCGAGCAGAGACGCAAAAGGTACTTAATCGATAAATTTTTCAAATGGTTGCAGGTAAATAAAATGCTGTACATTTCACCGTTATTTAGATATGGTTAAATAAGAAGCTTTCAATGCTTTTTACAGCACGCTTGCAGCACGCACGCGTGCTGTAAAAAAGTTGAGATGAATACATTTTCATAGGTCTCCAAAAAAATGATCTCATTTATTTTATTCACCTGAAAGTTCACCCGCAGCTCATTCTCGATCTTTCATTTCTTTATTGAAAATAGGCGTTGGTGCTCTGTTGTACAAAAAATTCGGGTCGCAAAATTTGATACAAGTTCTCTTGTCTTTTTTTTAAAGCCTTTAAGCCTTTTTTTGACTAACCCGACTGAGTTATATGAAATTAATAAAACCAATATTTCGCTGAAAGGTTTGTTCATGTATTCCACGGTAGATCCCACTGTAATCGTACTTGGTTTCATTTTTGAATGGACAAAAAATACGCACCAGTAGAGACAAATATCACATTTCTCTTTAAATAACTTTCGAAATTCATGATCAAAAAATAGAGAATCATTTCTTTTAAGCGCCGAATTGAAACCAATACAAAACATGGATTATCCAAATTTTGAGGTGTACAGCAATATTAAAATTATTCCAACCATAGCTGGTTTCGTCTCCCGAAATGACAATCAATATTTTTTATTTTTTCACAGCTTTCGGCGATTTTTGCTAACGATAATATTTCCCTAGGCGTATGAAAGTACTTAATCCAATTTTCCACTCAAGGATTTGTTCGTGTACAGAGTATCCCATTGCAAATCTCACTGCATTCGTATTTAGATTTATTCCCGGACGGACAAAAAATACGCTTAAGCAGAGACAACTATCAAATTTATTTTGCAATTTATCTTTCAAAAAGAAAACCGTCAAGAGGTTTTGCTTAAAAGATGGTTCCTCTTTCAAGCAAAATCAAAAAGATGAGGGTCGCTTTTTTTCGAAAAATCTTGGAAACAGTCTCGGCGAGACTCTCGGCAAATGTTTCGGGAACTTTCGAAAACAGTCTCGGCGAAACTGTGGGAAAAAATTTAAAAAAGTTTCGGAAATGTTACAATACGAGACTTCGGCGCGACGTCTTGCTGAGACTCTAAAAATTAGGTTCATAATCAAGGATTGAGGTTCATGATTATGATCCTCAGTCCTTGATTATGCTTATTTTATGATTATGATAAAAGAAAAGTGACTTTTTGCTCTGAGGTCCGCCATGTTCGATCCACAATAAAATACAATAAAAATATTTTTTAATTTCTGAAGAAAACTAAAGTGTTCCATAAACAATTGGTCCCTTTTTTTGTTCTATGAAAATAATTTATTGATTTTCTCGAATCAGTAGGAACATTAAAAACTTTTTTTTCATATTCCTTTTTTCAATTCTGGCTGGAGGAGGTATTCATGAAACTGTTTGTTAAATTCCCAACAAATTTCGTAACATTTATTTCTTCTTCATGGTTCTCAAGATTTGAGAAGAATTTTAATAATTGAGAATATTTAAAAATAACTTCATATCTATAAAGAAACATCCCCAAACTCATTTCACGTAACGCAATAATAAAATTATTGTTATTATTATTATTTTTATTATAAATATTTTTACTATTTTTATTATTATCGTCATAATTATTAGGACGAGCGAAGCGAGTCCTCTATCATGCGACAATTGATTCATTTTTGTGGTACACTTGATGAAAAAGCTACTAAATATTTAGGCTTGACATTGGACATAGTTGTTTATAATGTCATCTAGATGTGTTATCAATCAATTATAGTTACGCCGAAATTTCGGTTATTAAACAAAAATTGCTTTCTAAAGAATACGCATATTTAGTACTGTCCCCTTCAGAATATTTTGAAACATGCATATAATGCTGCCGTCTCTAGAAATTTCGATTAATTTATTGTACGTTCTAGATGCTGAATTATATACAGTTTAACTCGAGTGTGAGATAAAAATAAGTTAACCTTAGAACCCCACAATCTATTTTTTCCAACGTAAACCCCACACTGGGGTAAATAATTACCTCAATCTTCTCTTTAGCACAAACTGTTCCTCGTATGGGAAAATAAGGTTCAATTATATACGATTCTTTTCGTTTTTTGATAACGAAGAGAATGGTGTATGATAAAGTCACATTTTGTAAATATTTAATGATGAAAATTCCATAAAACAGAAGGAATGGTTTAAAAAAATTGGTTCGGGAAGGAAATTTGACATTTTTGTGGGGAAATTAATTATCCCGTTGTGGGGTTCTAGGCTTAAGGAAGTAACGCAGGAAATAGAATTGATGGACAGACAAATACCAAACTTGGCAGAATGTTCGATTATAATATAAAAGAAACTCATACAAATTTTTAAGGTCCGAGGTGGGTTTTTACGCGAGATATTTATAATTTTGTTTATCTCTTTGCAAGCCAATTCAACATGGCCTCTTATGAGAAATCACGGAGTTAGCGCTACATTATTCCTCATATCTCCGTAATTGATGGATAGATCAAGACGAAATTTAAACAGCAGAGAGGTGAAGTACTTAGAATCATTTATCTGGCTTAAAAATATTGAAAGGTGACTTATGACAGGAATAATAAGAACAATAAAAAGTACTCATAGCAAATTTTCGGACCTTTGCTCGAAGTGTTGCAACGTCGCATATTCGAGGTTATGAGCGCGCATTTTGAAATTTCAACGTATGTAAAAATTCGTGCCGGCTGACTGTTACATATTTTTATAATTTTGTGTTTTTTGTTTACATGACATATTATATTTAATATCAATAGAATAAATAAATAAATTACATATTCAAAAACAATTTTATTTTTCATACGTATTATCTTACATATAAGTAGAATATTTTTTAACTCAAATAATATTCGTAATATTAACACAGTCTCAATTACTTTTCAAATAATTGAGATACATATACACTTGAAATCTTTTTGTTATCACGCAATGATGTGCTCCGAACGTTTCTGCCTGCTTCATGCTGATTAATTCTAGCCCGGTACACCTTTTCGGTAACTATTTTACCTTTCCAATAAAATCTCGGCTTTTTTTCTTTTGGCATAACGAACTCGCGATTAAATTAAACGAAAATTCACTGACACAGCTGATGAGCTGTCAACGGCATATGCAATGCTTTGAACACGCATATACACGCGCACACATATCAACCGAAAGCGACGTTGCCAAATTAAGTACTACTTAGGTCAAATTTTTTTATGACTAGGTGGGTAGTTGCGTTCCTTCCTTAATGTTGTTCAGACGAAATGTTTTTCAGATAAAAAGGTATGTTTTTGTTTTGAAACGTACTTTCGTTTGAAAATATTTCGATAATGATTGAAAGCAATCAGTTTTTTCAATTCTAAGGAGAAAATATATTTTCCCACAGCGATTTTCCCCTCCGATTTTCCTCATAAATTTTTAGAGGAAACTATTTTTTCTTGTTTTATGAATTTTAAGCTTAGTGCAATCATAGGCGAATCTTTGGTTCTATATTTTTTGTAACTATAAAGTAGATTTTGTTTAAATGAATTTAACAATATAACTCCCTGAAAATCGAACAAACTGAATGGATAAGGGGGTCAAAATTTTTGTTAAACAGAAAATGTTCTTATAAAAGATTTCATAGCATTAAAAATTCGTATATAATAACTTGTATAAAACAAAGACTCCCAATGAAAAACTTATATATAATAATATTAATAATTTTTTTTTTTTATAGTGGAACCTATTTTTTTGGAGGTTTTTTGTATAGAATAATAATTATTATTCTATAGTATAGAATCATGATAATAATAATAATAATAAAATAATATTAAAGCATAAAACTTGTATTTAAAAATGGAAATTTTGTAAAAGACAAAATAATTTATTATTCCACATGTAAATTTCATTATAATCGAGCTTCGCAGCCATCATAACGTTAAACATTTGCTAGTGTTTATTATTCTACTAACGCCTAATATCTACACATTATCCTGAAAATAATAAGTTCGCATAATTTTTAAATGGTCTATGCCATTTGCATCGGGTTGTGAAATCCTTGCGATCGAGCAACGCCAGATCGCTAACCATGGGCAACCAAATCTCACTTTCGCGTGACTGCTGAGAAAGCTGACAGGTGTCGGACGCGTAGACAGCGGCGGCCCGATGCTTGGTTCACGGCTCGTTCCATTCCTTCGTTTCTCCATTCAAGTTTAGAATTGACGATTTTTGTGCATTTTTTACCATTTTTTCCTCCGGAACAAAAGGTTCAAAATAACTTTACCATGCATTGTTCCATTTCAGAAAAATACGAACTTTATTTCTATGAAGCCAGATAGCATTTAACAAATTTTTCCAACATATTTTTCCTTTCCCTTCAAAACTATGCTTACCTCAAATACGGCGTATTTTTTTTCGAAGAAAGCAAAAGAAAAACCGTTCAAGAATCACCCCCGAAACATTCCGATATCACCCCGCAAATGGTCGTAAAAAAGCCTGTTCACCCCCAAATTGTCACCCTGTATATATGTACGGTCCTAGGATTCCTCTCGATTTTTTTAATATATTTATCTTTTTTATTTGAACAGATAATAATTTTATCAGGGTGAGAATGTCTTAATTATTGAGATCTTACAGAGAACGTCTGCAAATTTGCTGACGCAGGGGATCATACGGGAGCTGACGCGGTGTTCCACATCTTCCAAACGCACAAAGTCCAGCTCATCGCGAACTTCGGCTAGAGTGCAGAGCACTACTTTTGTTAATAGTAAAACCAGTCTTAAATGGGGCCTCGACTAAGATTATCGAGGTATCCGTAGTCAAAATTAAAAAGTCTGACTTTTGATCTTTGACAAAGATGGTCGAGGTCTCGACGATTACAATTTACAAGGGTCTCGTTTGGAGCCTGAACCACGATGGCCGAAGTCGATTGGTGTTGCTATCAATTTTTTTATATATACACAAAAATTTAGTTTCCAAAATGTTTGGAAGGATTTTCTTAGATAACAGTGCTCAACTCGACCGAACCTGCGGATATTCCGAGTTTTTACGCTGTCAGTGTTTAGGATTCGCTTATACACAGAAAGAGAGAGAGAAATAGAAGAGGAAGAAGAATAGAGAGATGTTCTCGTACCTCCCATTTGCTTCTGAGCTTGGCCCACAAGGGAACCCGATTAATGCCATTAATTATGAGGCACCGATTGCTCAATAGTATACATACCTGTATACCTAGTATGTATGTATGTGTATATATATAAAAAGTACTCAAGGAGAGCCATTGTGCTCTCGGGAAAAGCGATGCTGGGAAGGAATGATTCCCCCCTCCATGGCACACCCTGTTCTATCCCAGCGTGTGTCGTAGGGGATTGCTATAGAGAGGGCGGAGATCGGCTATCACGAATTTTGTGGGAGCTCAAGAGAGAAGTAAGAGAGTAGAAGTAAGAATGGTGTGTGTGTGTGTGTGTGTGTGTGTGTGTGTGTGTGTGTGTGTGTGTGTGTGTGCGTGCGCGCGCGCGCGTGTGGGCGTGTGTGTGTGTGTGTGCGCGCGCGCGCGCGTGAGAGTGTGTGTGTGTGTGTGCGCGCGCGTGTGAGAGAGAGAGTGGAGAACACAGAGAGGTAGCATAGTTTCCATAGCAGTTTCACGATCGCTAAGAACCTGGCAAAGTTTTCAGCCACACAAGAAACTTTTCTGTTTTTCTAGTCGTTGTTATTCATGACCGGTTGGAAAAATCGTGGCCATGTTGGTCATGAGGATCAAACTAAGATGAAAAGAAACGAAGAATGAAAAAGAAAGTAAAGAATAGAAAAAACAGCGTACGATAAAGAAAAATTAAAGAAGAAAATGGATAACCAGGAACCATAGAACAAGAGCAGAAGATACAGAAGCAAACATTTTCTCTTTGTTTTATTAATATGAAAATATATTATAGGGTTGTTACGTTTCTCTTTAGAACCTACTGTTTCCAATACCATCGAGAAAATATTTCACTCTTTTATTAACGGCAGGGTAAGGTTTTTAAACTTTTTTTTTGCAATTTTTTTTCATTTTTTTTCTGAATGTACAATATGTCGAGAGTATTGTGTAAAAATTTTAAGTCAATCGGAGCAAAATTAACGGAGCTACAGCGTTTCAAACGACCGGCCCACGGCACGACAAATGCCCGAGCGGTGAGCTTTAAATCGATTTTCCCGAAAACGTCATTTTTGAAGTTCGTGAGCATTAGAACTCAAAATCTACTTAACCGATCCTTTTGAAAATTTAAACACTATTTTTACACATAAATCAACAGGTAATCAGGGCGAGTTTTTTTTTTTATTATTTTTTTCTATTTTTTAATAACAAATTCACCGAGATTTTTTTAGCTAAAATCGTGTCTTTCACTTCCAAATGCTGCAAAAAATAAAAAAAAAACTCCCCCTGATTACCTGGGGAAACATATCACTTTTAAAACGCATATCGATTTTTTTGTTTCAGATGATCCGATAACGAGTTATCATGTTCACCGCAAAACAACTTTTTTTCAAGGCGCCTCCGGAGATTCGCTGTCACGGGCATATTTATCAATATTTTTTATTGAAAATTTTTTCTAATATACTTCAGAAGATATACTATAATATATATATAAAATGAATAAAACAATATTACTCATATCGGCGCAAAAAAATCATGAAAATGTGCCTTTTTAGCTTTTAAAACCTTACCCTGCCCTTAAATCATCAAGCACCTCATTAAAATCGTGACGAGTACGACCAGATACTCAGAAGTACTTGGCAATCCTAGCGATCTTGGAATTTCAAATTCATTGAATCATGTTCGTAATCACTAGTTTTTTCCCTTTAATTCTCTCTTTTTTTTTGACCACCCGAGACTCATCGAGATTCCTCGATCCATCTGCGTCATTTCTTGGGGGACTCTCGTTTTGCTGTTTCTATTTCCAAGCACTCTCTAATATACTTATCGTCATCTCCCCCCCCCCCCCTCTCTCTCTCTCTCTTCGAATTAATGAGACGACATTGGTGGCGACGTTCGTTGGCTTCTCTAATTTTTGATCTACCAGCCATCGACAATCATAGAATTCATTATTTGCTTGTGAGCGTTTTTTTTAAAGTACACGTTGGCTTCTGAAAATTCTTGTGTTATTATTTTAAACAAACAATTGCATAACCCAATAGATCGCAATAGGTTATTCCTTTTCTGTAAATATAAATCTACTCCTGTTGAGGTACAACTTGTAACTGAAACTTTGTTAATATTGTATTTAAGTACATAGAGAAGATCCTCTTAGAAACCCGCCGAGCTTTATTCAAAGTAAATGTCCAAAGCAAATATTCGTAGAGTTAAATCCCTTCTTTAGAATTTACCTCTCCGGAGGGTTGAAAGTTACTTTTTGTGAAGGTTAAGGCGATTAAATTCTCTTAATTTATCGATCGTGTGTCGAAATTGCTTATAAAGTTTAGTTTTTCTCTGAAGGTTTTTTCGAATATTTATTAACGAAAAACCTAAGCCATCAGCAGCGAGGTCATAGATCTATTGAACGAGATGCCGAACGAGGATGAATAAAGGATGGAAATACCGAAGAGGGAATTGGTGAATTCTCGGATGGGTTTTATTCCAGGCAAGAGTACTGGAAGATTCTTTCATTCTTTTTTTATCTTCCAAACTGGAGCCCAGAGAATTGCAGTCTAAACGTTACTGGAGGTGACGCAAGAGGACAGTAGTAACAGCAGCAATTGCGAGGGATGAAGGGTTAGCGTGTTCGGCAGACTCGACGATTTAAATCAAGTTGATTTAGGCCTCCTCGCTTAGACGGACTCCGGGGATAACAATGCTTCGAGCATTTCGTGGCTGAACGTTTACACTGGCGATTTTGTAGCCATCCCGCTGGGCTATGAAAGCTCTGACCCTCCGCAGAGGCGAAACTTGAACGCACCCGTTCACTGGGATATATATCATGCATTTCTAAATGTATATAGAGATAAATACATAAGGTATCCTTGAACAAATACGTGGAACGAATTCAATTCATATTTTTCGTATTTGTTTTCATTTCCAATTTGTTTCATATGACAGAAAATTCGTAGGTATTTTTCTAAATTTCAAAATCGAAATCATGATATTATCACAAAATGATCTGCTAAATTTCTTAATTTGATCCTAAATTACATGGAGTTATTTCAGGGTTTCAATGCACTCAGATGAATATGATATATTGTGTTTATGTGAACATTGTTTCATTCATCATATAAAAACAAAATATCACAATGGAAACGAACGTTACGCGTACGTTTTGTTTACTTTCGTTGGTGGCCATGTTGAACACTGAAGAAGACGATACGGCCAGGGAGACTAGAGAGAAGGAGTGGATACACCGTACTCGAGAAGTGTACCCAAAAATTGGTTGAAAATAAGAGGAGCTGCGATCGCAAAGTACAATTTTGTAATATAATATGCCGTGTCAACACCTCTCATAACCTCAATTCAAACATGTATTGATATTAATATTGATAAAATTGATCAAATTATAACTTTAGTCTTTTTAAATTGGGCTACATCAACGAAGTAGATATTGCGTAGACAGTGTGTGACGTAAACACTAAATTTTTCATGTGATATTGATATAATAAAAAAAATATTAATTAAATCTAGCGTAAATATGATGCTCCCGAATGAATTTAGGTAAATGGCAATTTCCATTTGGAGTTTTATATATTCTTGTATTTCTGAGTCGAATTAAATAAAAGGAAATAACCGAATGAATGGCGTTTGAATTTACCAGCATTGACATTTATATAGAATCAGATTGGCATAAAAGCGTTGAGCTGCATTGAAAGTGAATTGCAACGAATTTTGGCTTCTCGTATTCACGTATAAAAATTATTTTCTTGCTGTGCGCATGCGCTAAACGGTCAGTTTCACGTCGCTGAGGATTATTATCACTATACGCATTAGTACTTTCGATCACGAGCGTTGTTAGTGGTAAAACCAGCAACTACAGCATCAACGTGTTTTGGGGACGCTGGAACTACGAATTGGCCTATGCTGTGTCCACTCCTTCTCTCTAGTCTCCCTGGATGCGGCACTTACGAAAGTACCAGGCCGCCGCCTAGCGTGAAAAATCTAAACTAAAAAAGTGCGTACGTGACTTTTAGCACGTTTCGATAATTAATAACTAAAAAGTCATTGTTGTGATAAAATTGATGCGCAAAATGTCGAGAAAAATCAAGTGAATCAAAATGAAATACGCGAGCGATAAAATTATTCGAAAAATGAACAGAACATTGAGAATGAAAAAAAATGATACCCTCTGCGTATGCGCGTGGTGCATGCGACAGGGGAAAGAACGAATCGGAGTGATCTTTTTTATTGTTGTCGAAATAATTGAAAAGACTTTTAGTACACGAAAATCTTCAATAAATGATTTAATAAAAATAAAAAATGATTAAATTAGATAACATCATTATAAAAAATTACAAATTACGAAATTTAAGAATTCTTGTGCAGGCGACGCGCAAGGTGGGGGTAGCGAGTAGCGAATAGAAGTATGAGAATGGAAGAGTGGGGGGACGAAACACGAATAAGAAATTGAAATAAATGAGCGTGCGCGGAACGGGTTTGAGACTACTCGACGAGCGAATCAGAGCTCGAGTGCGGAAGACAAAGAGATCGTTGAGTATAAAAAGCCGTGCACCGCAGCTTTGTTGAGACAGCTTTGTGGAGTGGAGACGCATTCTTCTAATTCTGCAGAGATAGTTCGGAGAGATAATAAGCTCTCAGCAGCAGAGTCTCTTGCCGGTTTTAGCAGCATAAAAACCTTTCTTCCTAATCATTCTTTGATGCTTGGAGTATCGGAGCGATTCGGCGACGTTCAACTCTCATAGTCCAGGTTAAGGTTACTCCTCATTTTTCTCATTTTTCCTTTCTTCCTCTGGCTGCTCAGGGTATCGGAGGAGTTCGGCGGCGTTCAATTTCCATAGCCTGGAGTCCGCATTCTTACTTGTGGTGTGTGGGGTATCGACGTCGTTCGGTGATGTTCGGGGCCCATAGCCTGCATTCCACGCTTCCTATAATTATTGAACCTTTTTAAATTTATGGCTGCTGGAACCGGGAAGCCTGCTTGCATTTTTTAATTAAAATTTGCTAATTAAATTTAAAATTCTAATTTTTTTAATTCAAAATTGTTTTATGTCACTCGTTATACTTAGCAATTTTGAACTATCCTCAATAATCCTGACGTTAATAATTCAAAAGGCCGCGGTAAGATTTTCAATTGTATAGAATCGATTAAACATTATTATTATTATTATTATTATTATTATTATTATTATTATTATTATTATTATTATTATTATTATTATTATTATTATATCGAGTCAATCCACTTTTGGATTATTGAAATTTTGAATGATTTTTATTTTTACTGCGCAATAAAATTTGAATTCTGCAGTATCAAATTAATGGCACCTAAAGCCCGATTAATTATTGCTTAATATCAAATAATTCAAATATTGTTTGAATCATTATTATTCTATTAACAAAGATTCTTCGATTATTTCGATTATTACTATTAATTAATCCAGAAGACATAGTTTTTCAATTATTTCTTTTGACAATATTTTTCATCCCAATGCTATACATGAGATTCTCGCGATAAATAAAATTAAAACAAATTTCATTGTTTGAATAATTACCGTTAATTAAACAGTTGTTTTTTATAAAATTACTGTTTCTTTCAGTTCTGATCCAGATTATCAGACAAATTCATGCGATATAAATAACACGAACGCGAAATAAAACAAACAATCATTTATTGTAATAAATCGGAAAATGTCACATTATTTTATTGAATAAATCAATTTTGTTATTGTTTCAAACATAAAATCCGCGTTTCTCACGATTCTTTCTTACCTGCTCCAAAATTATTAGGAAGCTCGGACAGATGGCCATAATGTTATCTCTAGCGTTGGACAACATAAATGAGATCCATTAACTACGTTCGTTCATAATAAATTAAGGCCGAATAATGATTTCGATATACTTAAGAAATTAGAACATTATTTGTAGAAGGGTTAAAAAATGAGTAGGTAATTTTTTTTTAATATTGAAATAATTGGATGAGAGTTTTCTTTAGTTGAAAACATACATTTCGAGAACGATTTACAAGCTTTTTCATTTACAAAAAGTGGAACATGGGTGTAATACGGCGTCGTGAAATCTCCTTTTAAAAAAAATTCGGAAATGGTGGCGAATGTACCTTCCCTCGAAATCATCTGACAACAGAAATGAAGTGGGATATTTAACTACATGCTAACGTCTTTGACGGATCATAGCCGATTAAAAAAAAAATCATTTTTCATAATACGGCGAACTTTTGTACAAAAATGTAGCAATTTTTGGATTAAAATTTTTGGTTTACCCTCGAAAATAAAAAACTAAGAGTCATAGAAAAAACAATCACGGTTTCAGTACATTTAAATGTACTGAAAATACACGTAATGAAAAAATGATAAATAAATGGATGTAGAATGGACATGAAACATTTTCAGTAAATCGGTGAAGTAGTTTTTGAAATTCATCTGGTACCAGTGTTTTAAACGGTAATCTATTCACAAAGTTATATCACTGTTGTGTGTTACTTTCGTGCATGAATAAAATCTTTTCGTCACGGTAGCGATTTGGAACAAGTACATCAAGTACATCAAGTACATCAAGTATAAAAAACCAAGCCGAGTGCGAGCTCTGCCGCACTCTTATATACTCAATTATGACGGGTTTCGAACTTTTTTTTTTAATATACTATAATATCGAAGACGAATCGTTAACAAAACTCTTTACAGTAAGCAACGTGGTTTCAAACGGTTTTCGAAAATTTCCGAAAATTGTTTCCGCCATATTTAATTAATTACCGCATTTTGAAAGATGTTGCGGGTTCGCGTATTTTTTATTTTTTTTCTTTCGATTGTGACTATTTAGAACTCTATAGTCTAACACCTATTAGAAATATTAATATTTCATTTTGTCGTGGCATTAAAAAAAGGTGGCGTTCTTCGCACACATTTTTGATGCTCAATTCGCAGTCGCTGTCTAGTGATACTAATTAGTATAAATGGTAATATTATGGTGATATGTGAGATTGTGTTCTATGACGCGATAGCTGAACCCATACAGTTTCGGCTTTTCATTTAGTGACAGTAGTGAGGTTAAAAAAATAAGATTATAAAGATCGCGGATGTGACAGCTGATGGATATTTTTTTCAGTCTTGACTTTTGGTTAGAATCACAATCGTGACTCTTGGTTATAGATAAAGAGTAACAGTGCGACAATTAATAAGTGTTTTTCATATTAAGGATGTGGATTAGCTGCGTAAGTGTGAGAGAGATAGCTGCACATTTCGAAGTAGAAATTTTTCCACACCGTTCGTACAATCGTATTAAAGAACTTTCAGCCGATTTTTGTCTTTTTTCTCCTTAGGCTACAACTTTTTTATTTCGATCGGACGAACGTTGAGGAAAAATTTTACTTTCGAAAAACCGAAGCGGACGGGATCACCGATCCACCATCCACATCCTAAATTTGCAATTCATCGGCCGAAATTTTTTTTTCAATTAAATTTTTTTCGTTTGGAATTTTTTTTTGTATCGGGATTTTTTTTCATACTTATTTTTCATTCCTATTCTTGTTGTATAGAACAACTGTACTATAGAATAACTATACTTTCAATTAATTGAAAGATTTTTTATTAAAGGTCAATAGTTTTTAATGTATTTGACTATTAATGCTTTTATAGCTTTTATTTATTTATTTAATGACTTTTTGTGAAGCCTAGACTTAATTATTGACCAGGTTTGAATTAGCATCTTTTGTGAAATTATGATTCGATTGGTAAATTTTTATGAGGCTCTCTTATAACTTTTTGTGAAATTTATTGAGGACATTTATTAAGAACATTTTTGTGGGGTTCTCCTATAAATTTTTGAAAGGTTTGATGTGAATCAGAGATTTTTTATAAAGTTGGTTTTTTCTAGAGGTAATCTCTATTATAACTTTTTGTGAGGGTTTTGTGTTGAGAAGGCGATTTTTTACCGGAACTACTATTTGGGGGGAATAAATGTATTTGTCTCAACTTCTTTTATAGCATTTATGCTATTTTTTTGCGGTTGGAAATCCTTCTCGAAATGTGTGTTTCTAGTCACGAAAAACCCTTGACCTGCTGCTTCAATAGTTGTTGAAAACAATATTTTTTTATGACTCTTTGTTACCACTTCTAGATATATTATTCTCCTTAATAATCGGTTTTAGTTTTCCCGGACAGTGTCATATTGACATAATGGCAAATTTACATTGTGTAACACAAACAATTATTTTTCTGTTTCAGAAAAACGAATTACCTCGTATTACTAGATACGATTATATATTTCACGAGGCAAAGACCCACTACTTTACTCAACACAATGGCAGAGTGGCAATATTCATGATAATATTAAGTTTATTTTATTGTGAATCAAGAAAACTTCGAACACGAGAAAACCACGAATGAGAGAAAAGTTACTCCGAAGTTCAAATTCTTCTGAGCTAAAAGACGTATTGTTAAATAACAGGCAAATAAGTCACATAATTTTCAATAAATGAGTTAAGTTATATACTCGTGCAAAAATTTATATTTATTCAAAGAACCAAAACTACGTCTTCCATAAAATCAATGCTCACTGATAATGTTTTTGAAAGCGCATAGTTTCATGATCATTACTATTATTTAAACTCAATGGTTTTTTATAGCTATCTTTTCTTACTTTTTGGTTTTAACTGAGATATATTAAAATAGCTGTACATAATAGGATTAGTTGATCAACATAATTGAAGATAACTTCTAAGTCAAAACTGAGATTGCGTGCTTCATTCGAATAAAACAATAATTCAACCACTTTTTGGTTAAGCCCAGATTCTCTGTGCTGAATAATTTAGGATATTTTTCACAGTGTCGCCCAGATTAACGACTAAAGTTGCAAAGGATATATCTGAGCTTCACGATTTTGTATAGCGTCGGAAGGTTTTAAGAAAAGGTCTTGACGCTTTGTTCGCCAGTTTCTGGCAGAAGTTTTAACATATAAGGTCGACGTCAGTTCAAGCTTCGAGCAAGAAACTGCTATCACGAGCTCAAAACGAATTTAGGATAGAAGCTAGCTCGACACACGCTCATCCGATCGATAGTTTTATTGCCGCTGTTCATCCCTTTACTATATTACATGGGTTTCGGGCCATTGAATTATTAAATCACAAGTGACATTTTAATCTGATAATAAGTAGATATGTATAATCATTAAAACCGTTGTAAGAAATATACGGAACGGAGGATATAATGTTGGAAGACGAATTGCATATATCCTTGATAAATATTACAAGTGTATTATAAGTGGAATATTCTGTTTTGTGAGTACAAAAAGAAAAATCTGAAGAAACACCGTAAAATCAATAATTCTGTATTTAATTAAATACCGAAATAAGAAAGGTATAATGCGAAATCATTTTGTGGTTAATTATTATTTGTGGAAGCTACATGGAGGAAACGATCAGGGTTTAGAGTTGATCGGGGTAATCAGGCTCTGATGCTAATTCTGTTGAAGATTTTGATTGTACCGTTTGGCTGAGAATCCCGAGCATGGGCCAACGATCGTAAGGTGACAGAGAGAGAGAGAGAGAGAGAGAGAGAGAGAGAGAGAGAGAGAGAGAGAGAGAGAGAGGTGGCTCACAGCTCTAGGGTCGTTTATGGGATGGGGGATGATTCTGTTCAGCGTATAAAGCGGCCGTAACGTTGAGCCAACGTTGAAGGATCCTTGGCGAGGGGAGGTGAGAGAGAATCAACGTTGAAACGAACACAGGGTCGACACAGTGCGAAAGACACTCGTATATCTATATATTAAGCATGTTATTCTCTCTCTCTCTCTCTCTCTCTCTCTCTTTGTCTTTTCTGCCTGAGGCTGCAACTACTAGCTACATTCCGGGGAGGGAAGCATCGGGGTGTGATATCGTCGGTACGAAGAGGATTAGCGTGCTCTTCGGCGCCGTAAGAGTATAGGAACCGAGAGCGAGGGCGGGTTAGAGGGTTTCGTGTCCGTTATGTGAGGACAGACACGCAAGGAGGGGTTTGGTTACTACGAGAGGCGTTTGGCTTGCTTCGACGAAGGATCGACGGTAATGGCAATGGCCAAACGTTGCTACGTTGTCCTCGCTCTCATGAAAGAGAAATAGACAGACAGCGAGAGAGAGAGAGAATGAGAGAGAAAGAGAGAGAGGAGAGGGAAAGAGAGAGACAGATAAATCCAGGGTCATCTATGTGCATGTGATAAAGGAAGAGGTATAATGGGTATTTCTTGAAGAGGAAGAGAGTCGGATGGATCGTACTTGGACCAAGAGGGTGTGACGATGAGATGAAGAAGAGCGACAAGAACGAGTGAGTCGCAGGAAGAGAGTAAGGAAGAGGGAAATAGGGGCAGTAGTAGTGAAGAGATTTGAGCCGCGTGAGACAAGAGTGCTGTTCCCTGTCACCTCTCTCCCTAACGTCTACAACGCGTGTGCTTCCTCAGAGAAAGTAAGAGGGAGAGAGAGGTTGAGATAGTTTGCCGCGTTTCCCATTCATGTACACATGATGTGTGATCAAACTCTCTCTCTCTCTCTCTCTCTCTCTCTCTCTCATTTTACGGCTGTACTTGTCTCTTCGCAATATAACAACCACTTAGAGCTTTAAGAACGTATAAAATAACGTTTAACATTTTAAACAATTTCAGATACAACAATGCAGCTTTAAACGCTGCCATGTGAAGAGAGTTGCGTGACCGGTCGCGAATTCGAAGGGAAAAGGGCTGACAGCAAGACGGGCAATCAATTTGACGTCAAACTTCATTCAAAGCTGAGTTTTATCGCTTAGAGGCCAGCGTTTGACGGATTTCTCTCATGCGAGAATTCGAGTTCAAAAATTATATATCAACACAAAAACATAAATTATTTATTTTCCAATTAATCATAAAATAATCATTTACGTTTCTTAATTAATCGTGAAAAACAGAATTATCATGTTGATATTTTAAAATTTGTTCTATAATTATTGCTTCATTAATCGATTGGAAAATTTGTTGAGTGTAGGATCGTTCCACTTCAATCAAGCAAATAATCGGCATAGACGTGTTCTTCTTTTTTGTTGTATGCCGGAGAATCGTGTTCAAGTGAATATTTCGTTGAATTAAATTCAAGCATTCTCTCGACTAAAATATATACAAATATTTTTTTCCTATTGCATTTTGTACTAATTATTTCGAATTTTTTCAGAAAATACTTTTGTACCGAAATAGATATTGATATAATATAGAATGAGCTTGATCGAGCACCAGCAATACTAAGACTACCAAATAAAAAAACGGGGATCAAACGATTATAATAGAAAAAATAATTCAACAGAACCCAAAATAGTACGTAGGTGACTTTCGCGTGACGCTCAGTAAAAATAAAATCAATGAACAAATTTTCAATGATCACACATTATCTCATTCGTAAATTTTGAAACAAATATAAAATACACCAAACTAAATTCAACTTATACTAAGTACAATTTTCGAATTTACGTTCGTAGTATCTGTTGGACATCAAAATCAATTAGTCGATCAATTTTTTTATACTCATGATGCACAAGATTCTCTTTTATTTTCATTGAAATATAAATTTAGTTCGGTAATAATTTGAGAAATGGGTTTTTAATACGTGAGCCAATCTTTTTTTTTTACAGACGACTCCGTACAAAAAATCTGCAATGAAATTTACATTATTATATAGAATAAAATCTGTTTCCCATTGGAAAGTGATTAATTTCAAAATCCCAATCAATTCAACACGGGTATATGAATTTGTTCATTGAAAATGTTGCGTTATCCAGTGCATATGCTTCAATGATTTTAATGATAACTTCACCATTCAATTGCATCTACTGTAAATGCTATTTTTTCGCTCTCTACTTTTGTTCCTATGGTAGGAGTTCTCGTCGGATTATTCGATATAATCCTCTGATAGTAAATTCGTCGGAGATTTTATTGAATATTTGAATTAAAACCAATACATTTTTTTCGATACCTGCCCCCACGATTTATTCTAAAATCAATTTTTTTTCGCTTGCCGTTGATAATAATGCTTTGAAAAATTACCAAATTTATTCATTTATTAATGGTACCCGCGGGTCAACATTTTTAGAAAAATCAATTTTTTTAATAATATTTTCATTGTATAACATTTTGGGAATGTTATGTAAAAATTTCACGTCAATTCCACGTCACGCAGAGAAGTCTTTGAAGGCGAGCAAGTGTACCGAGCAAGCGAAAGCTTTGAACGCGTCTTTCTTGAACCAGGTTATTTTCATAGGGGCGTGAGGCAAAAAATTCAATTACATTGCGATCGATTTTAAAGATTCTTTCGATATCCATTTTTTTAACAATTAAATAGACGTAAGAAGAACTTTTTTATCTAAGCAAACATGTCGCGAATGATATTTTCCTGTCTCGTATACATCAAGCCCTATTTTCCTCCTCGGTGTTCGTTATTTTTTTTTCTGGGTGTCTCTAACTGTTCCATGGAGAGCTGCGAAAATCTCAATTCCTTATTTTTTCTCTCGTAAAAGACACGCCCTTACAGTATAATAAAAGTGCAATGTGCAACGCGTACTCAATTTAAGGCATTAATACAATGTTTTTTTCTCTTATGACTATTTACCGAATATTAGCGTTATTAACGCCGTGCTTTTTAGGGTTCCGTACCCAAAGGGTAAAACGGGACCCTATTACTGAGACTTCGCTATCCGTCCGTATGTCTGTCTGTCCGTCTGTCACCAGGCTGTATCTCATGAACCGTGATAGTTAGACAGTTGAAATTTTCACAGATGATGTATTTCTGTTGCCGCTATAATAACAAATACTAAAAAACAGAATAAAATAAATATTTAAGGGGGCTCCCATACAACAAACCTGATTTTTTGCCGTTTTTATAGATAATGGTACGGAACCCTTCATGCGCGAGTCCGACTCGCACTTGTCCACTTTTTTCCCCCCAATATTATGTTCATCATGGTACTGGAGGATTATAGAAGACGGGGGAAAAAGATGAGTTGGCTTTTCCCGCCGAATAGTCTATGTCCGTCAGTCGATTCGATCTTTTTTTTCTTAATTGCAAGTTAGAAAAATCTCGATTTTTCGTAATATTTATTCACGCGACTCAGAGACAAAAACATGCATTGCGATGAAGTTACCCGATTTGTCGTATTATTTTTTACTTCGAAATAAGGGTTGGAATTTTTTTTCGAATATACCTTGTGAACTCGGTGACCAGGGAAATTATTCGAACTCCCCTTGGACACTTTTCGTTAACTTTCTTTTTCCTTTATTTTACGTACATAGATATATTAGATATAAATATATATGTGTTTGTTTCGAACGAGATTTGCGTTTATACTGGCAATGGAAGAGGAGAAATGTGAGAGAATATAAAACGAGAATGAGACGCAAGAGACAGTGTGAGCCCAGTGTTGATGAGAGTTGTTGTACTGTGAAGATTTTTTAATGGAAAATTTCATAGTAGCTCAAAGAAAAAAAGTTTATTCCATTATTTTGAGAAATGATTCCGTATGAAATTGAAGATGTCGTTTTACAGGTTAATTAAAAATATCTTTAGAAGCATGACCTTAAAATTCATCTGAAATTAAAATTGCATCATATCATACCTCAACCTGAGTTTATGTCTTAAATTTATGCTACAATTTACCGATTCAATCATTTTGAGATAAAATCAGCTTAACTACGATGAATACGTTGCTAAAGGCTATGAAATGTTGTGAATGTCGTGTATGGGCAAAGCAATGTTCAGTGAAACGAGTGCTTCAACCATGCACTTGTGAGAAGAGCAAGTACAAACTTTGCTTTTCTCTCGAGATTTTCCTGCAATTAGTTAGGCAAGCGAACTTTTTTTATTCCTCAAATCGGTAAGATCTCATGAATAATTAGTTATTTTATAAAAAAAATTCTCAGTCAATCGTTCAGTGAAAAAAAAACCTTCACTTAAAAGTTTGCAGTTGCCGATACTCATAAAATGAAAGCTGAATAAACTTTTTTGGAGCGGGAGAATCAAGCTTAAATACACTGTATTTTTCGAAATAGAATTTTTTGTACGCTACTTCTCGGTGGACATTTTTTCCCATGGAAATATTTTGATATATTACTTTACCTCAAACAAGGAGAGAATAATAATTGATTAAAATTCATGTGAACTTTTTCATAATATTGAATTTAATAATTATACGTAAAAATCTAAGTGGCTATATGACGAATTCAAAAAAATAAATAAAAACTCACCGAAGAACATTGATCCATCAAGCCATGATTAATCCGGAAACAGTTACAATATGTTTCCAAACTATTTCCTACTAAAGTAGATATTGCGGTAATTATTCTAAGAAAACCATTAAAATAGCAAAAATCCCCTCCCGGGGAAAAAAACCTAGACAAGTACATTGGTGGTCCCTCGTTTTCCTATGATATCACGAAAAATCGTACAAAAGATCCAAAACTCCACTGAAAGCAATTTTAAAAAGTGTTTACCTATTTTTTCATTCCGAAATCACAATAAATTTTATCTTCAATTTGTTTCCACAGAAATAAACGGTAGTTGAATCATTAAAAAATTAGCATAATGAAGATGAGAAAAATACTACTTATAATTGGTATGTAAGAAGTATTAATAGTCTAGAAAAAAAGGTTACTGTCTAAGATACGTGCAGCAGTAAAATTTATGATATAAATACTCGGACAAGTATTCCTTTGGTGATACAGAAGATATCAACATCGACGTACTAAGAATACTTAAAAAAATTGTTAAATTATAAATATTATAAATTGTAAATGTTATAAAATTATGTTTAAATACTTGTTAAGAGCACTTGTCCGGCCCATAACTTTTTATTAAAATTGCTAATTCAAGTAAAAATCAAATTAGAGTTGGAGTCATGTGTTGTATTTCAGCGGCAGCAACTTACAAGAAAATCAATTCTTCTCCAAATTGCAGGATACCCTTGTATCATGCACAACATTTGACGTCGATTCATTCAGAATGAAATCCTGTTCATAGTCGTCATAAAATTACACTAACATAAGACTCAGGCGGTTATGAAATTTCTCAAGATGCGATACAGTATAACTAGTCCAGGAACCGGGTATGAAAAAGGCCCTTTTCATGACACCGAGCCAGAACGATTCTAACCGACGGATTCGTGTAGGGCTGATGTCCCTGATGAAGGCTTACCACTTTCCAACCACAGATTTTGTGGGGCTTTTTTTTTGCCACGCGGTCAAAGTTGGCAAAACCATGTTTTTGGGAGATAGCGTCGAAACTATTAATCGGAGAAAAAAAAGTTCAGTAACTATTTGTAGATATTAGAAAAACGAATAATTTGGCGGGTCGCAAATTAAAATCGGTTCATTAGTTCGCCCGCAAAAAAATATAAACCAGCTAAAATGGCAATTTCTATCATAGCCTATTATTAGTTTAAAAATGCGTATACAGCCTCCAAAATCTCAGGATATTTGCCCCTCGGTACACTAAATTAGTGTGCAAAATTTGGGCTTGATCGGAAAAATAATTTTTGAAAAAAGCCATTTGTTATTAAAAAACCGACTGTTTTTGCGAGGAATTTCTACACCGGGAGAGTGTTGCAGTGCAATAAAACCAAAACGAAATTGATCCGAAAGAGTCGTACTATCATGTACACTTTGGGGCAAATCGATTTTTTATAATTAAAAGGGTGAAAAAACGGCTCCAAAAATAGGGTACGATTTTTACTCATAAACAAATGGAATTCCATCGCGAATTTTTAAGTCACTGAGTCGGAATTGACATATTTCGAAAACGTTTATTTTTCTACGAATTTAGAAAAAAAAAAATTTGCAAAAAGTTTATTAGGGGGAGATAAAAAAAATTGTTTTTCAATAATTATTGTAGCTGCTCATTTCAACATAGAGAGCTAAAAATTGGACAGCGTACAGAGAAAGGCTTGTGCTAACTGGAGAAAAATCGGCGGAAAAATCCCATATAAATTTATTGTTTATTTTAGCGGTTTTTTGAGAGGCCAAATGTGACGTCGCGTTTGGCGGCAGAGTGGGGGTAGCCGTCTCGGGCTCGCGCGTGCTCGCGTGAAAAGTCAATCCGCGCGTTCAAATTCGACAAACATGGAATATCTCGGGAACAAATTAACTTATCGAGTTGTTTTTTTTTTAATCTGGGCTAACTTTTTCCGCTGATCATAATTTTGTTATTAAAAATTCTGAAAAATTGAAAATTCACCTCCAAATTTATTGATCATTTTTTATTTGTTTATTTTACCCTATTTTGTACTTAACTTTTGGCTTGGAAGTGCAAAGGATGCAACAAAGTGGGGCTGGCAACCATCCGCAAGCGGCTTAGTGCCAGTTGTAAGCAGCGAAGCCTTAATTCCAGAGGACTTGATCAAAATTATAACTTGTAAATGTACAACTGGTTGTAAAGCTGCTTGCGGGTGTAGGAAACATGGTTTGCGCTGTTCAAATTTGTGTGTGAACTGCCAGGGTGAGGAGCGATGTACAAACATAGAGTTGAATATTGTTGAAATTAACGGAAATATCGACAAATTCGAAAATGACGAGGATAATAATTATTTAACTGATACGAAAGTAGAGTGCGAGCTTGCAGGAAACGATGAGAGCGAAGACGAAGAAGATGAAGTTTTGGCGAAGAGAAGCAAGCTAGAAAGCGGAGAATAATTGTAATTAAAATGTAATATTAAGGATCGTTCCATAAAATAAATGTAAAAACTCCATAAATATTGTATAATTATTGTAAAATTATTGAATGTTTGTAAGCTTCGTGACGTGGTGAAAAATATACCATCATTTCAACCGCTTCCTGCGTTAATATTTTTTTATTTGCTTGTACCCTGAACCTTGTGCATAATAATTTAAATTAAAAAAATATATATTCTTTAATTTTGAGAACATGTGGTGTGTTTCGTAGTTGTAATGGCCTCAATTCGTTCATTTATTGTAAAAACGAAATGACACGTGCTCTGCTAACAAAACATTTTGCATTGAATTTTTTTTTTCCTCCGTTCAGTAGTTGGAGAACAACACAAAAATAACATTTGAATCTGATTTCACCCAAAAGTTAAGTACAAAATAGGGTAAAATAAACAAATAAAAAATGATTAATAAATTTGGAGGTGAATTTTTCAGAATTTTTAATAACAAAATTATGATCAGCGGAAAAAGTTAGCCCAGATTTAAAAAAAAACAACTCGATAAGTTAATTTGTTCCCGAGATATTCCATGTTTGTCGAATTTGAACGCGCGGATTAACTTTTCACGCGAGCGCGCGCGAGCCCGAGACGGCTACCCCCACTCTGCCGCCAAACGCGACGTCACATTTGGCCTCTCATAAAACCGCTGAAATAAACAATAAATTTATATGGGATTTTTCCGCCGATTTTTCTTCAGTTAGCACAAGCCTTTCTCTGTACGCTGTCCAATTTTTAGCTCTCTATGTTGAAATGAGCAGCTGCAATAATTATTGAAAAACAAATTTTTTTATCTTCCCCTAATAAACTTTTTGCAAATTTTTTTTTTCTAAATTCGTAGAAAAATAAACGCTTTCGAAATACATCAATTCCGACTCTGTGACTTAAAAATTTGCGATGGAATTCCATTTGTTTATGAGTAAAAATCGTACCCTATTTTTGGAGCCGTTTTTCACCCTTTTAATTATAAAAAATCGATTTGCCCCAAAGTGTACATGATAGTACGACTCTTTCGAATCAATTTCGTTTTGGTTTTATTGCACTGCGACACTCTCCCGGTGTAGAAATTCCTCGCAAAAACAGTCGGTTTTTTAATAACAAATGGCTTTTCTCAAAAACTATTTTTCCGATCAAGCCCAAATTTTGCACACTAATTTAGTGTACCAAGGGGCAAATATCCTGAGATTTTGGAGGCTGTATACGCATTTTTAAACTAATAATAGGCTATGATAGAAATGGCCATTTAGCTGGTTTATATTTTTTTGCGGGCGAACTAATGAACCGATTTTAATTTGCGATCCGCCAAATTCTTCGTTTTTCTAATATCTACAAATAGTTACTGAACTTTTTTTTTCTCCGATTAATAGTTTCGACGCTATCTCCCAAAAACATGGTTTTGCCAACTTTGACCGCGTGGCAAAAAAAGCCCCCCAAAATCTGTGGTTGGAAAGTGGTAGGCCTTCATCAGGGACATCAGCCCTATACGAATCCGTCGGTTAGAATCGTTCTGGCTCGGTGTCACGTGAAAATACCCAGTTCCTGGACTAAACATTGCCAGCAATGAAACGTGCCATATTATTGAAAACTTATATTGCCAGCAATGAAAGTGATCATACTTCAAAAATCTACTATTTATTAGTAGAAGATTTAAGTAACCACTGGTAAATGGTCAAGCGATCAATACAGGCTATGAATGCACCATCATATTTGAATCCAAGGTTTTAACATCACGCAAATTCCGTACAGAATAATCTAGATTCGTTCGTTTCATTTTAACGTTCTTGGCGTCAACCATCAAGATAGCCCTTTGTGTTTTGAAATGGAGAATTAAAAACGTTATGCGGGAATTAATCATAAGAAAATTAAAATTAAACAAGAGGAAACCGACAATGAAAAAGTGCGTAATTATGACCCTTCAATTTTGGGAGAGACCCCTGATTTTTACTTAAATTAACAATTTTAATAAAAAGTTATGGGCCGGATAAGTGCTCTTAACATGTATTTAAACATAATTTGATAACATTTACAATTTATATTATTTATAATTTAACAATTTTGTTAAGTATTCTTAGTACGTCGATGTTGATATCTTCTGTATCATCAAAGGAATACTTGTCCGAGTATTTATATCATAAATTTTACTGCTGCACGTAACTTAGACAGTAACCTTTTTTTCTAGGCTATTATTACTTCTTACATACCAATTATAAGTAATATTTTTCTCATCTTCATTACGCTAATTTTTTAATGATTCAACTACTGTTTTTTTCTGTGGAAACAAATTCAAAATAAAATTTATTGTGATTTCGGAATGAAAAAATAGGTAAACACTTTTTAAAATTGCTTTCAGTGGAGTTTTGGATCTTTTGTACGATTTTTCATGATATCATAGGAAAACGAGGGACCACCAATGTACTTGTCCGGATTTTTTTTCCCCGGGAGGGGATTTTTGCTATTTGATATCACTTCTTTTTTCTATGGTATTTTCAAATATTCCACTTCATATAGACTCCAATAAGGTCTGTACGTAACAAAGAAAATTACAACGTGTTCGTATCGTTACATCATCGATTTATATCAGTGACAGGAATCAATACTATTCACTCTTCTAATTCAACATATGGGAATGGGACAGATTTCCCACCATAAATTTATTGTTGTTGGGGTTATTTGAATACAGGAACGTTTCGTTCCTATGACAACGAACAAAGTTATAATGTTTTCGAAAGAGTTAACTACAGGCTTAAGGTTGTCGAGATGTTAGTTATTCTTTAATAGGGTATTATTCGATTATAACTTGGCAGGAAGGGGGGGAAATTCCCAATCTGGAAATTTTTTCTCTATTAGCAAGCCAATCAAATTTTGTTGGCATATAGCTTCGCCCTCCTGGATTCAGACTCAAATACGTCAGAACCTGGGCGCCTGAGAAATGAATTATTGAAAACAAATTAGTTCTCCAAAAACTAATTGAATTCATAAACTTTTTGAGCGCGATTTCAAGGCAGACAGAATTTCTCTGTAGATTTTATAGCTATAAATTCGTTTTCATCGAATAAACATATTTGAATAGCAGTAACTTCTGTACATTATGTTGTATTTTTTTATTATTTATTATGTTGTACTTTTAATAAATGAAACATCAAAAATACAATTTTAAGTAATTGTATAGAAATAGAAAACATATCGAATCCACTGTGAAAAAAGTTTATGCGTTATTGTAGTCTTATTTTTATTGATAACGAGGTGAAAACATGACATTTGTAAATACCATTTATAATGAAAACTTATAGCTATTTTAATATTCTCATTGAATATAGTGACAGGTTCAGATAGCATGTTATGGGTATTTTAAAACAAATTATTCAACAAAGCAAACAAACTTAGATCAGGATCATGCCAATGAGTATGCTTGCATCAGTTGCATTATCTTCGTGTCAATTTTCATAAAATCAAAGCCAGAGTGACTGTAGAGAAAATCTTTCTGAATTATGATTTTTCAATTTATAATGCCACATTCGCAGCCAAACTTGGAAATAGACAACACATCTGTCACTTCTCAAAGCTTCTAAAGTTTTTTAGTATCCGATGCATTCCAAATGATAAAAAATTTGATACTTCAGGAAAAAGAGCACCCGAAGACTTTATGAAACACCTTTTCAAATTTATTGTGCCACAACTCAAGCAAAAAAGTAAAAAAACATACCGCATATTGCACTCAACAAAATTGAAAATTTTTGGATGTATCCATTGCGTTCTGAATTTTCATTTCATCCAGAAATGAGCAACCAAAGACTTTTTGTAACAAATTTTTCAATTCATAATGCCACATTCAGAGCCGAGGTGTTCTTCACACATATCGCTTCACAGAATTTTCAAAGCTTGTAGGTATCCAAAGTGAAACAATCTAGCGGACCGCGGGCTCAACAAAATTTAAAAATTTTGGATATATCCATAGTGTTCCGACGACAGCAGTTTTGATCCCATCCAGGAATAAACGAATGAAGATTTTTTATAACGAATTTTTCAATTCATAATGATACATTCGAAGCAAAAAGTGAGGATGCTTGCCATACGCATCGCTTCACAGATTTTTCAAAGCTTGTAGGTATCTGTTGCAATCAAATGATACAAATTTTAATAAAATCAGAAAAAGAACATCGGAAGATTTTCTGAAACCACTTTTCAATATTTATTATACCACAACTAAAGCGACAAAGTGAAAGAATCTAGTAGACAACATTTATCAATCCATCAAAATTAGAAATTTTGGATGTATCCATAGTGTTCCGAAGATGGCAATTTTGATCCCATCCAGCAACAAGCGAATGGAGACTTTTTATCACAAATTTTTCAATTCATATTACCACAGTCAGAGACAAAAAGTAGGAATACTTAGCACACATGTCGCTTTATAAAGCTTTCGAAGTTTGTAAGTATCCGTTGCATTTTAATGACATAAATTCTGGTACTATCGAAAAGAAAGCACCCGAAGACTTTCTGAAACAACTTGTGAAATTTATTATCACAAAACCTATTTTTTATGTATCTATTGCGATTCAAAGACAGAAATTTTGATTCCATCCCGAATCGAGGGACAAAAGACTTTTTGTAATAAACTTTTCAATCTATAATACCACAATCAGAGACAAAAAGTTGAAATACTTAGCACACATTTAATTTTACTAAATTTTCAGAGTTTATAGGTATTCGTTGCATTTAAGTGATACAAATTTTGATGCCATCAGAAAAAGTATACCCAAAGTCTTCTTGAAACAACTTTTCGCATTCATAACGCTACAACCAAAGCGGAAAATTGATGAAAAACTTAGCATTCATTGGGCCAACAAAATTTTTCAATGTTTGAATGTATCCATTGCGTCACGGAGACAGAAATTTTGATCCCATGCAGAAATGAGCAGCCAGACTGTAACAATTTTTTAAATTCATGTTGCGACAGTCAAAGTGAAGAACTAGAAATACACATATTTAGTATGGAACCATTGCATACCAATGAGCCAAAAAAAAGTGACCGTAGGGCAAACCTGAAATAAATGGCAAAAAATAGGACAATTTTTTTAAAATAACCATTCCACAACAAATTTAGTTTGTACACATTTTATTTGTCTTAAAATTTCGATGGTTTATTTGAATTCATCAACATAATATTTGCGTGCTATTTCCTCATAGAGGAATAAAATTCAAGATTGGAAAAAAAAATTCGGAGATATAGGTTATCGGACCTATTTTCGTCGCTGGGTATCAAAATACTTATAAATGTTATTGGCAGACGTATAACTTTATCGTATAAATTCAATACTCAACCCTTTTTTCCGCTGAATTCCGACATAACTTTTTTTCTTAATTTATCAATGTCATTACGCATTTCGTTATTTATTAACACTCAGACAGACTAGCGGTTCAGATTATGTTTTTTTATCGAAAATCCTATAAAAGTAAGCGTTATTATAGTAAAAATTATTTTTATCGAACGAAAATATTTTCACCGGTATTATGGGATGGTATATTCACTGAACTATAAAATTTAACATTTTACAACTTTATCTAAATGGCTCGTAAGTCCAACACATCGGGTTTCAAAACTTCGCTCGCACGTTTCGATGTACAGAATGGATAAATCAAATGAGAGACTTGATCACACAACCACTTTTAATAAACTAAAGTTTATTACTTTACACTGCACTATGCGATGAACGTTTTTACTTATTGCCTTTGTTCCGCACTTCGTAAAGTCAAAACTCCGTTTTTTCATGACCATCACAACTGACAGACTCATGCTACAGATATATAAAAAACGTGGATTCGGTAGCAACCAATCATAGAGCTGGAAGGCAACAAATCGTCCTTGCTTGTGTTGGTGCATGCGCATGTACAGACACGACGAATCCATCGATGTGTAAGAGATTTTAGCATAATCTTGAGCCTGTGCAAAGTTTCTTCTCAGCAATTACGCCACCGATCATGCTGATTTTAGGCTCAATCGAAGGAGAATTTCTCTATTAATCTCTGGTTCAATTTTCAAAATACCTAACGGCTCCTGAGCTCCATAATTCGACAAAATGGCATGTCAAT
Source organism: Rhimphoctona megacephalus (assembly GCA_963989365.1). Lineage (NCBI taxonomy): Eukaryota > Metazoa > Arthropoda > Insecta > Hymenoptera > Ichneumonidae > Rhimphoctona > Rhimphoctona megacephalus. Next base: position 31,654,302 of record OZ022414.1, on the reverse strand, counting down.
TTTACCCCCACCACCGCGAATCGCTTTATTCAGAGAAAGTATAGACTCGGCGGCGAGCCTCGGGCCAGCAGACGACAGAGCTGCCAATGTACTTGTCCCGAGACTCTACCGAGTCTCTTGATAAAATTGAAATCCCTGTAATTTTCTTGACAAAAAAAAATTATAACGCGCTAGGTTTCGAAGTTTGCCGCTTCGAGCCTGAGCGCTACCGGCGGGTTGCGCAAGATGATGCAATAACTGTCAAGCCGTAGTAGTCCAGTCACCTTAGACCATATTTTACGAAGTTCTATTCAAGAGACCCAGCTTCTGGCCAATTTTTTTATAGGTTGTTTGGACCTATAGGAATATAACCCTGAGTTTTCGTAAAAATCCGAGTTTCATTTTAGCAATAAAAAATTATTGAAAAGTAAAAAATCGATTTTTTTGAGTTATTCTTTTTGGAACGCGTCTATCGAAAAAAGTTTCGAATAAAAGTTGTTCATCATAACGTCCTCTATAAAAAAGGTCCTATACAAAAATGAGCTAACATGGTTAATTAAGCGGTTAATTGCAAATGAAAAAAAAAAATTCTCAATTTCATTTTTGCAACCGCAATCGATTGTTGATCAACATATCGGTTTGAAGTTCGTACATGATATAGGGGAGCCGAACCCCAAGAGAATCGTGCAAGATTTATCGATCTGCGAGATATAGTTTAGCATCAATCTGCGATCATCGAAAAATCTTTGGCATTCAATAGAATTTCCCGACGAAGGCCCACAGCGTAGACAAAAATCGAGGAGCTTTGTGTCATCGTGCACAAGCGATATGGAAAAAAAAATTGTTTTCGTTGAAAATAAATACTGTTTTTTGACGATTATTTATTTTTGCTTATAAACAAATAGCAATTCTAGTTTTGAGACATTCACGGCCATTATTGTTACAAAGGTTTGAGGCTTCCGGATGGAAAAATAGCAATTCTGACCAAAGTTACAAAGATATCCGAAAAATTCTTGGACCGTCTAATGCCTTTTTGAAAAACGAACAATTAAAAAAAAAAAGTTGCAATATCTTGATTACAGCTCGAGATATGGATATTTTTACATTTTTTCAATTTTCTATTGTTATAATTAAGATTTTTGCAAAATTCAAATTCGTTAGCCTTCCCTATGCTTCCGGCTACGGGATTCAATAAAATACTGACCTTTAGGAGGAATTATGCCATCACAGTTATCAAGGTATTCCGATCGACGGCGCGCCGCTGAGCGCGCGGCGTCGGCCGCTCGGCCGGGCGGCGTGTTGGGAGTACCCCCTCTCGCTCCGCAGCCTCGCGCAAGCGGCATAGTTAACAAATTTGATAACTTACTTAAAAATCGTCGTAGAACAATTTATTTATTTTTTTTATGTTACGTGATATTTTCTCGCGAACACGATGATATCCTTAAAAATCATGTTCACCCCATAGCAGGTCCATGACCATCGCTTTTACAAATGTTACATATAATCGTGCTTTAAAATCATTTTACTATGAATGGGAAAGGGTATCATAAATAAATCTTTTCTCCGACACTGTTTCATTCATTACAATAAGTTTATTAATGTGAAAGAAAAAAAATTAGGAAAGAAAAATTCATTACAAAAACTCTCTTTTCACTCTTTTTTCGTTAGGCTCATACTCGTCGTCACTATCTACATTTGTTGGAGCCGTTACTATGGGATAGTCAATTCCAATTTCGGCGTCGATTGCCTCTGAGAATTTGAAAAATTCTTCCTCTTCCTCATCATCGCTTAAAATTACTTCGGTTTCGACAGCGTTCGCACAACTCATACAGTTACATTTTTTGCACAGAATCGTGCATTTCAGTCCTAATTTCCGACACGTACAGTAGGATGTGCAGCTACTCTTATCGCACGAGCATGATATAATTTCCAACAAGTTGGGCGGAATAGGATCCTTCCTACACGTTATCGGCTCTAACATGTTTCTACTTTTTTTCCACCCCCACTGCATCGGGTTCTTTGAACATTCACCTTGCCATTGACAAACTTGTAAAGACGTGCGAAGCGAATGTTCATTACAAGCCTCAGCAGTTGGGGGAAGAGAACTTAAATTAAAGGTGTTCTTAAGGCTCGATTTTGTGAAACACAAATATCGGAATTCGTCATAACCCATATTATCTCTATTACGCGGAACAAACATGGCCATTACTATATTTTGTCCAGCTGCTTGGATAGAGCTTTTTAAAGCTGTCAGATCATTAAAAAGCTCAGCTTCTTTCTGGAGGCTCTTACGATCACTCTTCAAAAGTTTTATTAATTTCGCGTTTCCCTGCTTGTACAGCGAAGTCTCTCTCGGAACCTACCTGAAAAGGTTCACTAATTCCGAACATGCGTATATGTCGCGACTGTTATACAAATTTTTCGGAGAACTCCACTCTTAATCGATGTAGGAACAATATCGCTGAGAATTTTCTATGCGAAATTCATTATTCTTTTCAGTTACTTTTTGCTCAAGGAAGGAAATTGAAAATGACCATTAATTTCTTCGAAATTATATTTTAAGTGCATTACTAACTTATTGTAGTGAATGAAACAGTTTCGGAGAAAAGATTTATTTATGATACCCTTTCCCATTTATAGTAAAATGATTTTAAAGCACGGTTATATGTAAAATTTGTAAAAACGATTGTCATGGGTCTGCTATGGGGTGAACATGATTTTGAAGGATATCATCGTGTTCGCGAGAAAATATCACGTAAAATTAAAAAAAAATAAATTGTTCTACGACGATTTTTAAGTAAGTTATCAAATTTGTTAACTATGCCGCTTGCGCGAGGCTGCGGAGCGAGAGGGGGTACTCCCAACATGCCGCCCGGCCGAGCGGCCGACGCCGCGCGCTCAGTGGCGCGCCGTCAATCGGAATACGTTGATAACTGTGATGGCATAATTCCTCCTAAAGGTCCGTATTTTATTGAATCCCGTAGCCGGAAGCGTAGAGAAGGCTAACGAATTTGAATTTTGCAAAAATCTTAATTACAACAATAGAAAATTGAAAAAACGTAAAAATATCCATATCTCGGGCTGTAATCAAGATATTGCAACTTTTTTTTTTTTAATTGTTCGTTTTTCAAAAACGCATTAGGTGGTCCAAGAATTTTCCGGATATCTTTGTAACTTTGATCAGAATTGCTATTTGTTTATAAGCAAAAATCGAAAATCATCAAAGAACAGTATTTATTTTCAACAAAAACAATTTTTTTCCCATATCGCTTGTGCACGATGACACAAAGCTCCTCGATTTTTTTCTACGCTGTGGGCCTTCGTCGAGAAATTCTATTGAATGCCAAAGTTTTTTCGATGATCGCAGATTGTTGCTAAACTATATCTCGCAGATCGATGAATCTTGCACGATTCTCTTGGGGTTCAGCTCCCCTATATCATGTATGAACTTCAAACCGATATGTTGATAAACAATCGATTGCGGTTGCAAAAATGAAATTGACAATTTTTTTTTTCATTTGCAATTAACCACTTAATTAACAATGCTAGCTCATTTTTCTATAGGACCTTTTTTATAGAGGACGTTATGATGAATAACTTTTATTCGTAACTTTTTTCGATAGGACGCGTTCCAAAAAAATTAACTAAAAAAAATCGATTTTTTAATTTTCAATAATTTTTTATTGCTAAAATACAACTCGAATTTTTACGAAAACTCAAGGTTATATTCCTATAGGTCCAAACAACCTATAAAAAAATTGGCCAGAGGCTGGGTCTCTTGAATAGGACTTTTGCTAAGGTGACTGGACTATAGTATGCGCGTACCCCTACCAGCGACCACTGTGCGGTGCTTTGATTGGAACAAGTATAAAAGGAGATGCATCCGCCACGACATTTACTATAGCTCAGGTTCTTCCACTGAAAAAACTATTGCTGAATCACAGCAGACTCGGGTCCCGTTCACTGGTCAAGCGAGGATTGAGCTGTGAAAACAAGGATCGTGAATTAACTGTTGGAAAACTGACTACAGTCCTCCTGAAAATAATCGACGCTTCTCGTCATTAACCAAAACGTAACATAACTGATTCTAAATTGTCGTTGTTTTTTCCACTTTTAAATTATATCCTATGATACAATTGATTATGAATGAATATTTTTTGTTTATTACGATGATATTTTTTTAATTCTTAACTCTCTCTTAATCTGTGGCTACACAATGAATTGAGGCATCACTGATACCGGTGGACATCAAGGGAATCCATTTTCACGAAGTTTGTCGATCGTCTTACATGAATCGCTGACTCAATATTCAAAATATTCAAAATCGTTGGTTTCAAAATATTCAAAATCGTTGATTCAAATATTCAAAATCGTTGCTTCGTTCGATGGAACCTTTAAATCGTGCTTATTTAATCATAGCAAAAAATAAATATTAATAAACATGAACCTTCTTCTATGAATCATATTATTTTCAAATTTTTCAATTCGTACAGTTTGCAAGTCGTCATAGCACAATATCGTTTCTCGAAATGGAGTTTGTAAAAATTGACTTCAGTCGTGGGAAGTTGAAAATTTAACCAGTGAACCAGAGTCGCCCATAGGCATGCAGTGTTGTGAGATTATCACTAGCTCGATTTTAGGCAGAAGACACAGAGAGAGCGGGAAAGAGAAAGAGAGAGAGAGAGAGAGAGAGAGAGAGAGAGAGAGAGAGAGAGTCTTCTGCCGGATTTCGAGCTACCCTCCCGAAACACGGCTGAAACCGTGCTTATCGTACCCAGATCACCATGGTCGCTCACCTATACTCGTATACCATATACATCCTTAGGATTGGAAAGTGATAGAGAGAGATCGAGAATGTGCTTCATACGAGCAATTCGATCACGATAATCAGGGATTACTGTTGGGTTATACGATTATGTTCTCTATGCTGGAAACTCAGCAAATAGAAGGATGCTACTGTTTCAGTCCTTATTGGATGAGACATCATTTATAGCTATGATAAAACGTCAAAAACTCTTGTAGCAAGTGCTTAATTTTATTTTATTTTTTCGTCCTACATTTTTTAATTTAATAACGCACAAACTGAAAATTCAAAATTTGATAAAAATAATATTTATATTTGAAAACGGATTTTTGTAAGGCTTTGATATGAAGAAAAAAGCGTTCACCTGGAGAAAGGAATGCTAAGAATTAAAATACGTTCCGATTAGTTACATTAATTAGTTTAGAATAAAAGTGAGAATTTGATAGTAAGTTTTCCAATGGCCTGATTTTATTTATTTTCTTACCGTTCCAAAGTTTGCTCTCGTTTATCAATTTCCCTATTCAGAATAATAAATTTGGTTTTTCCTTATGGAACGTATAGATTTTTCTACCATGTCTGTCAACAGATTCGAATAATGTTCCTGTGAATCTGTTATTAATTATTAAATTAAATCGATTGAGATTTCGATAGTGCGGGTTACGTAATTAGATAAAAGAGATCATTTCTGGTCAAAGAAAAAAAATCAACGTGACGAATAAATCTGTCCTCAGGCAAATATATATATAAAATACAAAATCAAGGGCTTTTCCATCAAAACCATTAAAAAATCTTTATTCATGTTTATCTTCGTCAAAATGGATCAAAATTTCTCAAATGGTGAATATAGTGTGTTCTTTCGGATGCGGTGCAAGAAAAATTCTAGTTGGAAATTCGCAACGTGCGCGGAACGTGCATGACGATTTTCCACAGACACATGTTAGCGATTTTATATATGGATAGACTTTTTGTTTGCTACTTTTTATTTCTTCCTCGCTTCTGGCGAGACGATGTAATTTATGTGCCATATGGTGCTCCAACTGGACAAAAACGGGCGGATAGAGAAATGAAGAAATGTGAAAGAAATCGACTTATATCCGAGAATGAGAGTCATGTTCATACAATTGGATTCGTGAAAAAGAATTTTTTTCACAAATTTTCAAGTCGTTTTTTTTTTATCGTGAATTCGAACTACATGTTATAATTTCTACAGTTTTTTTAATGTTAAATTGTTAGCTAGGCAATTATTGCTGTATAAGGTGTGATGAAAGGAATAATACAAGTTCGAGAATCCACGGTGAAAAATAATTCGAGTTACGAAAAAAAGAGTAAACGCAGTTGAGCAATTGAAATGAAGTTGAAAAGAAAAGAGAAAACAGATCAAATGAATAAAAAAAAATGGATTGTGTGGAAATGTAAAATGCAGTAGGTGGAATGGCGTCCAAGTTCAAATCCTGGAAGAATTACGCGGTAAGGTTCCAGAGATAGGGAGTGAAAAAGATGAGGCAGCGCAAAAGAGAGAGTAAGACGAGAAGAACTATCCAGAAGGTTTGCAGATATTCCATTCTTTTTTGCCCTCTCTGGTCGGGCTAAAAGAGGAAGAGAGAGAGGAGAGAGAGTGAGAGCGACACCGTCATGAACGCAAATCCCTCGATAAATGGTGCGACGCAGCGTCGGCGAAAAAAAGGCTGCTTCTCTTAATAGAAATTTAATTGATCCTTCGGCTTTACGCAGTCGGGTGTAATGCAAATTGAACTGGTCGAGCGAGTAAGAGCGTTATGTCGATAGTGACTAGGTACACAGATATTCATATAGAAATAATAGAACTACCAATATAGTCATGTCGTGGCAGCAATAATAGAGGGGGGGGGGAGAGAGAGAGAGCGAGAGAGAGAGGGAGAGGGAGACGGAGAGGGAGAAAGAGAGGGAGAGGGAGAGAGAGAGAGAGAGGAAGAGACGAAAAAAGTTATATTTATAAAATAGCGCATAAACCATTTAATTATTGATTTGCTATAATTCTATTGCACATCAAAAAAATACAATTCAAAAAGTTTTGAATAACATTCAAGAATGAAGGTTCAAATCAATGTCATCATATTTTCCAAGCAAACGTTTATCAAAAGGAAACTATCGTAACTTTATGTTGACATTTTTTCTTCACAGGAATTGGAATTGCCATTTTTTCCGTTCAGAAATCAGCTTTTCATTCTTTTTTTGCACAGTTTTTACAATCTAAATAATTTTTTCTTACTTTAGGTTTCTTGTTTTTATTTTCAGCAACTTAAGAATTATCTATATGACTTTTTATATATGCTTATGAACAAATTTTCGACAAAAATAGCAGTATTTTGTCACACATGTGCATATAAGCATATGTCACAACAACTGATGAAACTGTAAATGACGAATAAAAAAATTATCGAGCGATATCAACATTGAAGGACAAATAGCAGCTTTTAATTCATTAAAAAATCGTCGCCAGAGGGACGTTAGTCTTTGTTTATTTGAATTCTACGTAAACATCCAGTTTTTGAATAATTAGGATTATTCGTTCAATATTGGAGGATTCTTAATTCCCTACAGAGTTTCAAATTACCTCTTCTTCCTCTACTATATTTTTTTAATATTAGCTCCACGATTCAGCTGATAAAATTTGATTCAGCAGGTTTGCAAAGCGATGTTATATGTTTGCTTGAAGGTTAAAATAGAAAGAGTCTGGGATTTCTTTCGATTACAACGCATAGAAAAATATCTGATCCAACATGCCCAACATGCTTAAACCTTTTTTGCTTCCTTATAGGTTGCGAGGATTTGTACCATTTTTTGACAATTCAGTGAAGAGTTGTTTTCATATAAATTACCAAAATCCTCCGATTCAACTTATTTATTCCAATTTAGCCTAATGGTGTTTTTGCTGTATTCGAAACGGTACGGTTCCATGTGGCAACAAGAGATAAAAACTGGTTGAAGTTTCGGAGAGTAATATTTTAAGAATGACTTGCAGTAGTAAAGACAAAGTAAGAGGCGGCATCGAAGGTCCATATATATGGGGCATTCCACGCCAAATCGACCTACGTCAGACCCTTCCGTTCTTTGATTTGGCTGAAAATTTTATATGTTGTATAATCCATTGAAAGAAGCTCTCTTGATTTATTCAGATTTTTTTTGTCCATACACTTGTGAGATATGTTTTTTCGTTAAAATTCGATGTTTTTTTCTACAAATGACTGTGACTTTCTGAAAAATCGACCAAATCGAACTTTTTTTTTAGAAAGGTTGGTTTTTTACCGTACTGTTAGAAAAAAAAATACGAAAGAATGATGAATATTTGTATTTCATATTTTTTCTCAACTTAAAGCAAAAAAACATTAGTTTCAAGATGTTTACAGTTATTAATTTTTTTCAAAAAATTCACAAAAATACTTTGACCAAATAAATGATTTTTGAGACTAGTTTCATCGTGGGAAAATTTTTCATTATACTTTTTTTCTTATTTTGAAAAAAAAAAAAAATCAGTCAATTTGGATCAAATCGAACTATTTTTTTGATATTTTGTTTCACACCAATATTTATAATATAAAAAATTTGGTACGAATTGACTAAAAAAAATGAAAATTTTTTTGAAACTAAGAAAAGAAATATGAAAAAATATCTCTTCACAATGGGACTGGTCTGAAAAATCAATTGATTGGTCGAGGTTTTTTTGTGACTTTGTTGAAATAAATCAAAAGTGTCCAGCATTTTAAATTTAATGGCTTTTTGCTTAAACATTGAACAAAATATAGGGGACGATTTTCAATCATTATTTCGTAATTTTTTCCAAGAGTCTGGTAAAAACCTACATTAAAAATAAGTTCATTTTGATCCAAATTGACTGGCAAAAAAATGAATTTTTTTCAAAATGAGAAAAAAGTATAATGAAAAATCTGCCCATGATGGAACTAGTCTCAAAAATCATTTCATTGGTCAAAGTTTTTTTGTGAATTTTTTGAAAAAAATTAAAAAAGGCAAAAATCTTAAAACCAATGTTTTTTGCTTTAAATTGCTTTAAATTGATAAAAAATGCGGAAAACAAATATTAATCATTCTTTCGTATTTTTTTTTCTATCAGTACGATGAAAAACCTACCTTTATAAAAAAAAAAAGTTCGATTTGGTCGATTTTTGAGAGAGTTACAGTCGTTTGAAGAAAAAGACATCGAATTTTGAAAAAAATCATATCTCACAAGTGTATGGACAAAAAAATCTGAAAAAAATCAAGAGAGCTTCTTTCAATGGATCATACAACATATAAAATTTTCAGCCAAATCAAAGAATGGAAGGGTCTGACGGAGGTCGATTTTGCGTGGAATGCCCCATATACATATATATGTGAAAATATTTGAAAAGGTATCGTAGTACAATTTTCAAGTGATGCCGATTCATAATGTTTCAGCAACCTCTTTTCATGGTCTTTTGAGTTTTTCGATAAATTACGATTTTTCTAATAAGCTTGTGTAAGATGTGGAAAAGACCTGCAGTTCGATGGATTAGAGCTGAAAGATATATTGCTCATTATTTCTTGTTTGCATTTGCTGCTTGCCGATCTCTAAAATTCTAAAATTCCTCATTTTAGTTTTCCTCCGCAAGATCAACGCTGATTATTAATAATAAGCAGTAATTTCAGGCTGATTAAATTCAGGTATTTAAACTTTACGATCGATCGGAATTATTCCTCCAAAATAGAAATCATTGCATGAATTTGTTGAGTCCTGACGAAGAAAATGCAAATGAAAAAAATGTGGGGGATTCCGTGTACTTTTACTTTGTTTTCGACATTTTTTTGTGCTATTAACTATTACGGAGTTATTTTGCAAAAACTAAGTCTGACACCTTTGATTCAAGATGGAAGCTCGCGTGTTTGCTCCTTAAAATCGAACACTTGAATTTATCATTAGAGTCCCGACCTAAACAACATATATAAAAATCGTTTCCACGTTGTAAGATACTTAAATCACAGCATGTTTAAAGTGGACAAAAATGTTTTAACTTGCAAAATATAAATAATGATGAATAGTTCATATACACTCGATGATACCGTAAAGAGAGTTAACCTTTCCATAAGGAAGCAATATATACGAATATCGTATGCAAAGTTGGACTTTTTCTTGGGTGGTTGGGGGACGGGGGGAGGGGACCGTAGAATTTTAGAATTGTGGATTCTGAGTATGGTGACAACTTTACTCCTTTCATCAATCAACCCTTCTTTTGTTGCTCTCGGGAAGCACAAGGCAAAAGAGACAAAGAGACCACGACAACGAAGAGGACGACGTCGAGGACAAGGACGAGAGCGACGTTGGCGTGTCCTCAGCGTATAACGTCGTCACGCTTTCGCGGTCACGTTGTTCTCGTGCTCTTAACGTTAATGCTACCCGCCTCACTAGTACCTTGTGCTCTATCGCTGGGGATGAAAAAAGAAAGCGAGTCGTAGACTCGCGGCTGAAGAAATGCAGAAGAGGTCGAAAGGAGAAAATGTAAGTGACGCAAAGAGAGGGAGGGGGGAGAGTGAGAGAGATGAAGTGAGAGACGGAGGACAAAAAAGAAATGGTTCAACGTTGTTCCATCGAGCAGGGTTTTTCTCCTACCGTCATTACTTGTAACCGCGCTCTCGCCGCAAAATCGTTAATTACCAAACGGTGTTACTACCATTTCGTTCATCCGTCAGGCTGTCCCGACGATCGCGAAAATAGAATCACTTTAATTCATCGATCATGGAGAGAAAGAGCAGACAAGAGCGGGAGAGAATGAGCTGGAGAGAGCGAGCGGGAGAGGCAGATACAAAAAGAGAAAGAGTATGCAATTTTGTTCTCTAGCAATTTATTCCCTAGATGTTTCACAACACTGCTGTGGATTTTTCCGTCCCAAAAAAAATCCCATCGTTCATAATGTTTTTTCTTACCATCGATAATGGACGGAATTAACCCGAGTCTCAGAAAATTGAATCGTTATTTCCGGACGGGAGCAGAAGGTTGAAGAGGAAAAAAAAGAAAAAAAATGCTAGAAGCGATGGATGAGCGAGATTTGTCGAAGATTCTGAAGATGAGATGAGACTCTTTTCCCGTTGAGCTTGTTCAATTCGCCAATGCCCATTCCCCTTATCAATCCTCGTCTCTCGTAGTCGTAAGCAGTTAACTGCTTCACGGAGAGTGAAGCATAATTAAGATGAAAAATAATGAAATTGCGCCGGACCGCGCGAGAGGAAAATTTCGTCACGTGACTATATATATATTGATATAGATGAATATATATATATATATTGTAACGCTTTTCCCGTCAAGCGCTTCAAATTATATTTGCTCTCGATACTTTCTGGACGCCAGTTTAAGATAATTCTTAAACAAATTTTATTTGAAATTATCGAGAACAAAATAATAAGGTTTCCCGGTCGTAGCTGTATTTTAAACCAATTGTGGTAGAGGGGCTGGGTCAATTACACAAAATAAATATTCACACCAACAATCCAACTCCGGAATTACAATAGCATTTATTATTAAATGACATTAAAATTTTGAATAAAATAAGATTTCCGGAAAAATATTATATGAAAAGTTTACAATAGTTCTCAATATTTGACATACAATAATTTAAAAGAATTTATAATTTTTAAGTGTTCGAAAATAATTTTATAACAAAAATATTTGCCTTTCGGCTCGATATTATAACAATTTAACTTACAACTATGGATCTCGAGATTGAGCTAAATCAAATACTAGAATTCCTCTCGGCAAATTCAAAATAAAACTTTAACAACGACAATTCGCGAACGTCTTAAATCGCGGGACAAGACGTTACTAGAATTTTCCAAACGTGTACGTACCCCGAAACAATATCGCTCTTTTAAATCCCAAAATTCACAAAATATACTCGCGAGTACAAAACGGTACGAAATCACAACAAAACAAAATGAGAGCGAAACGACGGCTCACCGCTACGGTTTCAGAGATTGGAAATCCGGAAAAGGACCACGGATGCTTCCACTCGATAATTCCGATGGCGTCGGGTTCTTGATCGAAGACGGCTACGGCTTGAGAAAAGACGTCCTCCGTCGCTGCTGCCCAAAACTCGAGTCCCTGATAATTTTTCCGAAGCGCGATTTCGCGGATTAGGGTCCTAACCCCCCACCCTTCGCCTACTCACGGGAATCTAGAATTTTCTCGAACCTTCGCCCTCTCCTTTTATTATTCGCCAACTATATTTAAATTTCGAGTGTGAACTCGAAATGGGCGCGACGCTGATCAACGATGACTTTCTATACGTCCGAGGTTTACCGAAGATCCCCGATGCTGATTGACACATCGTCGAGTTCGACAGCTCTGGGTGAGGGCTTCGAGCTAGCGACCCTCGCTCGATATGATTTTTCGCGCTCCGTCGATGACCTTGACGACCGAAACTTCTCAAGCCTTCCCTCTCAACGATACGACAATTCTGACAATGATGATAATTCCGATGTTCTCTCTCTCTCTCTCTCTCTCTCTCTCTCTCTCTCTCTCTCTCTCTCTCTCTCGATGTTTTTCGATGTGAGACCGTCGTTCGCTCGTATAAAAAAATTATAAAATAAAAGAAATTAATAATCAATAAATACGCTAGCGTTTGGCCCTTCTAGATAAGCTCGAGAGCAATTTGTCAGCGACGAAAAACGCTCCTTTCTCGTGCCGTGCCAATTGTTAACCAATTTGTGACGTGGGCAAAATTACCACGTCACAATATATATATATATAATATTTCCATACAAGAATTATATATATATGGGTCATTCCACGTGAAATCGACCTATGTCAGACCCTTCCATTCTTTGATTTGGCTGAAAACTTTGTGTTGTATTGACTAATTGACTAAAAAGAATGAAAATTTTTTTGAAACTAATAAAATAAATATGAAAAAATATCTCTCCACGATGAGACTGGTCTCAAAAATCATTTAATCAGTCAAGGTTTTTTTTTGTGAATTTGTTGAAATATATCAAAAGTGTCCAACATCTTAAATTTAATGACTTTTTGCTTAAACATTGAAAAAAGTATAGGGAACGATTTTCAATCATTGTTTCGTAATTTTGTCCAAGAGTTTAATAAAAACGTACATTTCAAAAAAAAAGTTCATTTTGATCCAAATTGATTAGAAAAAAAATGATTTTTCTTTCAAAATGAGAAAAAAAGTATAATGAAAAATCTGCCCACGATAGAACTAGTTTCAAAAATCATTTCATTGGTCAAAGTTTTTTTGTGAATTTTCTGAAAAAAAAAAAAAAAAAATAAAAACTGTAAACATATTGAAACCAATGTTTTTTTGCTTTAAATTGAGAAAAAATATGGAATACAAATATTCATTATTTCTACGTAATTTTTTTTTAACAGTACAGTGCAAAACCAACCTTTCTAAAAAAAAGTTCGATTTCGTCGATTTTTGAAAGAGTTACAGTCGTTTGAAGAAAAAAACGTGGAATTTCGAAAAAAAATCATCTCACAAGTGTATGGACAATAAAACCTGAAAAAAAATCAAGAGAGCTTCTTCCAATGGGTCATACAACGTATAAAATTTTCAGCCAAATCAAAGAACGGAAGGGTCTGACGTAGGTCGATTTGGCGTGGAATGCCCCATATATACATGGACCTTCGATGCCGTCTCTTACTTTGTCTTTACTACTGCAAGTCATTCTAAAAATATTACTCTCCGAAACTTCAACCAGTTTTTATCTCATGTTGCCACATGGAACCGTACCGTTTGGAATACAGCAAAAACACAATTAGGCTAAATTGGAATAAATAAGTTGAATCGGAGGATTTTGGTAATTTATATGAAAACAACTCTTCACTGAATTCACTGAAAAGGGTCTGACGTAGGTCGATTTGGCATGGAATACCCCATATATAATCTGTGAAATCACGAGAGAGGGTACCATCGCGAGCAGCAGAAAGAAAAATATTATTTCAAAGATAAGACCATTTGTGCGAAATACTCGTTAAGGAATCTAATTACTTGGCTAGTTATTCTTTTGTGGTAAGTTAAAACGTAGATACACATTATCGCGCGCAAGTGGTTTTGATTTACAGTGGACAAAATAACAACAGCTTTACTGATCGTCAAATTAATCAACTTTTGTTTATTCCACAAATGATATATAACCGATATATAACTGTAATTCTCTTGGTCGAGTTCGCTTTTATTGCACAAAGTGTATGATTCTTTGATTAATATAATTTGAATCTTTAATTTGAAGTAAACATTTTTCGGTGTGGTCCGAGTGGACGGTTATTGCAGAAGGCTTATTTACTTCGAACGAGCCTGTCAACACTAAAGAACGTGACGTTACTGGGCGAAAGTTTTTACATAAACAATTGGACAAAGAACAAGCTCAGGCCGACACAAAGGATTCGGGGCTGAGGACAATCCTTACTGGATCTTTGACGAGAACACATCCTCGAACCTCAGTTAATCTATCGACGTTTCTTTATGTTATTATATTTTTCCAAGATATTATATTCATACTTAATATTTGGTTAAGAGACAAAATATATACTTACTGTCAGTTTTTATAAAACGTATCAAAAGTAAAAATTATTTTACTACAAATTGATGTTTTACAAATGTGATTGATATGAAAGTTGAATATATTGAATTCTGCCATCTATCGCATTCAATTTTGATTGCTTTCATTGAATTCGAATAGTACTAATTTATTTTTAAACTTTTCGGATAAGTACTTGGCAAGTTTTATTATTAATGAATTCAGGTCAACTCATCAAACCTCCGATCATTTTATTTTATTGAAAAATTTGTTTTGGTTTTATTTTTCCGTTTAAAATTGATATGCGCGCGTGTTTTTTTACTGTAATTGGAATTTTTTTGTATAACCAATGCATTCGACAACTTCCAATATTTTAATTATTTCCTTCTGTCTTTTTGTAGGTATGGTTAATTTTGTATGAGGTTTGAATTTATATGACATATTTTGATAGGTTCTACGATCATTTTTTAAGCTGTAATTAAACCAGTGCCCACTAAATTACTTATCACATAATTTTAATATTTACACGTTTAACCCTCATTGAAGAATGATCAAATATTTTTTGTTAAATTAAGTTTCAAATTCGATTTTTAAATATTAAATCAACCTAAATGATGTTTTCTACACATATTCCTATTATGTAGAGAATCAATTAAACCCTTCTCATTTCTCTAAACAATGAAAATAAAACATCGTTACCAATGCATCATCAATGAATCAACTTTTGAAAGAAGTAGCCTATAGTTTTAGTAAACTAATTTTTATTCACGCATCAGTTTAAATAAGTGTTTACCGAACTTTTTTCTTACATATAAATTTTAAGTGATACTTTTATTTCACTACACGGTTAGGTTAATTTTTTTTTTCTTCCATATGTTCCATATTCGCTACAACCAGCACTCCGTGATAAATTTACTATACATGTCAAATAGTTGATACATAGAGGGAACGCAGAACCTGTAGTTCACTGAGAAAAGAGATTAGTTGACTTAATTAAATGGCTTCGCGGAATACGTCGAATGTAATATTCAGTTATACCAATTATTTATTTTATTAGATCAAAAATATCTTGCGTTGATTCAACAAAATCCAAGACAACAAAATATATTTAGTTGGTCCAATACATATCTTTTTTAGTGTAATAAAATAAATGGTTCGTACAACTGAAAGGTTTATTAAATGCACGAAATATTACATTCGACGTATTTTACGAAGCCTTAGTAAATTCAACTAAACTCTTTTCCCGGTGTTAATCTCAAATATTGGGAAAAAAATGTTCCCGCTTTCCATATAATGTGCAGACAGCCAACGCGATAAAAAGTATAATGCTATCATATTTCATTCCAATCGAACAAAGGCTAATTTGTCAAATACAAATATTAATCAAATATTCCAATTTTAAATAGGTCAAGGGCCATTTTTACACGCCGATCACCATTGCTGAGTATCCCGGCTTAAATGCACTATTAACCATTAATAACCATTAATTTAGCCACTATTAAATATTAAATAACAACAGCCATACGCGACCAATACTCACCCACTCTTGGACTTATGTTATATATTTATTTTGAAGTTTGTTGTGTATTTGTTTTTTTTTAAGTGCTTGCTATTTATATATAACATCTACCATATTAGATTTCTCATCATTAATTTTTAATATTTCAGTACAGATTGGGATTAAAATTTTAATCTGTTATTTTAAATTCGCCTTTTTGGATTTTATTAATGCAATGAATAAAATTTTTAACTTTTGAATCTAATTTAGCACTCTTGAATCCTATAAGATACAGGTTTTTATTGCAATACAACTTTAAAAATGATATCTACTTGTGTATAGAGTACCGTACTGCCTGTACAAAGTGTTACGATGCAAAGTAGTTGATAGAGTAGTGGTTAGCGTCCCGGGTTAGTGAGGTAAGCATTAGATAGGAACGTCATAGGTAGCTAGTTCAAATCCCCGCTCAAGCAGAACTATTTAACTTCAGTAAATGGACGTAACTTTTTATATTAATAAATAATATTATGTAGCCAAAAAATAAAAATTATTAAATAAAAATATTGTTCAATTGAATAATCAATAATAGCAATAGCGAATAATTGGGAGGCGACGTTGGGCGAGCTCTGGTATTAGCATTGGGCGAACATCGGAAGCCCAACTTGGGCCAACGCTGCCCCAACGTTGAGCCAACGCTGGGGGTAACGTTGGGTCAACGTTGGCTCTCAATGCTGGACTAATGCTAGTTATTCACCGTAGGACCGTATCTATCACTCCAACCTTAGTTCAACAATTGGCCTAGTATCGTTGCCAACGGACGGGCATTCGGCAGATATGGTTGGCGCAACATTGCACTGTGTTTAAGCCAGTTTTTCACGGGCGTCGGGAATAAGTTGGTTTGAACGTCAAGTACCAACTTACGCTTGGTCGCTTAATTATCAAAAACTAACACTGGTGCAGAATTGGCAGCATATTGCATACCAGTACTGCATTCTAGCATAGGCCCAACGTGTGGGCGAACGTTAATTATCAAAGGTTAGCTGCCGGTCATAAGACAACACTGGCCGAGACTGGGCTGGTAGTCGGATGCCGACAGTGCATCTAAACAGAGGCTAAACAGCGACAAGCAGTATCAGCCCAACGTATGGGCGAACATTGGTCATCAATGGTTGGCTACCGTTCATAAGCCAACGCTGATCTAGACTAGGCAGGTCGTCTGATGTCAATGCTCAACTTGAATATTGGTTAAACATAAGTAAATATGTTAGTCCATGTTCCGGCCCAACCTTAGGTCCCAACGGTCGTTTATTCAGAAGTGGGCTAGGCGTCGGCCGTATATTAAGTATCGGCAATATTTTTTCGGGGCATTGTCTTTGGACATCATTAGATATTTTTCATATATTAATTCCAATAATTAGGAAAAAAAAAATTCGTGTTTTATAGTTGGGTTCAAGGCAAAAGTTTGGATATTGTAATCAATGAAATTGCTATAAAAAGCACGAAATATAAAAAAAAAAATCTGTGTTGTTGAAACTGCAGCGGTTAAACTACACCATATGCATCAATTTTTTTTTAGTTTAGATATATAAAATTTAGAAATTTTATAGATTCCGTGGTCAGAATTGGCTAGTGATATTTTTTTTTTTCAAGTGCATCTGAGTGAACTCTATTATTACTCTCTGCCATTCTATTACACACTAGTAGATATAAATGTTCGTAAAAATGAAGAATCAGAAGCGACGAGACGCTTTGTCGATAGTAATACGTCGTTGAGAGCGTTTTGTCGTCATATTATCACATGAAGAGGGATGGGGCGAACGATGATCGCTGCTCGTGCGGAACGAGAAGAACACACGGAAAAAAGAGAAAAACGGATAAAGTACCATTGAATGAAATATATACGTATATCGGTGTATTTCTGACGAATTAAGACGATTTACGATCGAGTCAAATCTTTTCTGAAATTCTTCATTTCGGTGAAATGGAAAGCAAGAAAAAATAGTATAATGTAAAGATCATAAAACTTAGAATATGTATAATGAATCGTACCGTATGGAAACATTTTAAAATAAAGTCTTTGTACACATGTTTCGTTATTTAGAAATCTGAGTAAAAACGGTATTGGATATTTGTATTGTGGTATTAACAATATTCGAGATATCATAGTATGCATGTAAACAGGTAGAGGAAAAAACTTGCCTTCTAATCGATTTTCACAACAAATTAAATTATCGTTCCTACCTGCCTGGTTTTGGACTACGATGTTTCGAAAACTATTGGTACTACAATAAAAATCATTAATAACGTTTTTACACAGGTTTCAAAGTACTAAAAAAATACGCCAAGACTCCAAAAAAGATTGTTCTATTTTTCCTCTGATTGCTTTTCAAAAAATTAAATTTCGATAGAAAGACTCATTCATATTTTTTCCGAGCGTTCTCAAAATGACGGTACAATTCCAACATTATTAAGCGCCAATTTCAACTTATTACAAGAAAAAATAACATAGCTGTAGATTCTGCAAAAAAAGTCAGCTCACTCTAAACCCGAGCTAAAAAATTGCGGAAGTTACCCTCGTTTTTGGAACAAAATGAAAATAGGCAACCTCAAAAGAAATCTTTTTTCTAACGAAAAAAAATAGAAAATTTTTGTTCAGACTCAAGCCATTTTTTTCGAAAAGTACGTGAAAACTGCATAAAAATTCATTTGAATATTTTTATCTGTAGGACTTATAGTTTTACGAGTTATCGCAGCCTAAATCCACAGGAAAAGAGCATAAAATCAAAAATTCAACTTGCTGGCAAAGTCGGAAAAATAACCAAATCGAAAAATCCAAAAATAGGTTTCCGCTCATTTTTGGCATAGAAAAACATTTTAAAAAATTCATACGAATCAAAAGAGGTAAAGGTTTGAAAATGTAAAAGTAACGAGAATTTATATATATAGAATATTATTATAAAATATTTTAAATATAAATTAAGAGCCATGATAGCGAATGGACGATAAGTATTGAAAAAAGATATAAAAGGAATCGTAAAAGCCAGCGTGAGCTACAGTGCTGCCGTATTCTCATGAGGTTTTGCCGATTATTTTTAATTTTCAAACCGCTTCCACGAAAAACGGGTAGAAAAATCAAAAAACCTGCCGGCAGTTTACCGATAAATCGTTATTTTTTTCTTTATAATATACATTCATCTAAATATATCCATAATATACATTTAATATATATGTATGTATATTGTGTATATTGTATGTATGTACAAAAAGTAGTCTCTTCTGCAAATCGTGCACGGACGAGCGGTAAGAATTTGGCGAGACTAGCAAAATAAAGGCTCAGTACACATGCACGCACCAACATATATATACACAAGAAACTCTATCGGTTAACAATAGGAGGACAATGCAGAAGGTAAAAGAACGTGTATGAGAAAGAAGAGGAGAGGAAATGGAGAAGGATAGCTACACCCGGCGAACCTGCACTCAAAGAAATTGGCTGGTGGTCTTCTGACCCAACCAGAGGGGGTGCTACGACCTCCACGGGATAGTTTGAAACTCTGGGGATCTCGATAGGATAGAGAAAGTGCCATATATATATGCTGAATCCTCCGGTTTTTCCATTCTCTATATATATACCTATGTATACACATATGGCAGAGACGACAAAAAAGGCTCGTGAAAGAGGGAATAAAAAAGTTTTGGTTGGAGTAGCAGAAAGATAGAAGGAGACACCGAAAAGAAGAGGAAGAGAAGGAACGCAGGTGGTCCAGGCAATTGTCTATGTACCTCGAAACCTCGCTTGGTCGCGTTCTTCGGATATATTTGCCATCACCACCACTACAACCGTACCTCATCGCAAAAGTCTTCCATATCTTCCACCCTCTATTTCGCATCTCTTTGTCTCCCTCGTCTCCCAATCTTTCTTTTTCGCTACGGCGCTGTCTCATTTTGGAATCTGTTTTTTCTTCTCTATGTGTCCGCTGTGTTTCTATATATCTGTTCCGTCCATCTATTCATCAATCTATCCGTATGTATCTTTATCTCTTTTCTTTTTCTACCCCGATCGTCATACGCTCATTCTGTAATCTTTTCTCAAATCCCCTTGACCGATGTACACATATACAAAATCATTCTACAAATCCCCGTTTCTTCGTTCTCTTGTACAGTTTATTCCCAGCACACAAAACCAGCCCTTTAAATCCTCGTGACGAGGCTCAATCGATCTTGAAATTTCAGATCCATTTTATTTTAGGAGCTTGGAAATAACTTGCGGATTGATGGTAAAAATGAAAAAAAAAAAATGAAAATATGATCTATTTCGGATACCCGTGCGTAGATGATTTTATAGTACACGTGAAAAATTTCTGGTCATTTACTGAATAGTTTCATAGATTTATTTTTGCAAGGGTATCAAAACTTTAATTTTTACTAATAAATACGTTCTCTACCCTATTGATATTGAAAGAATATTTTGAAAGTTACCATCAATTGCTCCAGATCTGTACACAAAACAGATCGTTTTTTCTGTTTTATCAAACAGAATATATTACTAGTGAACTCTTGACATAAAACGAAAGCTAACAAATTGTAAAAAAATAGTGTGTAGCAAATATCCACTGTTTTTATGCATATAAAAGAATTATCTTCACTAAAAATCTAGTGAAAACCCGTTTTCACGATATAATCATTGATTTTTTGGCTGTATAAATAAAGTAAATAATGCCTGCTCCAATAGGGAGAACAGTTTTTCAATGGACCATTCAAATAACGGACGTTTTTCTGGGTATCACGAGAACTCGTTAATTTTGTAAAAAATGTAGAGGTTTAAAAACTGCGTTTGGTGTCATGTTTTATTTATACATCGAATGCTTTTATAAATACTATCACATTTTAATGAGGCTGTATAGCATGTACGAAACAACTACTAGTAGGAACTAAATTTGGTAATCCATCCGTGTACCATTACAAAAATATGAAGGAGCTCGCAAATTTAGGGATATAAAATAAGGATGTGTAAATAGAAGATTACATTTCCATAATTAACGATGTTTTGGTCATACAGCACGTATGCAATCTATGACTTTTTTATTGTATATTTAAAAATGACCAATTTTTCACAGTAGTCAAATTACGTTGTGATATTACATTATCGAATAAAACTTTTGACAACATATTATTATTTTTATATTTACATGGAATATTTTTCTGTCGATTTAATTAACAATTATAGAAAGTTCCGATTATTCTGAATTTCATTAAACGTTTTATGGACTCAAACTCAAGATGAAAAGGAAGGTTTTTATTTTTAAAAAGAACATGTTTCAATCTAATGTGATTTATTTAATTTTTTGTTTTTGGTAGTAAAAGAATTGCATTGTTGTTGCGTCGAGTGCACAAAGACAGAAAATTCGGAGGACATATATGGGAGAAGTATGGCTGCTCTCGACGGAGGGTTTGGATACCTCATGCGAAGAGAAAGAGGACAGTGTAGTAGTCGCGCGAGTTCAGCAGGTTTGTTCGCGAAATTCTCTCTTCCTCCGTCCCTCGCTCTCAGTCTCTCTCTCTCTCTCTCTCTCTCTCTCTCTCTCTCTCTCTCTCTCTCTCTCTCTTACTCGCTCTTCCGTTCTTCCTCTGAACCGGAAGCTTACGAACCGTAAAATTAGGTTTCACGTTCGGAACGAGTAAGCAGCACTAGTGGCAAAGCAAGCCTCCATGAGCAAAAGGGTTCATGCTGAACTTGTGAGAGTGTCATTTCTCTTTTTGTTGTAATGTCTTTTTGCTCATTTTTTTCATTTTCTTCAGATTCTAGTGCTGAATTTCCCTTACGATGCGAGGCGTTATGTACAATTCGTCGCATGTGGTATGGGCCGAAAGAGTAAATTGAAATTAAATGTATCTAAATCATGAAAATGTGAACGACGCTAGATAAAATACTGCGTCTGCGTATCGAAGCAATTTTTTTCTTTTTGAGTCGAAAGAATCTGTATTCGTGTTATTTAATCCTTTTCATAAAACTTTCTCTAAGTAGGATATTTTTCCATTGGCTTCCTCATAAAGAAAAATTTGTATGTTCGACTGAAAAAGAGCGCGTTTCGATTGCTTCGAATTTCAATACTACTTTTAACCCGAATTTGTAAAGCAGTGTACTTCAAAATACGGGAAATGTCTTTGTTTGTATACGTATTGCAGGTTCCCATTTATCCGGAAATTAAATCTCAATATAATTTTCCAACCTTTTTAAACATCTTAATCATCATCTAAATCTGAATCTTGCTGGAACAAAAAATGTAAAAGCTTTTTGAGTTGTTTGCTCTCACGTATCTTTGTAATAATAAACTATTTCAGTACATTAAAATATCTCTTCCATTTTGAAAAACTTCAAACGTTGAAAATGGAAACGGGAGAATCGAATAGAATAGTTCTCTTCAACAAAGGAATTTATTAGTAGATATATTTTCTTCAATGCTTTAAAAATTTATATTTTTCCAATTATCCGAGTAGATTTTAAAACCTGCAACGTATGGGTATTCACTGCTGTAAGTTATTTCATTTTTTTATATTAATTAAAATTAAATTAAATTTTTTCCACTCAGTAGATGCAATATTCTTTAATAAATTAAAAATGCAGTTACGTTGGTATCTCTCGCTATATCATATCCCATTTTGCCTGCTCGAACTGCTATTTCACCAGCTTTATGTGTATATAAACCTCTCGTCGCGTCCCAAACGACGATTTAACGATCCGTCGCCCGGCACCGGTTCAACTGCCGAAACTTTCGTAAAGTCAAAGCTTTCCTGCTCGCCACATAGCATAACCCACCACAATCGTGTCACAGTGAATAACCGTCTTGTTAGTTGCAACTCTTCCGTTCCAGAGAAGCAGTTTCCCTTGTACAACTGTTATTCACACTTTTCTCCAAACGTGCGAATAAATTGCGGGCTTCTTTTTCGTCCTTTGTGATAACGCAAAATTACCCTCTATTTCATTTTTTTACTGTAGGACTGTGAAAATAACCACGCTCGTAATAATAATTATTAATATCCACATTAAATAGATCAAAACGTAACGACCCAGCAAACATTGTTGGGATCAATTTCAAAAATATTACGTAACGAAAAATATAACAGATATGTCATATAATTGGTATCACAGAGTCATAACTTTTCTGTTTCAAACATAAATGTAATGAAGTTCCTACTTCCCATTGATATGTTTTAGCTACATCACAAAAAATGTAAGCTTTATGTAGTCAAGTAGTCCTCCATGCTATCTCCGTCTTTGTGGTGAAGATAACACAGAAAATTATGAACATCACAAATATGTAACAGCGATATGTAAAACTTTCGTACCAGATATTTACGTACCATGATGCGTATAAAATTATTACAAATCGACGTGGTAACAATTACAGAACATTATATGTGACAAGATATAAATACGTAAAAATCTCGTCACATGAGTACGAGATATTTACACATGTTAAAAATTCGTAAAATCATTACGAAATAACCCGGTAAAAATTACTGAACAGCGGTAAAATCCCGATCTAGTAGGATATAAAATGTCGCAATTACGTAGAATTTGTTACATGAATGTTAATAAGAAATTCCTATTGACGGACCATTTTTATATGCAAACACAGTTGAGATCATTTTCGAAAACTTTACATAACCAAAAATATCATAAATATATCATATAATTGATACCACAGAGCTGTAAATTTTTCCTTATAATTATAAATGAGATGAAACTTATACGTCCCATCGATACGTGTTAACTACATCACTAAAAGATGTAAATATTATGTAGTCAAGCAGTCCTTTATGCTATCTCCGTCTTATGTGATGAAGATAATACGGAAAATGACTGATATCACAAATATGTATCATTGATACATAAAAACTTTGTAACAGCAGTACGAAAAATTTACATACGATAAGACATGGGAAATTATTACGAATCGGCGTGGTAACAATTACGGAACATTGTGATATCACCACCCAGTATGATAGAAAATGTAATAAATACATAGCTTTTGATGCATAAATGTTGCAAGATTTTAATACGTAAAAATCTCGTCACATTAGTACGAGATGTTGACATACATTCGAGACTCATAAAACTATTACGAGACGATCCGGTGACAATTATAGAACAGTCATCATATCACTATCGAGTAGAACAGGAAACGTAGTAGATACATACAATTTGTTACATGAATGTTTACAAAATCTTCTATTAACGGACCATTTTTATAGGTCATCCGTACATAACCAAGAAATATGGAAATATACAGTGGCGTGCAAAAGTTTCGGGCGACCCTATTCTTTCCAGTTAATTGATAAAATATTTTATTTCTCCACTCGTTCATTGTTCAAAATATTCAAGAGAGTTAGAATGAAGGTAACAATGTCGTACAGTGAGTAACGAAAATATTCGGACACCACGGTATGTTGGAATAAATCAATGTGTATCATATTTGTTTGCCAACAAAACATTTTTTTTTAGTACTTGAATTAACGATTTCCATTAACAATAATATGTCATACAATTATTTTTATACATAGTCTTTGGATAGTTTTTTAATCATTGAACAGAATATCTTCGATTATCGTGTAATAAAACTATTCGGACACCTTTGAGATATTATTAGTTAATAAATTATTAACGAACGTTTAATATTTGGTAGCGTATCCCTTTTGATTTTCTACGTCTTTCAAACATTTCGGCATATTTGAAATAATTTTTTTTAAATATTCCACGCTTATTTGTTACCATTCTTCTTGAAGTCTCATTTTTAATTCGTCTCTTGTCCGTGGAGGTGCTAAACGAACTTTCTCGTCTAATTTTTCCCATAAATTTTCTATGGGATTTAGGTCGGGAGATTGAGGTGGAGGGTGGAGTACTTTTGGGCAATTATACAATAAATATTCTTGCACAATGCGCGCTTTGTGCTTCGGATCGTTATCCTGATAAAATGTAAACCGGTCTTGAATCCCCATTTGCGTAGCACTTTGTAATAAATTGTCTTTCAATAACTTCAAGTATTTATTCTTGTCCATAATGCCTTCGATAAAGACCAATTTTCCAACACCAGCAGTCGAAATACACCCCCAGACGAGTATATTGCCGTTACCGTGCTTAAACGTAGCGCGTAAATTTTTCGGATTCAACTCCGTAATGGGCTTACGCCACGCCATAGCGCGACCATCGGATCCGAAAATGTTAAATTTGCTCTCGTCACAAAAAATAACGTCATTCCACCGCGCTTCGTCTTTACCACCATACACTTTTGCAAATTGTACACGTTTTCGTCTATTTATCTCATTAATGAATGGTTTTTTCCGGGCTACTCGACCGTTGTATCCGTTTTCTTTTAATATTTGCTGAATCATTTACGGATGAATATTTTTCCCCGTGTCCCGAGAAAGTTCGCTTGCTAGTTGTGGAGCACTTAATCTCGGATTTTTCTTAATTTTTTGAATTACTTGTCTGCGATCTGTCGAATTTAGAACTTTTGGCCGGCCACTCTGCTTGACGGATTCAATCCGATCTTCGTGTCTAAATCTTTTTATTATATCTCCGACTGTACTTTTACTCAAATTTAACATAGAACTAATTTCGCAATAAGATTTTCCCTTTGCATGACAGAAAATAACCAGTTGCCTCATATCGAAAGACGTATTTTTGCTTGTAAGACCCATCTTTGTTCACGATACTGATAATACTAATGAAAAATGTGACTGATCGGCATTGTGAGGTCTGGCTATATACAACGGGTTTGTAAAACACGTCTCTATGCCTCGTCGTTGCGCTGCAGTCATCGCTGCTAAGGGCATGGCAACAAAGTATTGAGTCGAGTAGAGAAGACCAAGATATGCTTCCTTATTTTTCAAGTTTTTTGTTATTTTTTTCATACCCAAAAGTACGCGGCCCAATACTTTTGCACAGCCAGTCATATAAAATTGTTGAAAAATTAATGATTTAAGATCGATATCAATGTATACAACCTATTGTTTCTAAATATAAGTGATTACGTGTTATCATTACTCGTTTGTTTTTCTCCGACCACCATATTTCTATTCTATGTGCATAAAAAATAGGGTGGCCCGAAACTTTTGCACGCCACTGTATGTAGTTTTTGACAATTGTAAGTATGTACTATGTTTTCGATCCCACTGCACAGTGAGATTCCCAATTTTCCATAATTGTTATCGAGCTAATATTTTTACAAATTTTGCTCATCTACAAATATCTCGTATACGTCTAACGAGATTTATAAATTATATTGATGTCACATTGATAAATGAAATCCAGACTCCTTTCAATAAAGTTCAGTATATAGACCGAGTGTAGTGTAATGTAGTGAAGTGTAGTGTAGTACTATGATTCTGAAGTTTTCGATTCTTATAACTTTACAAAATAAAATATATAAAATTAAAAAAAAATAAAAATGAGAAAATTTTATAACCATCAATCGATTCTTGCATTATTAATGAATTGTGGTAAATCTATATATTATTAAATTACATGTTGGATTTACAGTGATATTCATATTAGTGAAATAAAAATTATCAAGAGGACGATAGTGTAGTAGGTAGCGTGCATGTTCGTTAGGTTAGAAATAATCAGGTAGATAGGTCGGTTCAAATCCCCGTTCAAATAGGAATTTTCTTCCGCAAAAATTAATGTTAGCAATAGTGGGAATAATGAATATAATAACCTAAGATGAAAACCTGAATCGTAAATCGAAGAAAATTTTTTAAAAAAATTTTTAGACTTTTTTATGCATGCAGCGAAACAAGGGGCATCATATGATTGGTTATGAACGATTTACATAAAAAATATAAAATTACGTTTCCACTTCATGATGTGTCGAGTATGTAATAACATGTAACATTGGAATCACACTGACTTCATTGTTACGAATACTATATATAAGCATTACAAGTTTCGTAGCAGTTACATCTTTGAGCTGAGTATGTTACATGATTTTTACTTGTAGCTTTTTCATAACTGTGATTTGGTAAAAGCATGACAAATTTGAGAATAAGTACTGTTTCATTCACGGAGGATGTGATATCAATTTTATGTCTAATATAACATGCGGTACATAAAATTTTCGTAAATCTACTGAAGCTGTGTTTATTGGGGACAAACTAATCTCTACGAGCTGGGAATTGCTTTTGATATATGCTTTTGATATGAATGCTTTTGAGGTATGTTGCAATTGTAAATGTCACAATAATTATTCAATATCATTCATGCAGTAATCGATAATTTCCAAAAGCCAAATCTACGGGTTAAATTAATTATAATTGAAGGAGCGATTCGCATTAAATGAGTTGTGAAAATCGACCACTAACTTCGTCACAGTTATTGATACTTAATGACTTTCTATTTATATTTCTGTCTTTACACCATTTTTACTGTTACAAAGTACATGAGTGCTTTTAATTATGAACGATCGTTGCATCATGCCACCCTATTAGTGAGGGTATTTTGATAAGATCAAACTTTCACATGCTCATTATTGTTTTATAATAAAAAAATTATTTTCATATAAGAAAAAAAGAAGAAAGAAGACACAACTTTCATTGAAACAGTATTGTCTGAAAATTCAACCATTTAACAGAAAGTGAAAGACAAAATAAACAGGGATGTGATTTATATTTGGTATCCGTATGGAAAGTAAAGAGACTTTTCTCTTATCTTTTATCATTCACCTCGTTCTCAAGTTCTCTAGCGAAAAGAATGCGTTCACGCATTGGCTCTTCATCATATTATAACAGTGTCTTCAATACATATACATTATATATATTATATATCTATATAAATAAATACTTACGTGTATATGGGACATTCTATGCCAAACCGGTCATTCCGTGACCCCGACCATTTTTGATTTTGTCGAAATTTTTTCATTTTTAAGTAACTACTGAAAGGAGTTTTTAGGATTTTTTTTTAGATTTTTATCTCATTCCGTTTAAAAATAATGAATTTTTCAAAATTTCGCACGAAATTTTTTCAAATGCTCATAAATTTTTCAGTAACAGAGATATAAAAATAAAATAGAAGGTAATTTTTCTTGTTTTGAATTGTAGTTTTGTAAAAAAAATACAAAAAAATTATCAAAAGGCAATTTCATTAATTTTTTTTAGTTTTAATCCAAAAATATTTTTTTTTTCAAAACTTGGACCGTTTTAATTATTTTGAAAAATTCATCTTTTTTGTAGACATATTTTTACATGTCTTGAAAAATTCACAGCTTGTGATATCCATCCCTTCTTTTCATTTATTTCTCATTTTTGACCACGTGTAAACCAATAATTATTGGTTGTCAATCCTGAATTATATTTTTTATTGTTTTTTTCCACCCATAATTCCATTCTTCAAGAAATTATGGATGAAAAAAATTAATAAATAAATATTGGAACTGATTTCCATGTTTTTTTCAGTTTTCAACCAAACATTTACTTTCACATCTTGGGCCATTTTGATTTTTCTGAAAAAATTCACCATCTTTCACAACCCATTTTTACACGTCCCACAAAATCCGCAGCGTGTGATATTCATGAATAAGGATTAATAATTGATAATCATTGGTTTACACATAGCAGAGAATTAAAAAAAAATAGAATTTATGGATATCACACGCTGCGGATTTTTTGGGACATGTAAAAATATGTCGTGAAAGATGGTGAATTTTTTCAGAAAAATCAAAATGGCGCAAGTTGTAAAAAAAAAATGTTTGTTTGAAAACTGAAAAAGAAACATGGAAATCAGTTCCAATATTTATTTATTAACTTTTTTCATTCATAATTTCTTGAGGAATGGAATTATGAGTAGAAAAAAAAAACAATAAAAAAATAGAATCCAGGATTGACAATTATTAATTATTGGTTTACACGTGGTAAAAAATGAGAAAAAAATAGAAGGTATGTATATTACATTCTATAAATTTCTCGAGACGTGTGAAAATATGTCCAGAAAAATGGTGAATTTTTTCAAAGAAATCAAAAGAAAAAAAAACGGAAAAAAAAATTTTTGGATTAAAACTAAAAAAAACATATGAAATTGACTTTTGATAATTTTTTTGTATTTTTTTTATGAAACTAACATTCAAGGCGAAAAAAATTACCTTCTATTTTATTATGATATCTCTAACGTTCAAAAAGTTATGAGCATTTTAAAAAAATTTCTTGCGAAATTTTGAAAAATTCATTACTTTTAAACGGGTTGAGATAAAAATCGAAAAAAATTTCTAAAAACTTCTTTCAGTAGTTACTTGAAAATGAAAAAATTTTGACAAAATCAAAAATGGTCGGGGTCACGGACTGGCCGGTTTGGCATGGAATGTCCCATATATATATATATATATATATAGAACACACATAAAAGCTAGACAAAGGATTACATCTAAAAACATGGCGACGATGCACGTGCCAAGATTTCGGGAAATCTCGCCTCCGTCGTTCATATGTACTGTACTCCTATATTGCTGTATGAGTGTACATTTTCAAACGTCTATGTTGAGAATGTTACCACGCTCGTTTGAATGTCACCGATTTTCTTCGAGACTGCGGGTCTCATTTTATTAATGAGCAAAAAGATGAGCATGGAGGAATAACTCGAAAAAAAATGTTTTCATTTAATTTTCAACTGATTTTTATTAATTACTAGCCTTTCCCACCGCTTCGCTTGTATTATTATCGGGGGCGGGTTGAAATTCCGAACTTTAAAAATCAGAACGCTCAAAATTCCGAATTTATTTATCTAGAACACAATACTCCTGGAAATTTGCGATTCCAAAATTTTGTAAACAGAATTATTGTATAACCCAAAATAAAAGTCCACTACGAAATTAAATGAGAATAATCATGGATCCGACCGATAAAACGTCAATATAAAAACATATAGCACGTAAAACATGTATCAAATTCTCATAATCAGAAAGTCCATGGTTCCGAAAAAATGTAGAGTTATATATTCAAGATCCTGAATGGTGAAAGTTTCTACAGAGAAAAGTTCCGAAAATAGAAATATCCGACAGGTGTAAACATCCTGATATTATATGTTTACAATAGAACGTGAAAGATGATCAAAACTCAGAAAAAATTCTACCGAGAAAGATCAAATTTCCGAAAGAATAGTACTCTGAAAGATCGAAACTCCGAAAAAATTTTCCCCGAAGATCGAAACTCCGAAAATCCATGCGATACAGCAGTGGTGCTGCCATCTAAACGCGTCAAGCTTACATGCTATCTGCTTTATGTATGAGTTTTCGGAATTTTGATCATTCTGAACATTCTATATCGGAATCTTACACTATCTAAACTTGAGTTTTCGCAAACTAGATGATCGAAAATATGATTTTTGGATTCCAAAACTTTCGGGAACCTAACGAATCTCTTATTAGTTTTTATTATATTTAAACTTTCTGATATAGTTCGTTTTCTAGAATAAAAATTTCGGTAATTTGTGGCATGTTTAATATTACATATTCGAAGTTTTGTGAGTCGAATTACTGGTCATTCAAATAAAACGTTGATCTCAATCATACGATTTCTTAAAATTATCTCGTGTAAGAAATCACATTTGTATCCTTTTCCTATCGCTACTCGTACCGTTCTATATCATTTACAGTCAACTGTGTAGACTTTCGCTGGCATGATCCTTACGAAGCTTTCAGTTTCGGAACATTAAAATTAGGAATTTTAAGCCGTCGGAGCATTTAAAGTTCGGAATTTCAAACCGGCCCCTTATTATCAGAAATTGTGAACTTAGCATACAGGTAAAGTCGCAGGCAACTCTGACATAGGCCGCGTAGTGCACTCTGCCGTTTCGGAAATACGATCATGTTGTGGATTCGGCGGCGTGTGATGACCGGCTGCGTTTCGCAAGCGGACTGCGAACACGCAGTCAAAAACATCGTGCCCGCGTGTGCGTGTGCACGTATGCGCGCGTGCGTGCGTGTCACATTACATCTTCAATCGTTATTTCTCATAATCCTTGATGATCGATGATGATTAATATACTCTACAATATTCCTGAAACAAAACCCTGTATAACCATGAAACCCGCTTTGAAATCGGTTCAGTGATCTTCGAGTTTTATAATAACTAACATACAGATGCCTTCCGCCAACTTTCTTTTATTTTTATTAAACATGCGGTAAAGGTTTATCAGATAGAACTGTTAAATCAGTTTGTGAAGAGATTCTTTCACATTAAAGTTTATAATTACACTTTGAAGTTTAAATAATAAAAAAATTGTAATTTCATATGTTTCCATTTTTTTAGGTTATTTTTTCACAATTTTTGCCATTATTATCAACGATGAATTAGAGTAGACACCGAAATTTTTAAAGTTAAATAATTTAAAGACATTTTGATAAAAAATCATAATAAAAAAAAATATAACCAACAAAAAATGTACGCATACTGTATCGGAACGCTTTTGCCATACGCTAAACGTCGCTACACGCAGGTCCGAGCTTCCTAAATAATTTTAAATAATTTTGGAGCAGGTATGAAAGAAACGTGAGAAACGCGGATTTTGTGTTCAAAATAATAACAAAATTAATTTATTCAATTAAACAATGTAAATTTTCCGATTTTTGTTACAATAAATGAATATTTGTTTTATTTCGCGTTCGGGTTATTTATTTGCATGAATTTATTTATTAATCCGGATCAGAACGGAAAGAAACGGTATCAATTCTGTTTCTTTGTCGGTAATTATTCAAACGATGATATTTATTTTAATTCCCTTTTCGCGTCAGAATTATCGTTTAAATGAGAAAAATAACAATAATAATGGTCAAATAATAAAAACGATGTCTTCGAGGCTAATTAACAATAATAATTGAAATACTCGGTGAAGCTTTGTCGACAGAATAATAATAATAATAATTTAAGCAATAATTGAATTATTTCATATGAAATAACAATTAATAGGGCTTTATGTTGCTATGAAATTCACTTTTATTTCATAGTGAATAATAAAAATAATTCAAAATTTTAATAATCCAAAAGTGGATTGACTCGCTATAATAATAATGATAATTTTATGTTTTTAATTGATTCTATATAATTGATAATCTTACCGCGGCCTTTTGGATTATCGAATTCAGGATTATTGATGATTTTTAAGATAGACGAGGATTTCTGAGCATAATGAGTGATGCAGACTGATTATATTTTATCGAAAATAATTTTGAATAAAAAAATTCAAAACATAAATTTAATTAGCAAATTTTAATTAAAAGAGAGCAAGCAGTCTTCCCACTTCCAGCAGGCATAAATTCAAAAGATAAAATTAATTAGAGGAAACGTAGTATGCAAGCTATGGGCCCCAAACGTCACCGAACGACGCCGATACCCCACACACCACAGGTAAGGATGCAGACCCCGACCTATGGGATGTGAACGTCGCCGAACACCTCCGATACCCCGAGCACCCACAGGAAAAAGGAAAAATGTAAAAAAATTAAAGAATGACCTTGGACTATGGGAGTTGAACGTCGCCGAACCGCTCCGATACTCCAAGCATCAAGGAATTATAGGAAAAAATTAAAGGAATAGGAATTGACCTTGGACTATGGGAGTTGAACGTCGCCGAACCGCTCCGATACTCCAAGCATCAAATATGATAAGAAAGATAGGTTATTATCCTGCTGGAACTAGGAAGGATCTCTGCTGCTGAGAGCGTGTTGTCTCTCCGAGCTCTGTTTTCAGAATGAGAAGAATGCCTCCTTACTGCTGCTGTGCACGGCTTTTTATACCCAGCAGATCCTTTGTTCTCGCGCTCGAGTTCCGATTCGCTCGCCGGGTAGTCTCGAACCCGTTCTGCGCACGCTCATTTACAATATTTTTAGGATTCGTTCTTCGCTTCCCCCTCTCTCGCATTTTCACACTTCGATTTGTTTGACGCTATCCCCACTTTACGCATCGCCTGCGCAAGAATGAACAATTTTCGTAATTTACCAATTTTTATAATTATTTTATCACATTTGATCATTTCCTAAATTTGTTCAAACATTTCGCAAAGATTTTTCAGTAATTAAAGAGTTTTTAATAAATTTTGAAATAATGGAAAACACACTCTCTCATTTGTGCGTTCCCCTGTCGCTTGTTCCACGCGCATGCGCACAAACATTCGCTCTTTTCACTCTTAAATTACCGGTTATTTTCGCATAAATTTACCGCGCGAGTTATTCATTTCGATTTGTCGGATTTTTCTGCATATTTTACGCATTATTTTAATTGCAGTAATGTCTTTTTAATAATTAATTATTGAAACGTGCAAAAAGTCACGTACGCATTTTTTAGTTCCGGTTTTTCACGATAGGCGGCGGCCAGACGCTTTCGTAAATGTCGCGTCGTTGTTAGCACGGTCTTGTATACGGGTCTAGGAACGACGGTAGTGGGGGTATGTCGGTTTAATGGTTACGCTTTTCTTTACAATTCACAGCCGCGAGAGGCATGACGATCGATGAGTGTGCTGTGTAACAAAGAAGGAAATAACATTCTGTCTCTTTTTCTACCGTACGTAACGCATGCGCATAGCTCGTATTGTTTTATTCATATATGGACACGTGGACATGTGTTTATTATATATACTTGTATATATATTATATATAAAAGTATAACACAAGGTGTTTTATAATGAAAATTTATGCTTTGCCTATTATGTTTCAAAATATGGCTAATTATCACAAAACAAATAAGATGATCAACTTGGTACAAACCGGTAGGGCCGGTAGGTCTAATTTGACCTCAAGCGCGGAAATTACTTAAATATTAGAAAACTATCTATATTCTCAAATAATATCGTAGTGAGATTGATAGAGCGCTCATTTACTGTTTTGGAATTTAAGTCCAATACATTTGTATTATAGCATTTTAATCGTCCGTAGGAATGAGGAAATATAAACGAGGAAAAAAAATAAGGCGTTTTTCGTGTAGAATAACATGATTTTTAATCTTTTGTCAGTCGCGAGAGTTTCCTTTTTTTCGCGCATTCTTTTGGTTTATTAATATTACATTGTTGAGTATGCTGCCTCATTCTCAAACGTATATAATATACGATTGCATACGATAAAATATCAGAAGCGTGATCGGTACAGGGGAACGAAAAGCTGTAAGTAGATAAAACTTCTTCCAGTGTGTGATCGAAAACATATCGGTGTGAGGCATATTTGCTAAAACATGTTTCTATGTGACGAATGAGGTTGAAAAACCTCGAATTAGGATGGATTAGTCTTCCACGTGATTTTATGTCGATTAATTTCGATACTGGAGACGAGGAAGTCGAATGTGAAGTCACGGCTAGCCGACAAGTCGTGCATGAGCCGTATAATTTTAATATTTGTTTGCACAAATAGCCTGAAAAAGCATTGTAAGGGTGTTTGTTAATACCATGTTATTAGCACAAACCTTCCCCAAATCACCCATTCCTGCTTGAGAATATACTTTTCTTCAGTGTTTTTCACACACACACTGCGACTGTTTTAAATGAACACTAGGAATTGCCGCTTGCCATTTTTTAAATTATTCAATGTTTTTTGGCACCGCGAAAACCGAAATCTTTTCTTTCACCGATTTGTATCCTGTTTTGCACTTGGGTACGGCACACACTCTACCTATGTTGACGAAAAAGGTTATGAACGTTAAGATAAAAATTATCCCGAATACTTTTTCAAATGCGAACGAAAAAGTGAAACAACAAAATAAAAATAACAAAAAAACCGCAAACTCAACAAAACGATATAAAAATTATTAAATAACGACAAAACTCGGAGATGCACGCTGACAGTCGTTTATTATGATGCACTGGCATGCGCGGTGTGTCCTGCGCATCACCCTCATCGATAGCAACGACGTACAGCGGCGTTGACGCGAAAGAAAAGCGGTACCATTAACGTGACAATCTCTCACCATTGAAATTGGGCTTCGTTGATAGACCTGTATACAAGACCGTGGTTGTCAGCATAGTGTTCAAGATGGCCGCCGACAACAATAGTCAACAAACGCACGCGAAACGTTGTCGCGTCGTTTTCGCAAAAATGTCGGATATCGGACATAATTTAGGAATAAAATCAGGATAATGTTTTTATAAAGAAGTGTCGGTACTACGCGTAAGTGTTTCGTTACAATACACACTGTCAGAGTTGCGAGCGACGACGTGAAGTATGTCACAAATGTTATGAGTGAACGAAATACTGTAAAAATAGTTGAGAGAAGTACATTTACTCTCCCTAAATAGCTGTTCCGGTAAAAAATTGCCTTCTGAATACGATAACCTAACAAAAAATTATAAAAGAGATTCCTTCCCAAAAAACCAACCTAGCAAAAATTCTCTAATTCACATCAAATCTCTCGAATAATTATAGGAGAAACCCACAAAATTTTTTTCAATAAGTTAAAAACCTCCAAAAAAGTTTTAAAAGAGCCTTCCAAAAATTTACCAATGAAATCATAATCTCACAAAAGATGCCAATTCAAATCCGACTAAAAATTAAGTCTAAACTTTACAAAAATAAATTAAAGCTATAAAAGCATTAATAATAAAATACATTAAGGCCTATTAACCTCTAATAAAAAATCTTCCAATTAATGTAAAATATAAATGTACTACAGTACAGTTGTTCTACACAAAATGAACCAGAATGAAATATAAGAATGACAAAAAATTCGGATACATAAAAATATAGATAAAAAAAATTTTGGACGAAAAAAATTAGATTAAAAAAGAATTTCAGTCGAAGTACTTGGCGAATTTATAACCATGGGTGAATTAAGCGAATTGAATTAAATTAAGCACATTGTATGAATTAATCAAAAAAACTCGCCAAGTACTTCGGCCGAAATTTTTTTTTCAATCTAATTTTTTTCGTTCGAAATTTTTTTTTGTATCCGAATTTTTTTTCATTCTTATATTTTATTCTGGTTCTTTTTGTATAGAACAACTGTACTGCAGTAAATCTGTATTTTTAATTAATTGGAATATTTTTTATTAGAGGTTAATAGGCCTTCATGTATTTTACTAAATAAAAATAGACCGAAAACCGTCATATTCGAGTATATAAGAGTGCGGCAGAGCTCGCGCAAGCTTTCTTTTAATACTTAGCGTCGAGCCGCTACCGTGTCTCTTGATTAATGCTTTTATAGCTTTAATTTATTTTTGTAAAGTTTAGACTTAATTTTTGGTCGGATTTGAATTGGTATCTTTTGTGAGATTATGATTTCATTGGTAAATTTTTGTAAGGCTCTCTTAAAACTTTTTTTGAGTTTGTGATTTATTGAAAAAAATTTTGTGGGGTTCTCCTATAATTATTCGAGAGATTTCATGTTAATTAGATAATATTTGCTAGGTTGATTTTTTTGGGAGGAAATCTCTTTTATAACTTTTTGTTAGGGTTTCGTGTTCAGAAGGCAATTTTTTACCGGAACAACTATTTGGGGGGAGTGAATGTACTTGTCTCAACTTTTTTTACAGCATTTATACTGTTTCCTTTACAACCACACTTCTGTCACTCCATAAACATAAATGGTCAGTCAAAACTATTCAGAAAGATATAAGTATAGTCAGTGTCACATTCACGAACGATCTCAAATATCACCAGATTTTTATACCATTATTACTAGTGTCATTAGATAGCGACTGCGAAAAAAACACATGAGCATCAAAAATGTGTCCGAAAAAAGCCACATTTTTTTGACGCAACGAAAAAATAAAATATTCATATTTTCAATACGTGCTAAGCTACCGAGCTCTAATTAGTCACGATCGAAAGAAATAAATAAATAAAAAATACGTGAACTCGGATAATTCTCCACAATGCTGTAATTAATTGAATATTTCGGAAACAATTTTCGAAAGTTTTCGAAAACCGTGAAGATCTACGGTCCTTCGTGTAAAAGAGTCTTGTAGCGGTCTCGTCGCTGACAAGTATATCTATATATAAATGTACTTATCTCGAGTCGCTACTGCGACTCTTAATATGGCAGCATCGTCTCATTATTCTATTGGTAAATCGATATGATTCAATAGCTTTTTTTAGTGTCTTAATATTTATATGAATATATGCACATAATAGTATTAAGGGCGAACGCCACTGTGACGGATCAAACAATTCTATAATTTATTCTTTTGCGTTTTCTTGCAGTATACATGTTCAAAATTATGTAACCAAAATTTTGAAGTCGAAAGTAAATATCAATATTCAATATTTTATTTCAATATCTTATATCAATATTTTATATCAATATCTTATATCAATATTTTATATCAAGAAAAAAGTAACGGAAAATTGAAACGAGTTTTCCATGAAACAACTGTTTTCGACCTTATCTCAGAGAATGCTTAAAGACTAATGAACCCTTTTTTTTCAAATATTTGTTATAGCAGTGACTCAGGTTGTACGTGGCCAATTTTTAAAATTTCGATAATTACTATTTTTTAATACCGCTTAAACAAAAAAGATCGAGAAATAAAAAAAAATGAGCAAAAAATAAAATTTCAGACCGCTTGTGAAAAATTAAAAAAATAACGACCACGTACAACCATAGTTAAATTCATATAGATATTGAAATTTGTTTATTTTCGTTTGTCAGCTAACCCGTTACTGATATTTCCTTGGGACAATGAAGAGGATTTTTTTTTATCATCACATGGAAGCTCATACCGTTGTTAATTTTTAATATTTTTCAATAAAAATTGGTACTGAAATAGTTGAATATATACTCAGTAAAGTATCCTCTATCCGATCCTTATATAATTATTTATACCTGGGTAAAAAAATTCCCAAAAAATGAAAATTTTTTGGCCCGTCATAGTGGCGTTCGCCTTTAAATTATAGTCTAAAACATAGTCCATTGGCAAGAGAATATATTATATTCAAAATTTAGTCAAATCATTGTTTGTCATTTTCGCAAATATTCGGCTCTAAAAAATCTTCAAAGTCAACTGATTATGGCCCAAAGCATAATTCCCGTCTTTTTACGTCAGGGTTTAAAAAACATAAATATTTCAGATTGAATATACATAACATAGAGCTGCCCACTAATAGAAATGCACTTTTAAATGTAGAAAGCAATAACACTTATGAGCACTCTATAATTTAAAAATGCATGCCAATTATACTAAAGGAATAGATAAGTAGAAATGATTCCATTAAAATTAAATTACAATAAATAATGAACGGATATTCTCGCGTAAATTCATAAAATAAAAGTTTCTGAATTTTTTTTAAATTGGATCACCGTCATTTTTTAAAAATATGAGACCTGCAAATTTGATGTCCATGCTATTTTGAATATCAGTTGTTCCATATATGTTTTTTATCATGTAAATTTTAACGATAAATTCTTAAGCTCTGTTGTTTTAGTGTTGTCTACTCGAGCGCATTTTGATAGAGCTTTATATACACGTTAAGCCGAGGTACACATTATTTTACAAATGGACGAAAATATTCCCGAGTAAATAGTTTACGCAACATGCCAAGAGAATACTTTGGCGCAAAATTTTATATACCATCATTCTACGAAAAACTCGGTCTCCACCTTTTTCCTGGCAACCCTTTTCATTATTACGACTGGTATATATAATAGTTGCGAATACTCGGACGCCCGTTTTTGCAACTCGGAAACGACGACAGTTCACGTGTGTAACGAATTCCCGATTCTTTATACGCAGTCGTCCACATAGTGGAAAACGATGTTACGTTTGTTGCTTTTTCTCCGGCAAAACCACTGCGGATGGTACGCAAACTGAAAAAGAAAAGTTAAAAACCGAGCTGTTGGCAAGTATTGAGACATTTAGCCAAAACAGAAATATTTGCACTGGAAAAATATTTTCAATATCTATCGAAAATCTGGAAATAAATGATAAACTAATATGCGATGTGAAAAAAGGCTTTTTATTTATTTTAAATTTTCGTGAGCATTTTTCAGTGAGAGGACATTCGAGTTAATTTAAGAATAAAATATGTGCAGCATATTAATTGTACATTCCTATGAGAAATAGTCATTTATTGTGTTAATGTGGGATTTTGAAATAAACACAATTAAGGTAATAATGTCGTCAAAGCTTGTCTCGTCTTCTCTGTAGATTTCTTTTTAATTATGATGACGCTATTATGTGAAAGGATTTACCATTTCGTATTCTAGATATTGGAAATCAAAGTTTCCACAGTTTTCCATGTGTTTTTATAGGGAGCGGTAGGAAATTTTACATATCATGCAATAATTCCGAAACTTTTTTACAGTTTTTAAAAAATTATCATTAACAGAGGAACACGTGACGAAGTATAAAGTATGAAAAGTATGAAGTATAAAGTATGAAAAATGTTGTAAACTGAAAAATGAAAGAACGCTATTTTCACTTTATGAAACAAAAATCATCGTAGTTTTATAAATCCAAATTTTTGTTAATAGAGTTTTTTTTGCTGTAGAAAGCATGAGTATTGATTCAGAAAATTAGTCAGAAGGTAACATTTCTCGGAAATGAAAACTTTTTTGAAACATCTCTTTACTGTTCGCATTTATTATGTTGTCCAGTTAACCGCAGCTTCTTTCATCAGTTTTTTCCGCATATTCCCTTCATTAACAAAAGAAGAAAGCAACCCAATAAGCGAGTAAAACGAGATCACTGTTTTGTTCCAGAACCGTCACCGTTTTTATCGCTAAGGGCTAAGGTAAAGGGTTTTGAAAAAAGACGAAAAAACTATGATACTGAGAATGAGAAATGGGAATGCACCAGATATCAATAACGAATAAGAAAAATTCGGTGAATTGACGTCAAAGTTGAAAAATCTCCATTGAAAAATGACTAGAGATATAAACCTATTGGGAATAGCATCGACGGGAATTAGTACAAGGGCGGATCAAAAAGAAAATATTTTTAATCAAGCTCGTCGTTGGGGAATCTCAGAAAATATTGTACAATTAATAAGTCAATCCCTTCGAAACGAAGGAGCGCATTTCGATAATTATCGCCATCCATTACTCATCTCTTTTTATCAGATCGAATCCATATTCTATATAATTAATGTAGCTTTGGATCTTATGAAATTGCAAATCTTATAAGCCACGTTCATGTGACCTGAAAACGTCATGTAACTGGCTCTCCGTCCCTCAACGTTGCTCGCCGGAGAGGTTCAGTCATCGACGATCTCTTAGACGTAGATGAGGGGTTATCGGACGTTTTGGGAATCGTTAAAATAATTACAAAAGTGAGGGAGTCGGAATCGAA
Source organism: Rhimphoctona megacephalus (assembly GCA_963989365.1). NCBI lineage: Eukaryota > Metazoa > Arthropoda > Insecta > Hymenoptera > Ichneumonidae > Rhimphoctona > Rhimphoctona megacephalus. Next base: position 31,614,228 of record OZ022414.1, on the reverse strand, counting down.
ATAGAGGATTTAACTTGGGTTTTTATGCGCTGACATTATCTATCAAATTCTTGGCCATATGCATACTTTTCTTTCCAGGACGAACAACTCGATCAACTTTACAAATTGCATCCAAGGTGAGAATCCATGTGACGCCAATGGAAAGTCTCTCGATGAATACGCTGCGAATCCCCAGGGTGATCCAATCATTGGTCATCTTTGCTTCGCAATATTCCTATACATAGATGCAGCCCATATAAACGGAAGGACGTAAGGCAGAAAAATCAGCGTTCGAAGCAATGTTGATTCGAGGCTTTTTGCTCGTTACCAAACGATATAACATAGAGATAGTCAATACTCTACGTACATTTTTATCATACATAGCCCTGGCTGTCACGGTGGTCCCTTCCTAGTATAACGCATGTCCGCCCGATATAACAGTAACTGATGAACCGTACATGATGCTCGAACGAGGCACCATGCGAAGCGTAAAGAAACGGGTCAGTTCGATATATATAGTACGCTACATCGAGAGACCAGATGGAGTGAAAACAGCGGGGTAAAATAGACTAGCAAAAGCTTTTCGCACTCAGCGCCATCTTCGACAGGTATATATCTTCGGGAACGAATTTTTTACTCCCTTTAATCTTACTCCAAGCTCGTGCTGGACTTGCTTTTCGTTATGATTGCATTATACAGACTGTTGTAGAACACGACGTATTTCTGAACGAAATGGAACATAACCTATTATCGTGCTCGACGAATCGTACCGAACTATGCATCCACGACAGATCATATTGCATGTAGTATATTTACTGTTTCTCATACGACGTCAGAACGTGTTCACACGAAGTAATATCGTTCGTTGATATTTGTTTTCATTCATCGGGGACTTATCACATCGTTGCTATACTAGATACATTAGAATTAAACTAGTGAAACGGAAGCATTCTGGCCTTGAGGATATTTACATTAAATTTCCGAAAGATCGAGTATTCTTTATCTGAGCCATCGCATGAAAAATTTGCTCTAATACGTAGGCGATATAAGGCTTTTCCTGTTTGTTGCACCACTACATAGGGATGAAACGATGACATCCTTTTCCAATCCAGCTTTTGAAGAATAATAAGATTTTTCCATAAGTCACGCGGGAAGATTTAATACACATAACAACGTTTTTTTAATGTCAGAATAATCTTCCGTCTCTAAATAACCCCAATACTTTTTCGCCTTAATATTAGTTCTGAATTATATGTGTCATTAAAAAAAAGAGCTCTTGTGGATCAAAGAGAATAACGGAATTGTTAACAACATAGAACCTTTGGTGGATCAGATATTTTTTCATTAGCCTGTCGAGTATGAATTCATTCTCATGTCCCAGCTGTAGGCTATTTTCAACTGTTGAAGGCATTGATGATAATTTTGTTCTTTTCCCCGCTCGATCAAATATCGCGTCCTCCTAAATTCACGTATAGTTACATCTTAAAAATTACAAGATCAGTCAAGCAGTTTGTCTCAGAAACTGATATTAGGACGATATTAATAAGCTTCTGTATGTATAATGTTTAACAAGGACAGTTTATTGGGATAGGCTGAGGTTCGTAATTTATGAAACTGATTTTGAAGTAGGATGACAAACACTTTCAAAACAAATAACTTAGGTTTACAGATGATGAGGTTTCGATCATGCGAATTATCTAGTTTATGGTGTGATAATTCTTCATTTGGAAACTGAAGAGTTATGTTGAAAATGGCCAAAGTCCATATAAATATTGGATTTCATTGATGACGTTGGATGTGTGGCTGAAAGTAATTCGTAGGATCTCGTTATGGATGACTTTATTACATAGAATCCATTCCACTCGATAACCAATAAATTATTTTGATGATAATCCAATTGATATAATTGAATGATATTTAATATGGTAAGTAATTAGATGTTATTTTATATCAGTAACATGATGAATATTCACAGGACCATATATCATCGATAAAATTTGAACAGTAATTGTAACTTTTTTCTTCAATATGATTGCCCGAGGTTGTTTAGTTCACAACCACATGGAAACAGAGCCAATCGATTTGAAAGGAAACACAATCGTTAGCGCAATCAATGTGAACTCGAAAACCAGGAACCTTTTCTCTCAGAAGTTCTAAATATTTAATGAGCAGTATATGCTTCAAACGCTGCCATCCACTTTGGTAAATTAATAACTCTCAACAATCTTAAACATCTCATCCGGTTCTTTATACATCCCATTGCCATAGAAAAATCGTCAGATTTGGCCATATATCCAGCTTGAAAAATGTCAAAAACCAGCTTAAAGTTGCTCTCAACTCTCGTCACTCTCTCTAAACGATGTCAAACCCTTGGGTCTTACAAAATCTCAGAAAGGTCGTCAACCTCTGCTACTTTTAACGAAATTCCGGGTCTTGTAATGGTGGATCTCAATTATATCCTGAGGAGTTTAAAGACATTTTACCACAAAGATAATTGTATGAGTTTCAACAGTAAATACGAATATCACTCCAATTATGATTCATTTAAAAAAATGTGTTTCGTGATCTCTGTTCAAGAGAACTCGAACCTGATTCCTGTATGATATATATTTACCATTGAATCAAAGTTACAAGATTGAGGTAAATTCACGATTATCTAGGCAAACATGAATATGTTTTATGAGCGCTGATTATAAATTCAAACAAATAAGAGGTTCGAGTCTCCGAGATACAGGATTCCGAAGCAGGGTACCATTCACTATATTTCTTGAAACAAGAATGCAGTGCGCCGAAGAGGAAATAACTCAAATTTTAGTCGTGAAATAGCACGTCCATTTTGTTGGCGTATAGAGGAAAGAGGATATCGCTGCCGGTAGACGCGAGTTGGCTCGATTGGTAACACAAAGAGAAGGAGAAAGAGAGGAAGAGGCGGTCAAGGAGAGAGGGGAGAGAGAGAGAGAGAGAGAGAGAGAGAGAGAGAGAGAGAGGAAGCATATTTGTACACTATATATATATATACATATAGATGTATGAGTGAGGTTCTCCCGACACGTTTATCGACTGTTGTTGCAGTCCGTATACGTCCACGCGTTGCCCTCTCCTGCATTACCCTCTCACCCACTTTCTCGCTCTTTCCCTTTTCCTGTATGATGCTGCTGGGGCTGTTGCCCCGTTCCGAGAGTTGCGATACAAAGTGCGCGCCAGAGCAGACTTCAACCAGATTTCGGTAGTAAATCTCAGTTTACGAAGGATTCAACGGGCCCCGGGGCTCTCGCACGAGAAATTTATGTTCTGTTGCTAGTATGCTGCTGTAGCTACAACGCTGTACCATTCTCACGCTCGCGTGCGTGTTGGCTGTGCCAGTTATGCAGGTGATGCTGGGCCACCCGCTCCATGGAAACTCGCCGAGTGTGCTGCTGAGGGAGTAAGAAGTAGAGCGAGAAAGAGAGAGTGCTCCCGCTAGTAGATATAAAAAGCCTCCAAAAGCTAAATAAGACCGGGAACATTTTAACCTCTCTTCCTCTTACTTCCATCATGTTCCTCTCCTTCCTCTTTCCCTTTCTCGCTTTCTATCTTTCGTTCTTTCTTTCTTTCTTTCTTTCTTTCTTTCTTTCTGTGTTCCAGTCTCCAGTGAACAACTAACTTTCGCAGGTTCCCCGGTATATTTACCATCTTTCCTTTTGACCAATCCCAACCAGTCACGTTCCTGACCTGCCGCACACATTTCTTTCAACGTACGTCCCCCAGTGCCCCAACCCACTTTTCACTTCGCTCCAGCCCGAAATCGTAAGTTTCATAAAAATTACGCTACATCGGTATGTATACGCGAGTTCAATATATATGTTTGGTTGCATCTATATATACTAACCGTGCCCGCGGTAAGACTTCTTTTTTAATGCAAGGGTAATATTAACAACAATTTTGTCCCAATCCTACAAATGATATGCTAATCTTAACCCTAGGTTCTTACATGGGGACAATTTGACCCCAGCCAAAATCCACTTGTGTCTAGCGTTTTTTTCTCGTCGATTTTAAGGGTTCCCGGGAGAGGGGGGAGGGTAATTTAAGTTGAAGCCTTTTTGGTTCGTACACCAAATGGCAACCTTCTATAGCCTCTAGTTTTAATGATACAAGCATTAAAAAATCAATTTGGGATCAATCGGTGGTTATCGGTGGTTATCCGATTCTGCGGATTCACTTTTGTTATATAGGCGGGAATCAACAGCTTCATTCTCTACCACTGGACCGTCGACAAGACTGTCAACGAGAAACAGCATATACGACTTTCTGATTGAGTTAGTGAGAAATTTGATCATGCCATTTATAATAGGGAGGCTAAGCAAAAGCGTGTAATCAATACCATTACCACTGCAAATGGGAACCATCATCGACGTCGATGACGTTAAGGGGACCGTATGGTCTAGAGCACGAAAATTTCACCTATTTTCACGATTTTTTTTTTGCCATAAAAAATTTAAAAATCGATGTTTTAACTTTTCGGGTTTATTACTACCTTTAATAAGTATACAAAAAAATTTTTTTTTAATTTTAAAAACAGTGTTTATTATCATATAATTGGCATTGAAGACGACCCTCTCGAAAAATCCGACCCGGACGGTGAAGATCGATCCGAGACTTCTACTCATCTGAAACACAAAATTCAAGAAGATTCTTAATCAGAAAGAGTGCAGTTATGGTCGGGACTAGAACAAATCGAAAAAATTAAAAATTGACAAAATGGCGCGCTTTTGAAAAAAAATTCGTAAAATCGGGTTTTTTTTCACTAGTTTTTTAGTATAAACAATAAGAAATTATTTAAATAAAATTATGATTGTAGTTCCGACGATAGCCATACATGTTGTGAACAACATATCCAAATTTCAAGTGATTCGGTTGAATAGTTTTTTTGTTTTCACCTGCGCAGTGCCGAAAAAAGTCGTTTCGAGATAAATGAGTTTAAAGTTTGAGGTACAGATATTTTCAAAAATTGAGCAAATTTTGAATACTTACAGTTAATCCGCGATTCCGGCACCATATAGGATTCCTTCGGAACGTTCATAATTCAAGATTTCCTCACTCCTTTCATTTCTTCGAGCTGTCCGAGCCTCTTTGGAGTTGTCCGTGCTCCTACGGTTGGCGCTCGATACTCGCAGCTCGTCTCGGTTTTGCGCTAGTTGCTCCGCTTGTGGCCCGATTGTTATGCCCATGGTCTCCATTATTTTCAATAGGGATGCAAATCCTTCATTGAATATGCAAGCGGAAATGTGAGTGGCAATATCAATGATTTTTTTTCCGGCAAACAGATGTTTCGGCGCAAGGTGCCACACGCAAGCATTGAAACTTTCGTTATTGTTCTGCGTATTACTGCCAATACACCTTTCCAATAAAGTCTCTGCTGTCAATTCTTCATAAATTGGTTTTAATATCTCTTGTGCTTCATCGCACAGAGCAGGTGGGTGCTCGTAGGTGTCTAAAGTACCTGCAGCCTCACTTTGACGCCACTTGCACCACGATTCGGAACCTGGAGGACAGTACGAGTGTTGCGGATTTTCATCTGTTGAAATTTTGTGATAATATGCTGCCCATATTTCACTTCTCATCCCTTCAGTCGAATCTGAATTACGTCTAATTGCTAGACCGTAATAAGTTGACAGCTCTTGCAATAATTTATTCGTCAATTGTTGACGCTTCGGTGTTTTATTTATCGATTTCCGCTGTGTCTTTTTTCCCTCTTCTTTTTCTGTCAATTTCTTTGTTGCTTTCTTTATTTGTGCATGTTTTTTTTCGCATCAACAGCACGTTTGTACAAACGTTTTTTAACATGCAAAACACATTCTTTTTTGCAAACTAAAAAATCATCCCCGTAAGGCTTTGTGTCCAATAAGGCTTTGAACGTTTTCGTGTCGCGGACCGCTCTCTACCTGCGTTATGGGCTGTAGAAGCTGTAATATTGAGAATTTCCGCATGAAAATTTCACAGTATATTCTTGAGATACTATACTTTCGACATATCGAAAAAAAAAAAATCGATTTTTTCAAATTTCTAGACCATACGGTCCCCTTAATGACCAGCTCCACATCGCAGTTGCAAAAATCGAGGTTGTGAACGCTTCATCGTTCCGTCTCTCCGCACTTGCCGCAGGACCGATTGGGCAAGGCGGTTCCCCACCAATCGCAGACCTATCGATATTCGGCGCATAGTTCACTATGCTACACCACGCAAAAAAATATCTTGCTGAGAGTCTCGCAACAGTCCCGCATAGGCATGTTTCCGGGATTCGCCTATCAGTCTTCGATAGAGTCTCGCCGAGATTCTTTCCGATACCTTGCAGAATTAGGAGATCGTCAAAAATGTATCCGAAATTCTCGGCGAGATTTTTTGGGAATGTTTCTGAGATACTTTATTGTCTTTGAATTGATAGATAGAAAAAATTAAATTTTAAGGTTTTGGGTAAGATCAAGCGTTAATATTGACATCATTGGTCTTTGGAAAAAGACTCCAGTTAGCGACCCAATAGTATTGAGTTAAAATCTCGAATGGATTATGTAAGTATCAAGCAGACTATCCGCAGACCGGAACAAAGGCCATCTTTGGGGCAAAGCTGGAAACTGCGACAAATTTGCTTTTCTAGCCAGTAAACGGGATTGAGCGCCTGTCATTCACGTCTGCGTGTAGCCTGCCTAATTCTTACATAACCCAGTCGGAAATTTTAACCTAATACTCGCGCGGAAAAAATTAGTCTCGGCGAGACTCTAGTTGGGATTCTCGCTGAGAAATCTCACCGAGTGTCTCGAAACAGTCCCGCATAGGCACATTTTCGAGACTCGCAAATCAGTCTTCGATAAAGTCTCGCCGAGACTCTATCTGATACTTTGCGGAATTCTTTCCGAGTACCGCCAAAACTCTTTCCAAGATTTTTCATAACTCTTTTAGAATCTTGCCGAGACTTATTTGAAGTTTTTTCGATTATCCCACCAATTCTTTCTAAGATTTTTCGTAACTCTTCTCATAAGTTTCGAATTTCGAAGTCGGCGTTGATATCGACGCCGTTGATCCCTGAGAGGAACCTATAGTCAGCGATCTGATAGTATCAAGTTAAAATTTCCGACTGAGTTATGTAAGAATTAGGCAGGCTACCCGCGGGCGCGAATGACAGGCGCTCAATGCCGCCTACTGGCCAGAAAAGCAAATTTATTGCAGAATTTTCAACTTTACCCGAAAGATGGCCCTCGTTCGCGTCTGCGGATAATCTGCTTGATAAGAAGACATCATCTGGTCGGGATTTCAACTCAATACTAATAGGTTGCTAACTAGAGTCTTTGATCAAATATCAAGGATGTTAATATCAACGTTTGATCTTGCCCAAAGTCTAAAAATTATTATTTTTTCTATCTATCAGTATATAGACAATCAAGTATCTTGAAAAATTCCTAAGAATCACGTCGAGAATCTCGGATAGATTTTTAACGATCTCCCAGATGTTTCAGAAATTCTCTGACATTTTGGAAGTAGTCTCGCGAGACTCTATCGAAGACTAATCTACGAGTCTCGGAAAAGTGCCTATGTGGGACTATTGCGAGACTCTGAGCGAGATATCTCAGTAAGAGTTCCGGCCAGAGTTTTGCGGAGATGAATTTTTTCTGCGCGGATACTATCAGGTCGCTGACTATATGCCATTTTCACGGTCCAACGGCGTCGATACCAACGCCGACTTTCGTAACTCTTGAAAAGAGTTATGAAAAATTTCAGAAAGAGTTAGCGAGACATTCGGAAAAAACTTCAAAAAGAGTCTCGGCAAGATTCTCGAAAAAAGTTTCAGAAAGTATCGGAAAGAATCTCGCCGAGACCCTCAAAAAGAGTTACGAAAAATCTTGGAAAGAGTCTTGGCGGTATTCGGAAAGAGTTCCGCAAAGTATCGGAAAGAGTCTCAGCGAGATTCTATCGAAGACTGATCAGCGAGTCCCGGAAACGTCCTATGCGAGACTATTGCGAGGGTCTGGGCGAGATATGTCAGCGAGAATCTCGCCGAGACTAATTTTTTCTGCGCGGGACATCAGTGAAGGTTCCAAATTTTCATGCATAATTTTTTGGATTTTTTATTTAAACTAATGATAAATAAATAAGTAATAATAATAATGAAATACCAAATAACTAACAATAATAACAAAAATATGCATGAGAAAATATTGAAAATAACAAATTTTTAACGTTTCGATAACTTCATGAAAATAATTGTAACTTTTTGTATTCAAAATTGGCGCTCTAACTACTGATCATTCTCTTTGTTTTCGAATTGTCTGCAATTTGGTAATCCGCTTCTATTTGATTTACATTTCTTAATCTTATGTGAATCTTTGAAGTTAAACATTGTGAAAATATTTTTTATTGCATTTCGGTAATTAACAGTATAGCGAAATGACATAAAGCCTAAAATATGTGTCATGATCGTTCTGCATTTCAGTGAACGATTCACTAAAATCGGTTCAGTACTTCTCGAGTTATAAACGGTCAATCATGCAGACAGATAGACAGACGGATAGGTAACCTATTTTTACATATAGATTTATCTATATAGAGATATTCATGGATGTATTCATGGGCCTTGCTTTTTATACAGAGAGAGTCATAAAATGAAGATTCTTTACGAGTTTCGATTGCGAGAAAAATAGAAAAATAATGAAAATGATGAATGTGCTGCATGCGTGTAGGTCTCTATGTTTATGCAAACGTGTTATGCATGCGCGAAAAAGATACATAATACACGCTCTAAAGTTTGAAGTTGGCAAGTCAAATTTAATATCTTCATCGCTTTTGATCGAGGATCGAGGCCCTCGTAAACTCGACTTCGCCAAGCTTCGGGAAAACATTTTCACTTCGAGTCACAGCTGAGAGTGAAAATCTCGGTAAGCATATACTTAATGGAGCAGGATTAGAGGCACTTACATTGAACTTGCTGCATGTTCTAGTCTTTTCCGAACTGCTTTGTGCTTAATGAGAAGATTATGGAAAATGTATTCTTGTTATAGAAGATTTACAAATACTTCATCAATTTATATGGGGTATTTCACGTCACTTTTACGTTCTTAAAAACTCACCCTTTTGATTCATGTGAATTTTTTATACGCTTTTCTATGTAAGAAATAAACGGACACGTATTTCGGAATTTTTTGATTTGGCAATTTTTTCCATTTACACAGCTGGTTGAATTTTTGACTTTTTGCTGAACCCATCTGGGTTTAGGCTGCGATAACTCAGAAACTATGGGTCCTAAAACAAAAATTACCAACAGCAGTTTCATGTAATTTTTATGTACTTTCAGATGAAAAATATACCGAGTCTAAAAAAAATAAGATTTCTATTTTCTTTCTCTATCTTTATGTAAAAAATCGAGGGTTTTCTAAAAAGGGCATTATCGATTTTTGATTTATATATATTTTTTTTTTAATTAGGTGAATTTACAAAATTTTTAAGCGCAGGTTCAGGGTGGGCAGACTTTTTTTTGTAGAAGTTACAGCTATTTGAACTTATGAAAATTAAATAAAAGTACTTACTTAACGGACAACACCACTGTGACCCCCTATTTTTTTCACATTTTTCAAGAATTTTTTTTTGTGGGAAAAAAAGAGATATTCCAAAAATTTCTTTTGGGTTTTGTTCCTTGTTTATTAATGTATCAAAAAAAAAATTTTTCACATTTTTCACGCCGCATGGTGGCGCTGGGGAAGCTCTCGCGTCATCTCCGCAGTGGTTCGCGGCACGCAGCAGAACTCTCTTCAACGTCGATCTGAAAAAAAATACCGAGTGTTTTCGTTAATAATATGATATTTTGAAGAGAAGTACATAGGGATTTGGAAAAATATTGATTTTTAAAAAATAGGCACGCCTTTGAATTTAAAGAATGATTTTTGAGCAAAATTTCTCGTCGAAAATAGGCTATAACTTTTATAATTATTGAGATATCGAAAAAAATCCTATGTACTTCTCTAGATAATCTACTTTTATTGATACAGTAAAAATTTAAAGTCGATCGGATAAAAATTGCTCGAGTTCTGCTGCGTGCCGCACTCAAAAAAGTGGTTTTGAGAAAAACGCGTTCAAAGTTGGGACCCCGAGCGTCGCGGACCGCTGCACCGCTCCACAAAATATTCAATATCTACGAAAATAATTATTTTTTCGACCTGGGTCCAACGGCATTTCAATCTTAAAAGTATTTTAGATTTTTTAAAATGGTTTTCAAAAAATCGATTTTTTGAAGCCGTCACAGTGGTGTTGTCCGTTAAATAGCTACAACTTTTTGTTAGAATTGTTTACTTGCGCTTACGAATATTATGATTTGACCTTGTTGTTGATGAAAATGACAATGGAAAATTAAATAAACTTTTTCAGAATTTATTTTTATTGAAAAAAACCATTAAATATGTATTTTTTGATTATTTATATAATTTTTTTTAAAGAGGTTGTATCGATATTTATATGACATGATACGAAAAATACATTATATTTGATTATTCCAAGTTAATGTATTAGAATTTGGCGTGAATCTTCTTGAACAGCATTGAATTATGTGTGAAAAATTTGGAGAGGTTTTACCGCCTGGTAATCGAGATATTCATTGTTGAAAATGAGAAGTTTAACATGGGCTCTTATGGAAGCTTTCAAAAAATTGCGAACTTCAACAATAAATATCTCAATTTTGAGACGGTGAATCATCGGCATATTCCGCCAGAATTTTAATACTGTCTTAAGCTTTCCATTTACAAAATTTTATTGTGTAAAGTTGGAAAATAATTTTTACATGAGAAACGATAGAACCTCCTTAAGAGTACATCAAAAATTGACTACCGATATTACTAATCATTTTTTCATAGTTTCCAAGTTTTTGCAACTGAAACCCAGATGGGTTCAGCAAAAAGTCGAACATTCAACCAGCTGTAAAAATAAAAAAAATCGTCAAACGAAAAATCCCGAAATACGTGTCCGCTTAATTCTTACATAAAAAACATATAAAAAATTCACACGAATCAAAAGGATGAATTTTTGAGAATGTAAAAGTGACGTGAAATGCCCCATATGTAACTATCAACTGTTATTACATGCATGCTTTTTTCCGTTGGGTGTAAATGATGGTCTGTATTTTCTTTCCTTTTGGTAGATTGCTTCGACTTGAGAATATTCGTTTTGAAATCATATCCTAACTAATATCATGAATATAACAAGTTTGCCCGTTCATTTCTTTGTTTGTTATCATGTAACTTTGAAATTAACCGATGAATCATTACCAAATTTGGCATGCGTATGGTTCGAGTGACAGAGTAGACGAATCAAAAAATAAATACATCAATAAAAAAATATTCTTTTTTTTACGTTTTGTGCTCTGCAAATTAAATGACAGATTGCATTGTGTCAGTAATACCACGTGAGAGATGCCGCGCATAAGAGCTAGCCCGTATATTTGTATTGCCCGCCTCAACGGATCTCCATAATTATCAAATTAATTACTGACCGTTGGTCTTGGAAAGGAAGCGTACACTTACACTTTGGATTTCATAGCATCTGCAGGCCTAATCTTATTCTGCCTCGTTCTCTGTTTGATCTTAAATTTGTTTTTTTATCATCGAATTATCCATGTTCTCATCATTCAAGATTATCGATAATCTTGAATGATGTGAATCGGCGTAATCAATATCAAAATACATTCAGCAAAACGTACTCGTTGGATTTATCTATCATTAAATATTAAACATCAACTCGGCCTGGATACATTGGATGAAACTGTCAATACCAAACTTAACAGAAACAAGTTAAATAGCATAACTTAACATGATAGTTCCTAAACCTAGTACCCTGGTTAGCGGGTTACATGTCTCTGATGTAATTCTCCATGCCGCAGTCTCGGTAGATGAAAGCTAAATGGACTCGAACATAGCTCCAGGTATAGGACATGCAAACTGCGACGATAACAGTTCTGGTACTGACATCTTGCGGGGCATGACAAGCTCCGGCCAGGAAAATCATACCAGCGACAAATGAATAAGGAGAACTATAGGTAAACATGGTACAGGAAAAGAGTGGGATTAGCCATAAAACCTAAAGGGATATAGGCAAAAAAAGGATACCAATACCAATATTATAACTTATTAGAAAGCTCTACATAATTAATTAAATGACACTCTTTATACTCGAAAAGAAATCGTGATAACATGTATGTGCATATACCCCTCCGGTATTTTTTCACCATTGATTTTACAATTATTTGAGCAATATCCAATCTCCATCAATTTTGTTCGTCTTTTCAATTTCACTAATATAGAATTCAAATTTAATGGATCAAACGAGCTCGACATGGAATGTAATTAAGAAAAGCAATAGAATCGTTACAATTTTACTTTTATTGCTAACTGATTTTTCAGCTGTTTGTTCCATCGTAAAGTATTGATGTTTGGATATAATGAAACGTTTAGACGAGTGTACGCAAAAAGTTCACTCAAAAATAAAACTCGAGACGAATAAAAACTCCGAATGGACATAAAACCCACCATGTAGAAATTCTTCTCTCGTGTCGTTTTTTTTTATTAGCCAGCCCACTTGGTGGCCTTTTGTTCCATTCGGTTTTGAGGCAGTTACAAAGGTTGAAAGCAAATATAATCCCATATTGAACGTTTTGGTGGTCATTCATTTCCTTATGACACAAAATAGCACTCGTAATGAAGAAACCAGACTGTGCATTCTCGAATTTCAACTCAAATATATATTTGTATGAGATGAGTTCAATTTTGTTCTCAATGTGTATTCTGGTAATTAGTCAGATTGAGAGCTTCAGCTATGCCTTTGTGAAAGTATGGAGCTACATATAGGTGCCGATTTTCATACCACCCTTAACAGGTCATTATTTAAGGTGAAGAGAAGTTGTGAAGAGGGCAAGAGACATATAGCGGGCGAGAGAGAGAGTGAAAGGGTAGATGAGACTAGCTTGGCGCCAATGTTGTTACATCTTAAGTGGTCCCCACGACGGGTTTCTTACGTATATATTTAGCTGTGTACATGTATGTGTCGTTATATGTATGTACATCGTCGCGTTTTGTCAAGCGTTAAACCCACAGCGGGAACCTGGGATCGTTATTTCATTACGGTTAATTCGCGACTGGAGGGAAAAGCGAGGGTGTCTCCACCGTACAGAGACTCTGAGAGATGCTTCTATTGCTTCTGTTGATTCCATATCTTTCTCACTCACCCTCCATTTTCCTTTCTCTCTCTCTCTCCCTCTCCCTCCCCCCCTCTCTCAAATACACACACACACGCGCACGCACACACATCCACACACACACACACATGCGCGCGCGCACACACAGACACACACACACACACACACACACACACACACACACACACACACACACACACACACACACACACACACACACACACACACACACCATCTCTCTGTCTTTCTTGCTCTTTTTCTCTGTCTACGTGACATGTCGGTGGTTGTAATAGTACTGGTGGTAGAATTGGGGTTGGGGTGTCATTTTTCTGACGCATCTAGTGAAGATTAATGAGCCTTCCCCCCGATCTCTCTGTTGTTCGATGTGGATTAAATATTTATATTCATATTTATAACCAACAGGAATGTGTTCGATGATCAACGGTAGAAGGTCCGATAATGTTTTTTTTGCCTTACAATTGCTTGAAAAACAGTTTCCTAATGGCTCTATCGATATTGTGTAAGGAATTTTAAAAAATTACGCGCAAAAATTTACTTGACGAATTAACTGGAATCATTATTCTTCCCTTCCTATAGATAGACAGTAGTATTACATATAATGTAATAATGATAATAATAATAATAATAATAAAAATATTGGATCACTAAGTAATTTAAGATGCATGAATATCGGAGCCGTGGGATTTCTATCTTAGGACTTTCTTAAAAATGTTATACGACAATATAATAATATGAATAATAATCATAACAATTATAATAATAATCCATCCGTGATTTGCCTCCAGTTGGATTACCGTTAGATAGCTGTATAAACGCAGCGTTATCGAAGGAATGTTATTCAATTTTAAGTATAATATTTGTTCGATAGGCCAATAGTCAATTGACTGTCCGTAATAAGCTCTGCGTCAATTATACGTTGATAAAGGTCAGGTTACATTTCCGTTACATAGCCTAACAAACCAATTAATGTGAACCTCTGACGTGATTTACCGCTCGCCCGAGCTGAAATCTCCGCTAGTTAATTTCCTTCCACTACCGCGAGAGGGAGCAAGAGAATCATGTGGCGAGAGACGCACGGCATAACTTTTGGACGGGCTAGAGCTCGAGCTAGATGGAGAGTGGTACGAGCCGGGAATGGATTATCCGAAGCTCGTATACCACAGGGATGAAGTTCTTCATCGTAGTCTCCTTCTCTTTCTTTCCTACTTGCTATCGATATATATCTATACACACATATATATCGTTATCACAAGGATGGACTGAAGGCGAAGATGGTGTGTTCAGTCGATGGAACATTCTTGATATGAACCCACAGGAAAAATCATCCCCGAGTATTTTTCGCGCGTATGTCCACGACAGAATAAGAATAGAATGGGGAGAGAAAGAGAGAGATTGAACTTCTAAGATTTCGATTTGGTGAGAAAAAGTAGAGAAAGAAAGTGAAAATGGTCTCCTACGATTTACGATCCACGATAGGGTCCACACCCGTTGGACTGTGTGCACTTTCAACCTCTAAAAGATATTACCCCCGTTTTCCCCTCGCCATGTGCCGTTTACCCGCTTTTGCTTCTCGTGGTTCTGGTCCACAAAAAGAGTTTTAGCCCCTTAAGCCTCCATCATTTTCACCAATAGTACTTTCTTCCTCCTCCTCGTTCTTCCGTTACAACCACATAAGCGTCTCTTCGTTCATTTGCTTTTTTATTTTTCTTCTTCTTTTTAGCTCTTGAGGCTTCGTTCATCTATTCTCTGTCCTCGATCTCTCGACACTTTAAGGTTCACGAAACGTGGATGAAATCGCACAAAGCACACTATTGACTGTTCATTTTTGTTTAAATATTTTTCTGTGGTAATTTTCAGTGAAAAAAATGGAAGGAAAGAAGAAAACGTAATAGTGATTTTTTTCAAACAAAATACTACTAATTTAATACTAAATATACTGAAGGTACCGATAGTGATGAGTGCACAGTGGATGTGTGGCTCCGGCGATCTCCCAATTTAAGTAGACACGGGTGAAGCTAATACTTGATTAGGTGACCGTTTAACCATGCACCGGCTTGCGCATCAATAGCTGAGTGGGAGGCAGTTTTTTCTGAGTTTTCGAGGGTATTAACTAACTGGAACTCAGTAAAAATATAGCAGCCTGTATCGGCCGGGTTTCTCACAGTTACCCTTGGCCCTCATGCAAATGCGATACAGTATTAGTGCATTAGGAAAGAGTGGCTTTGGGCAACACTCTTGGGGGGTCTCACAGGTACAAGAAAATTAGAGACATGAGGGAGAAGTGGGGTTAAAGTGAGAGGATGGGCTCGTACAAGCCCGCAAGGGTATACGCAGAAGCAATAAATAAAATAATTAACAAATAAAATAAAAAAAATATTTTATGAACATAAACTATTTTAAATTATTTTATGAACATTTTATAAAACAAATTCTGATCATAAAATAGAAAGAACTGAACATAAAATTATTCAATAGCTTTCAGATTACATTTTTCACAGAATTGTTGATAATAGCAACGAAAAGGTTTTACTATATAAATTATGTTCAGAAAAATATAGTTATTTTTCAAAAAGTGTAATTGTATGGGATGATGCAGTATATCGGCTTATATACGTTTTTTCTGAGAATACAGTACGTTTTTGTAAGAATAACGGTTTTTTCCAGCCATTATATATATATATTTTTTTGACAATCGTTGTGACACATAAATACAGAAAACCCGCCACATGCTCGCCATCAATTCATTGGATTTTAGCGAGCAGTTACGAGCCCATTTCATGATATGTGTCCCCACCGTGTTAAAAATTGCCTCCTAATATGATATATACGTGGAAGGAGTGAAATGCATGGTCGATCTTTTCTCTTTATCTCTCCTTCCTCCTTGCCACCACTCTTTCCCTATATCTTTCTCTACCTTTTTTTCTTTCTGTATATCCTCCCGCCATGCTGTGTGAGAAGAGTGGTACGCCGCCGGAGGGACGAGCTATATATTTTCCGCGTTTTCTTCGGTCGCCGATAGAAGCGTCTCCACTTCATATTATTGGAAAGCGATAGTATTTTCGCAACGGCAGTTATTTTTCTCTCATGGTATGAAACATATTTTACGACTGTTTGAGGTTCTTTTATTCAAAATAAAAGGAAAACATTTTCACAAAATGTAATATAATGTGCGCGATGATCCACTGTTTTTGTTCAATAAAACCTAGAACGTTCCCAAAAAACTGTTTGCAAGCGAAATAATTTGATTTTATTACATTAAAAGAAAACAGTATATGGTGTGAAATGGGAACCCCATTTTTATTTTTTTACAACTGTGTAATTTTCTGATGTGATTATGATTGAAGTTTTTGTCAACCATGGTATTCTGGTGCATCAATGATCTAAAAAAAAAAAATTGACAAAGAAAAAAGAGTTTTCGCACTCAGGCTCGCTACGTTTTGTTCTTGTGGTTATTGCTGACACGGTCGAATTTTTTTACGGCTGTGTACAGGTGTAAGCGAGGTTCGCTCATTCTCTCTTTTTCTCTCTCGAGTCGCATCGCTGGCTTCAGAAATAATGTGACAAGCAACTCGGTAACGTCAGTCCCTACGTTCCGCTCCATATTTCAAGCCGCAGCTCTATACATACCTCTACGCTTTTATCTCGAGGGCTTTTTTGATTTTATTTCTATTTTCATCTGACTACGGATACGGTCATTTGCGACCAACCGATGGTGCTAGTCGAGCGAATTTTTAACTTTCAGCCGAAGCAAAATAATAGCTTAGTAAAAAATAAAATCAAACTTTTTCGCCGGCTTCGACGATCGCAGTGAAAATAGCTCGTATAGGTCAGACATCACAGTATGCGTCTAGGGATTTATGGAATTAAATGAAATCTAAAACGTTTGTTTCAAAACCAACTTTCATTGTGAAGCCATTTATTACGAATCAATAAAATAGATATATGCATGATAAATAACTATTTTTATTTATTTATATCAGACTGATTCATTGAAATTCCTTTGTATACACTCTAGAGATCTTACATGAAACGATTAGAGCATAAATTTAAATTTGAACAGTGGCCAAATAACAGTCCTAATCAAGGTATGAAGTTTTTTTATAATATCCTGAAACACAGTTTGAAAATTTCTAAACTAATCAGAGATTGGATCTTGTGTAATAAAACTATCAATTTATTTTAGTGACGTAAATATCTGTTCCACTTTTTGAAATTTTCCCATTCATTCATCAAAATATTAAACCAAATAATTGATAATTACATGAAAACCTACGCATCTTACTCATCGAAGTTTCATTAATTGCATTAGAAAAAATCGGGTTAAGTCGGACCTAACCCTTATTTTTTATTTATTATGATTTATTTATTTATTTGGTGTATATTATTTATACAATTTATAGTGTATAAATTCATTTGTTCAATTCGCCAACAAAATTCGAATTTTATTTGCACCAATTGAATGTTTAAAAATGGATTACAGCTTATTACGATAAATATTGTCTGAGTACGTTTTTTAATGGAAATAAATCCAACGACTACCAAGTGATAAAAAATTGTCAATTGAAAAGTAATGGTCATAGACTCCTTATTCATATATTATGTTTAGGATTAAGATTTAACTTGTATCGATAAGTTGAAATATTGCACGAAAAAATGCATAGATATTTTATCCTTTATCCCAAACTCTGTCCGTAAACGTAAAAAAATTAAGATTGGTACGTCCACATTAATGGTCTTGTGTTTCCCAGTAACAAGTGAGCCAATCATCGAATTTTTTGTCATCTCGAGAGATATGCAAAGATTCATCTTATATTTGTATATGAATACATAGTTTATTTTTTTGGGTTTCATTAGATGTCTTTATAAGGGCATCGTTACTATACATTTCATTTATTTTCATTGGGTACTGTTAAGGTTTATTTATTAACTTACCTTTCTCCACTAGTACAGTGAGTGTAATTATACAAAACCCGTTAATTTAAAATAACGGGTTTTCGAATATGTATCCGTCATGTTGTGTTTTAGATGCAGCAACTTAAAAAACTAAAGAACAACGATGATTCCCTGAATCTAAATGGATTGAAAATCTTCAATGGTCATATTGAATCTGCTATTTTTGGATTTGAATGCTGCAACAAATCAAATTTTTGACCCTAGATTCGAATTCAGCACTTTTGAAAACAATTAGATACATATTTCTTGTTGCTTACCGCAATAGTTAAAAAGAGACGATAAAACAAGACTCGAACGAAGAGAGGCTCTCAAGCCCGCAGGTAAAGCTTTAGTGTTCGCCTGCGAGCCACATGGTAAAACTCCGAAAAAACCTTTTTTTGTCTCAATCGATGTTTTTCCTTTTTTCTTGATTTCTCAAGCATTTAAATCACAGTTCAACTTTTCACATTGCTTTTTCTTTAGTCGACACAAAAACCTTTACCATAATTTTAAGAAAAAAATTTTCAGTTTTGTCACGTACCAAGTGTCGTAAATTTAATATCGAGAATTTCTTCGATTTCGCGCCATGTGGTCAAAAATTAATCCTTAACGGTATCGAGTATAGGGTGGAGTCCAAAAAATTTCTCGCTTCATTGGTCAAAACTAAACATACGCATCACTCCCTTCTCAAACTTCGACGAGAGGGGACGTTTCAGGAAAATATGACAATTTATAAATTTACAACATACTTCAGATTTCGAATAACTTGTGACCCATAACAACATGTCATTCATTTCACTCTGTAATCAACTTAGAATATATCCAATAAATATTCCATTTTTTATTTAACAACGTCATCAATTTCCAGTCGGAATGTACATAAATTTGAACGACTTCTATTCAAGGATGCCAGCATAGTGCCAATTTTTTTGTAGGTAATTTGAACTTTCAGGAATGTATCCTGAAAATTTCTAAAAAATATTAGCTGTTTTTTGGCCGTCAAAAATCATTGAAAAAACCAGTGTTTTGATGTTATTTTTTTTTGGAACGGTATTTATCAAAAAATGCTTTCTACAAAAGTTGTGTGCCATAATGTCATCTATAAAATAAGTTATATACAAAAATCACGTTATATTGTTAGTTTAGCGGTAAATAGCAATTGAACAACGATGTTTTTTTATTATTGTACGTACTAGGGGGCGTCCATTAATCACGTGAGGTCCGAAGGAGAAGGGGGGGGGGGTCTATTCGAACATCATGGTAGATCACGAAGGGGAGGGTACGGGTATTACGAATGTCACGTATGATATTTTTCTCGCGAAATTTTTTTATGCTTATTCCAACGAATTAGTATTTTCTTTGTGATATTTTACTACACTGTTGTACGAGCAGTAGTTCTCACTTTTTCCGTGAGATGACACTAGTGTCTACAAAGTCTGCGCTTGCGCATCGCGAGCCCCAGTACGTAACAGTGTTTACATTCGTCATAGTGGAATCGGTGCAATGTCGTCCGAGCTAGGGCCTCTGTACAAAGAGCTTTACAAGCACTACCGATTACTAAACGCCGAAAAAACAGGATTGAAGGCTCAGCAAGATTTCAATACTGTGTGGGCAGAAGCAAAGACTAAATGTTTTACAAAAGATGAATTGGTAAAATTTGCAAAAAATTTGTTAGTGGAGTATCGCCAAAAAAATAGTGGGAAAAATCATCGAACATTCTTTACTACTATAATGCAGCCGCGAATAAGCAAGTAAGCAAATAATACCGTAATATGTCGAATAGCAATATTTTCGACAACGTTTATAACCAGTAATTAATGCAATTGTACGTGTAATTGAATTTAGTGTATTGATAAAAATATCTCTAAATGCTCGGACACATCGGTGAAAGATTCTACGACACCACCGTGTAGTAGTGGTGATCAGAGCCCCAATTTGATTGCATCGCAACCTGTAAACGAATGTGACAATTACGTTCCTTCAGGTACGTGTCATTTCAACTTTCTTGTGACTTTCGGTATAGACGGTTTAATCTCTTAACCTTCAAGAAATCTGCTCGACGTTCGTCAATAGAAATTTTTCATGTATAAAAAACCCCTCTAGTCTGTTCTCATAGACTTCGTACTGTATGAGAATTCAAAAAATATTAATCGAAAGTTGTGTTTTGTTTACAATGAGTTCGACAGCTAACCTAATCAGTCATTCACTCACTTATTATATCGTAAACAAACTTAAGAATTGAACTGCATTTGAACGTCCAATTGAACGCAATGAACATGAAAAGAATGTTTTTTTTTGGTTCGCATTTCAAATCGCGTCGGAAATTGTGTGTGTGTGCGTGTATGTGTGTGCGGGTGCGCGTGTATGTGTGTGTGTGAAACGATTACCCGATTCTGTATAAAAAATACATTGAAAGGCGAATAAAAAAAATTGTGGGAGGAGTTTTAGTCCTATTGAAGTCGATTTTCTTGTTAAAAAATTATACGAAAATTGAAGTTTTCACATTTTTTGTATAATCAATTGGGTTTTTAAATCATCAAGTATTCGAATTTATTGTCTGAGATGTTCAATACAATGCAATTTTACAGAAGAAATGAGTATAAAATATTTTTTTCATAACATTGTGTTTGACGCTTTATTTTATCTTGCCTTAAGGGTGACTGAAATATATAATGAAACATTGATTCGGACCCATTTTCGCAACGATTTATAAGCAATTTTTTTCAATTAGTCAATTTGTTAAATACTTTAATAATGACTTAGCTGTTTGGAAAATTGTTTCAATATTTTAGTCAGTCAATTATTTTCTATCGTATTCTGCGGCATAATTATTTTAATGATTTGCGGGACCAATAGTATTGTTCTTGAGAAAAAAAAGTTCATAAACTTTCTAACGATTAAACAAATTCGCCATTAAACAAGAAACTGATTTTGACTGTATCCGCAAAAGTTCTGCTCCAGATAGAAAATAATAATCAAATTTCAGGTGTACGAAAACGCGTCTTGCACGTTCTTGAAAGCGACGAAGACGAAGAGACTATTGACGATTCAACTGAGTACACACGAAAAATTAAACGTGCCCGAACTACCCCTGCTCAGGATAAATTGAATAAGGAAATTTCGTTGCTAGAAGCAGAACTTCAACTCGCCATTCGTCGAAGAGATTCAGTAAATACAGATGGAAGTGAACAGCGTCAAATAACAAAGCTTCGGAACAAAATCGAATCTGCCAAAAAAGAGGTTCATAAAAAACAACAGCATGCACTTTACGCCAAAAAACACAGAGAGGCTCATAAATCGAAAATCAATGCGGTCTGTATTCAAAATCCTGAAGCTTCCAATATTCTGAAACTACGGTTAGAACCAGGATGTCCGCGATTAGAAGAAAAGCAGCCTCAATTGCTCAATACAATGTCGATTTGGCGGATGTTTGGAACATCTGCGGAAGAACGTCGTCGCTGTGAGGCCTTGCGTAGTTGCAGGACGCTAACCGACCTTCATTCCAGATTAGCAGAGTTTGGGTATCAGATTTCGAGGAGTGGAACGTACATTCGCTTACTACCTAGAAGGAACGCTACACTGGAAGAAAAGCGACACGTTACTACAGTACCAGTCAAATTGAGCCGTTCTGAAGCAGATCATCATAAAGCTCATTCCGATCAATAGTTTTGCATCACCACTATCAAATCTATAGAAACCACTGCATCTATCTTAGGGCCGCATCAAGTGGCTTTTGCTTCTCAAGACGACAAAGCTCGGGTACCTATTAGTCCGACAGCCGCGAACAAGCAGGCACCACTTTTGATGCATGTAGAGCACCGCGTATCGTTGCCCGACCATGATTGGGTATTGGCCGCTAAACACAAATTGATTCCCAGTGTTTATACGGGTTGCGTGATCAAAGAAAATGCCATCGGTCATCCGGAGAGTGTCACGTATTCAGGGCCAACGTACATTTCCATTCGAAGCGGAAAACACTTGTCTTCTACGGCGTCGATGCACTCGGTAGATTTTGAGAAGCTTACGACTCCTGACACTTTCGGGGAAACCATGCGCGATAACACTGGTGGCTTGAAGCCTGTTATAATGATTTCATCTGACGATGGTCCGGACGAAAATCCTCGTTATCCAAAAGTTATAGCGCACTCGATAAATCATTTTATTAAGTACGATCTGGACGCAATATTTTTGTTCACAAATGCACCGGGTAGAAGTGCTTTCAACCGAGTTGAAAGGCGGATGCCTCCTCTCACTGTAAAAACAAGTGTGTTGTCGAAAACAGAACACACTTGTGTGTTCTGTACTTAACGCCATAAACAAACTGTAGATTTTCAACACACTTTAAAACGTGTAGAATATGGCGACAAAGAATCTATAGTTTGCTTATGGCGTTAAGTACAGAACATATTTAATGTGTGTTGGCAACAACACACTTGTTTTTACAGTGCTTTGCAGAGAGTTATCAGGAGTTATTCTACCACATGACACATATGGAAGCCATATTAATGATAGAGGAAGAACAGTGGATTCGCAGTGGAAAATCAGAACTTCCAAAAAGTTGGCGAAGTTCTCGCCGAGATATGGAGTAGCGTGTTAATCGACGGAAAATCTGTTACCGCGGAGTATGTCGAACCGAATGCTAGAGCCGAATGTGACGTGCCAGATATGCCATCACAAAAGTGGTATAGCAAGCATGTGAGACAGAGCCAGTATTTGCTTCAGGTTGCACAATTCCCATTACTTTTTTGATTATTAGATGTAATAGTATCACAGCCTAAGTTTCACATCGTTAAAATGATCTGGTAGTTTTTTTCATCGTTTAGCAGGCTTGTGTTCGGACGAAATTAGCTCTTTGATGTATGTTACATTTTTTATTCTTCTTTAGTACAGGTTGTTAAATGTAACGACAGGGATTGCTGCAGCAAATTTCGAAGTTCCCTGCGAGTTGTACTTCCAAATCATTTTCTACCAGCTCCATTTCCCGTGCTTTAGACTCCTTACGGCCTGAAGATCCCAAAACCAAAAGAACACGACAGCAAAACATTTGCTTCCTTTCTATTGAGGCAATCCCTTAACCGCGCACCTCAAGATGATCAATCTCACGAAATCCCGTATGACTCATATTGTCCAAGCTTGTGTTCGAATCCTAAACGCATCGAAGGAAGAATGTGTGACAAATGCGGACTGTATTTTTGTTCGAAAAAGACTGTCGCTGCCCATAAAAAAATTCATAAAAAACCAAAAACGTTGAATAAAGAGAGCAGAGAGGATGAAGAAGAAAAAGAAGAAGAAGCAGGAGAAGAACAAGAAGGAGATGAAGATGAAGAAAAAGACAATATGAAAAAAAAAGAGGAAAAACATGGAGTGGAATACGCTAACGAGTCAAGCGATGGAGAAAGCACTCCGGTTATTACCGTGGAACAAAGTGCGCAAATACCTTGGGCTGATAATTGATCATTTTATTCTGAGAAATTTGCTTGTATTGGTTTCATTTGTTAAAAAATCTATCGAAATATTATTTATGTGTTGTGACGTGGTAATTTTGCCCACGTCACTAAACGATTAATTTTTTGCACGGCACGGGAAGGGAGCGTTCTTCGGCATCGAAGAATCTCTCTCGAGCAAATCCAGAAGGGCCAAATGCGAGCGTATTTACCGAATATTAATTTTATTTTGATTTAATTTTATTATTGTACGAGCGAGCGGCGGTTATCCACGATAATTTCGAGTCAAGGAAGGCTTAGGCGATTCAGAGAGGGGATATCGAAACGTCATCGAGTCGGAGAGCAGAGGGAAATTCAAATTTCGAGTTTCGCTGTTGAAGGTCATCACGCGTGGGTCGCTAACTCCATGCCCTCACCCTCAGCTGTCTAACCTCAGGATGCGTCCATCAGCATCTAGAGATCGCCATATTCTCGTTGGAATAAGCCGAAGGCACAATTTCATCGTGTCGAAACATCGAAAATACCGCTCAACCAAACATCGAAATTACCGCTCAGCATAATGTCAAACGTATCGGCTCAGCATATCGTCGGAATTCAAAATAATACGTTGAGGTCAGGTCGGCGAGAAAAGGTTCTTGAAAACTCTCGAATATTCTAGAACAAACGGTTGCGATTCTCGCGAGTAGGCTAAGGGTGGGGGGTTAGGACCCTGGTCCGCGTACTTGCTCTCGCGATAATGATCGAGGACTCGAGTTTTGGGCAGCAATGACGGAGGACGTCTTTTCTCGGGCCGTTGCCGTTCCTGATCAAGAATTCAACGCCGCCAGAATATCGATGGAGAGATTCGTGGTCTTTTCCGGATCTCGTCCTACGGAAACTGTAGTGGTGAGCCGTCGTTTCGCTCTTATTGGGTTTTTATCGTTTATCGTATCGTATTTACTCGCGAGTAACTTTTTGGAGAATTTTGTGATTAACGAGCGATATTGTTTCGGGGCACGCACGCGTTTGGAAAATTCTGGTTACGCCTTGTCTCGCGATTTTTATCTCTCGCGATTTGTCGTTGTCGTTTAATGAATTTGAATTGCCGAGAGGAATTCTATTATAATTTTGTCCAATCTCGAGATCCATAGTTTTAGTAATTTTTGTTATATAATTGTCGATATCGATCGGGTCACAGATCTTTAAAGTGCGTTAATGGCGAAATCCTTAGCGTTACGAAATTGTGTCTCGTGGGCGATCGAGCCGAATATTTTATAAAAACTGTTTTGTTGACGGTTAACGAAAAATTAATTGTGAGGATTGATTGATTATCGAAACTTCAGTAAAATTGAATGTAAATTTTATTATTATTTTCCGGAAAAATATTTTCATCCTTGTTCTCTGCTATTTAATAAATTTCAATTGTAATTCCGGATTTTCGTGTCTCGTGTGTGATTATTTTCTTAACTTGCCTAGACACGCCCCTCTACCAACTTGGTTAAACACTACAGCTACGACCGGGAAAACCTTTATTCGTTCTCGATAATTTCAAATAAAATTTGTCTAAGGTCATCTTAGGCTGGCGTCCAAGGAATTGTCGAGATCGGAATATTTTGTGCGACCGTTGGAAAAAGTCGTCACAGTGTATTAACGAAATAAATATTTATCCAAAGTTGAATGCTTATTAATTTATATTTAAAACGGCCTTTATTATGCAGGCAAAAATTGTTTTAATACTACTTATTTTCCAAAAAAATAGGCATTAATGAAAGATAATAAATTCCGATTCGTTAAATATCAAGTCAACGAATAATCACGTTATACATGGGGGAGGGGAGGGGTCAGCCGCAGCGTCACTTAAAATCGCGCAGAGGGGGGGAGGGACAAAAATGGCCACAAATGTATTACGTGATTAATGGGCGCCCCCCTATCGGTTATTTAGCAACGTATTGTTCTGAAACTCATACGTCACCTAGAAGAATCTATCCCCAAGAGATATATATAAATTTGATTTATTTTCTAATTTTTTTCTATTCTGTGAGCCTTTCTCGGGATATGATATAGGAAAAAGCGGGATTTACGTAAATCGGTTATTATTGCTAAACTATAAAATAGGTGAATAAAATTTACATATATCTCTTAGGGATAGATGTTTCTAGATGATGTATGAGTTTCAGAAAAGTACGTTGATAAATAACCGATAATACCTAGAATAAACAAAAAAAACGTTGTTCAATTATCATTTACCGCTAAAATAACAATGTTACGTGACTTTTGTATCAGACTCATTTTCTAGATGATATTATGGCACACAACTGTTGTAGGAAGCATTTTTTGATAAATCATATTTAAAAAAAAATAGCATCAAATTTTTTTTTCAATCATTTTGGCGACCAAAAAACAACTAATATTTTGTAGAAATTTTCAGGGTACATTCCTGGAGGTTCAAGTTACCTACAAAAAATGGCATTCCTGGAGGTTCAAATTACCTACAAAAAAATGGCACTATACTGGCATCTTTGAATAGAACTACTCACTTTATTTGTATCAATCGCATGAAAGATAATTCTGGGGCGCGATCGTTCCTCCCATCCTTTCTTTAATCAAAAACGTGTCGGGTCGGAACATTTCTATTGATTTTCAATTTAATCTAGAGTCGCGGTAGCGACTCGAGACAAGTACATTTAAAATACTATAAAAACAAAGACGTGTTTCGCTACTAGACTCTTTACAGCAAGCAGAGTTGGATCGAATGGTTTTTTAAAATCTCCGAAAATTGTTTCGACGATAATTGATTAATTATAGCGTTTTGAAAGATGTTGCTGGTTCACGTATTTTTTATTTTTTTTTTCTTTCGATCGTGACTATTTAGAACTCTGTAGCCCATCGCATATTGTAAATATTAATATTTTATTTTTCCGTGCCATGAAAAATGGGTGGCGTTTTTCGCACACATTTTCTGACGTTTCGCGGTCGCTGTCTAGTGACACTAGTTGTAACTAGAAATATTCTGGTGATATGTAACAGTGTGTTCGTCGATGTGACCGCCGACCGTTTCATATCTTTTTTAATAATAACACTGACAGCTGTTGAAATGAAAAAGGTTATAAAGATCGCGGCCGCGGATTAATGGTGATAGTCGTGAGAAAAATGAGGTTATAAAGATCGCGGGTAGTCATAAGATTAAATGATTTTATGAAGATCGCGGGTGTGAAAGTTGATGTTTAGAGTCATCAGGGTTAAGGTTAATAGTGATGGTTATGCGGTTGAAAAAAAATTATAGTGACGGTTATGAGAAAAAATTATAGTGACAAAAGCCAAAAATTCAGTTGTGTGTGACGAAAATCGAGCAGAAAACTAAATAAAGAAAAAAAACATGGATGATTACAGTGTTTATTTTTTGAGTACATCTAGAGTCGCGGTAGCGACTCGAGACAAGTACATTTACGTATATTATAAGATGGCGAAGTCGAGTCGCTACTAGATCTAGAGTCGCGGTAGTGACTCGAGACAAGTACATTTACGTATATTATAAGATGGCGAAGACGAGTCGCTACTAGAGTTTTTACAGCAAGCAGAGCGGTTTCGAACGGTTTTCGAAAATTGTTTCAGCGATATTTAATTAATTACAACACTTTAAAAGATGTTGCTAGTTCACGTATTTTTTCTTTTTTTTTTCTTTCGATCGTGACTATTTAGAACCCTGTAGCCTATCGCATATTGGAAATATTAATATTTCATCCTTCCAAATCATCAAAAAAAGGTAGCACTTTTCGCACACATTTTTTGACGTTTAGCGGTTGCTGTCTAGTGACACTAGTTATAACTAGAAATTTTCTGGTGATATGCGAGACTGTGTTCGTTGATGTGACCGTCGAAGACTTTTCTTCAGGATGCATAAGTAAGAGTGACAGCTGTGAGTTTCGAAAAAATATCGCGGTTATACTAGTGATAGTTGTGGAGTTGAAAAGTAAGATTATAAAAATCGCGGGTGTGAAAGCAGATAATTTTATTTTTGGTTAGACATATTCGAGATCAGGACTTTAAACGCCTATTCGGTGAACATTTAATATCTTTGTTGTAAGGTTATAAAGATCGCGGTCAGTTTCAACTTTTCATTAAAGTTACTTTTATTATATTATCGGTAGAAGAGTGATAGTGTAAAAATAAAGTTTAAATCAATAAATAAACTTTTGAACAGTGTCTAAATAAATAATTTTTGTTATGAACCCTAGCCCCAACAATCCATTTTTCCGAACGTAAACTCTAGAACGGAGTCGAAAACGGTGCCTCTTCTCTTTTACCATAAAATGTTTCATGAATGCAATAATAAAGTTTATTTAGAAACCATTTTCTTTGTTTTTTTTTTTAAAACTAAGAGAATGGTGTATGATAAACTCGTATTCGGTGAATATTTGATATCTTTGAACAGTTGTGAGGTTATAAAGATCGCGGTCAGTTTCAGTTTTGGTTAAAGTAACTTTTATATATATAGATAGAAGAGTGATAGTGCAAAAATAAAGTATAATTTAATAAATAAACTTTTGAACAGTACCTTTATAAATAATTTTTTTTATTAACTTTAGCCCCAACAATTCATTTTCCCGAACGTAAATTCTAGAACGGAGTCGAAAACAGTGCCCTTCTCTTTTACCATAAAATGTCTCTTGCATGCAACAATAAAGTTTATTAGGAAATCATTCTCTTCATTTTTTATATAACTGAGAGAATGGTGTATGATATCACCCTAGGTTTGAATTATATGTGGTTTTAAACCACCCTAGAGTGCACTTTGCACTTGCAACACAAAACGGAATCAGGCGATGCCAAATAATTTTGAGCGAAAAGATATTTGATTTGTGAAAAAAAAATGTCATAAGTACTTCACCAATTTTTTTTTTATCTATTGCTCATGAGATATAATTCGTAATCAATAAATATTATTTAAAAAAACTCGCGTAGTACTTCGGCTAAAATTATTTTTTCCAATCAAACTTTAGCTCTCGAAATTTTGTACGTATATTTTTTTGTTTCAAAATCTCGTTTCGTTATGATTACTTATATTTAAAAACTTTCGGTGCATTCTGATGCTATTGGAGTATTTCTTCGGCATCATTTTTTATGGAATATTTTCCGATCCGTTGATCTGTTGGCACACATGATTCGGTGCAATATTTTTTGAAATTTTTGTTTACAAAATTAAAAAAAAGTCCAGTTTTTACTTGTTCGTTGTTCTTTTATACGTCGTATCTTCTCAGAACTACTGTACGTTTTAACGGGGTCATCCCATGTGACAGCTATTTTTTTCGCTTTTTTGGGATTTTTTTTTTGACGAACCATGAAAACACGCTACCTTTGAATTTTTACCACACATTTATTAACATTTTTACAGTCCTCATAATTTTATCAAACAAAAATAACAAGCTGAATGTACTTTACACCGTTTAGAAGACACTCATGTGTTGGTTGACGGCTGCCATGATTCCGAAGGTTTTGCTCATCTAAAATCAAACAATCAAACAGCATTTTAATTTGTGGACCTGAGGCTATCGCTGGAACTAGAATAAAGTAAAAATATCGAAAATTGAATTTTTTGCACATTTTTAAATGTTAAGTTCCGAGTT
Source organism: Rhimphoctona megacephalus (assembly GCA_963989365.1). Lineage (NCBI taxonomy): Eukaryota > Metazoa > Arthropoda > Insecta > Hymenoptera > Ichneumonidae > Rhimphoctona > Rhimphoctona megacephalus. The sequence goes on along the minus strand of OZ022414.1, from coordinate 31,585,048 downwards.
TCGTCGTTTTTTTCGAATTTTAAAACCATGCCAAAAATTCAATTTTCGATATTTTTACTTTACTCTAGTTCTAGCGATAATCTCAGATCTACAAATTAAAATGCCGTTTGATTTTTTGATTTCAGATGAGCAAAACCTCCGGAATCATGGCAGCCGTCAACCAACACATGAGTGTTTTCCGAACGGTGTAAAGTCGATTCAACTCGTTATTTTTGTTTGATAAAATTCTGAGGAACTGTAAAAATTTTAATAAATGTGTGGTCAAAATTCAAAGATATTGTGTTTTAATGGTTCATCAAAAAAAAATCCCAAAAAAGCGAAAAAAAATAGCTGTCACATGGGATGACCCCGTTAAGTAATCTAATAATTTTATAAGTATTGACGGTTAATTACGAAGATTGAATTCACTTGAACACTTCTTAGATCAATATTTCACATTGCATTTTTAGTCCGAATATACACCAGCTCGAAATTCGATCATGTATCCATTTTGAGCCGAAATCATTAAAAAATCGATTGAGCGACCTCTAAAATTTTGATTCAGGATTCAATTCTTGAGAGAATCACTTTTTGATAACATGTTACCGTATTTTGCTGCAATGCCGAAAAAAATGTCAATTCTTTTGCATCACTCAGATACATACATAATATAGACATGTTTAATTGGCAGGCTATGAATTTCATACCCGAGTACGTACACAATATTGACATGTTTAATTAACAAGCTATGAATTCCATACAAAAAGTCGACAAATCCTAGCCAAAAACAGCATAAATGCTGTGAAAAAAGCTGAGACAAGTACATTTATACCCCCCAAATAATCATTCCAGTTAATCCCCCCTACCACCCAGCGCCAAAATACCGATCCCCACCAAAATTTACAAAAACCCGTCTAAGTCATTCATGCAAAGATCTCCGCACAAAAATCCTTTCTAAAAACCAACTCATCATACAAAGTTTTATGAGTAACCGCTCTCATTATCTTATCAAATTAAGTCAAATTGTACAGAGGTGATAATTTCATTCTCGTAAATGTTGTGAGTTTACAAAAAGTTGATAAATAAATAAAGATCTACTAAAGTATATATGATCAAGTACATGGGATTTAATTATGTTTATAAAATCTTCAATTATGTTCATATGCCATTTCTCTAATTAATGCTTTATTACAATGAATTATTATCCTATGACTTGGAACTACAAGGGCTTTAAAAAAAAATACAGAATTGCATTAGCCTGCGTGAGCTTGAACGCTGCCACACTCCCATTTGTAATATTTGTAGTATAGTTTTATTGGTAACCAATTGATAAAAGTTGACTATCGTACGTAGAGCGGATACGCACAGAGTACTTGTCCGGCCCGAAAATTTTTCATAAAATTTGTCACATAAGTCAACATTAATCTACCATACATTTTGGCATTAACTAGTAAAGTAAACACAGCTAATTTGGAATCACAATATGCGGATTGTTTTGTATCCCAAATTATCCTCCTTTCCTTTAACCAATTGTTATCGATGAATTGATGCTCGTGTGGAGCATATCTCACGTTAATACACGGCACGTTTATTCCGGTTTTGTAACATCTGGGGGAAAACTGAAGTTACAGAGCGTCTAAACGGTGCTGTACACCCGAAATAAGTAATCCGGTACAATTTACACGCACTTTTACACCGGTTTTTACTACGACAGGTTTTACAAAACGGAATAAGCCTGCCATGTAAGAGCGGTCATCAATTGATTGCATTCCAAGGCGGGTAAGATTCAAATCTGCGTCAGGAGATCCGAATGTTCGGAGTGGTTGAAAAATTTACCGTGAACAAAAAAGCATATTTTTCGCTGACTAGTCGAAAAATTTTCGGGCCGGACAAGTACTCTGTGCGTATCCGCTCTACGTACGATAGTAAACTTTTATCAATTGGTTACCAATAAAACTATACTACAAATATTACAAATGAGAGTGTGGCAGCGTTCAAGTTCACGCAGGCTAATGCAATTCTGTATTTTTTTTTAAAGCCCTTGTAGTTCCAAGTCATAGGATAATAATTCATTGTAATAAAGCATTAATTAGAGAAATGGCATATGAACATAATTGAAGATTTTATAAACATAATTAAATCCCATGTACTTGATCATATATACTTTAGTAGATCTTTATTTATTTATTAACTTTTTGTAAACTCACAACATTTACGAGAATGAAATTATCACCTCTGTACAATTTGACTTAATTTGATAAGATAATGAGAGCGGGTACTCATAAAACTTTGTATGATGAGTTGGTTTTTAGAAAGGATTTTTGTGCGGAGATCTTTGCATGAACGACTTAGACGGGTTTTTGTAAATCTTGGTGGGGATCGGTATTTTGGCGCTGGGTGGTAGGGGGGATTAACTGGAATGATTATTTGGGGGGTATAAATGTACTTGTCTCAGCTTTTTTCACAGCATTTATGCTGTTTTTGGCTAGGTTACATTTACAACATGTCTTAATGCACAGTATTATGCAGCTTATACCAGGAATTGTATTCCTATAGTTTCAAAGTAGGTAATAGTGTAGTAGTGAGCGTCCCGAGTTAGTGAGGTAGGCATTATAAAGGAAAGTCGTAGGCATTCGAATCCCCAATAGAAGGTAAATACGTAAATTTAGAAAATATGGGTGGAGCTGTTTTCTTTTTTCGATTTTGTTTATCCACTACTTTTGTCGTGGTAACTAGTCTTAGGTAGTCAAGAATTGAAAATTATTTCATTGAAATAAACTGCGAATGAATTATCAAATAAAATAGCCATTTATGGCTGACTAGTATTCGGCCTTTCTAGTATTGGGTCAATATTAGAAACGAACGTTGGCCTAACGCTAGCCATTCATCGTAGGACCCAGCCTATTATTCCGACTTTGAACCGATGGTTACCCAGTGTTGGCATCGACCGCAGACCAACCATTGAACATAGTTGGTGTAATGTTGGAACGATATCGGGCCTGTTGTAATTTTTTTCCAGTGTACATGAACAAAAAAGGGTAAGAATTTTATTTTAAATAATATTTATTGCGAAATATGTTATGACGAACCGTCATTTATTTTCGTACAACATGCTGCAACGCCGTTAGAGTTTAGGTAGAAAGAAAGCGAAAGATGGTCCTGGTTAGAAATTTGTCGATTTTGAGCAATGTCTAATGAATTTATTTTATACCTTTTCATGTACCCACGAGTCTCACGCATTTTTGAACAACGCGCCGTCACGTGATGTAGCGATTCAACGGTAGGCGACCAGGCGCTCTACTTACGCGCAGGGCGCGGGGATCTCACGCACTTCGACCCCACTTATTGATTTTCGATACTTCCTCTAACTCGAGATCGATGCGGGAGAATCTCCGGGAAGACAAAGCGAGCGAGACCGTTGTACAACGAGCACCGTTAGGAGTCCAGAGATTTTGTATTTTTTTGTTTCGAACACTTGCGTACGTTTATTCACGTTGTCCCAGCGCATTGTTAGCACAGATCCGATATTTGTGAAGGGCAGCGTACTGTACATGTTAACGAATAATAACATCACCTACGGTTTTATATACGCTAAGAGTATTCTTTGACCTACGACGGATCCTATCGTACCACGATCCTACCCCGGACCATAGGCGTATTAGATCGGAGGAGCGATTCGCACACTGGAGTCGACCTCTCTAATAAGCGTAGCCAGAAGGTGAGTTTGGAAGTCTTATTGCTTAATTTTGTCAAATTGAAAGTTGACCGAGATTAAATTGTAGGTGTGCCCGCATGTTCTGTGTTTGTAACGGTCCCCTTGTCTCTCAAATTTGCGCAAACGCAAGTGTATCAGACCGCGTTCTAAGTCGCGTATAACTTGTGGCGGAAACGTTTATATTTTCCGGGCGAGAATTATGTACAGTGCTATGCATTAATGCCTGGTCAGACCAAATAAGTGTTGATTTTACCGACTGTAAATCGTCATTTGTTGAAGTTGGTCGAAGTTCGGAGGAGTTTCAGACTCATGTGTCATGTGTCATGTGTAACATTTAACCGCAAGATTGATAACCTAGCGAATATCTGACAGCGCTGAGGTGATGCGACTGCGGATGGCTGACTCAGCGACAAATGTGTTCAAAAAAGTGGAACGAAGAATCAAGCCGGATGAAGAAAAAGTGTGAAAATATAGTAATGAAAGCTAATAAATAATAATGTATGGATAACGAATAAATGACGATGAATAAAAATAATTACTGAATGATTAAACTTGGTCATTTCCATCATCATCACTGCGAAACAGGTAAACTTTCCTCTGCGGTAAGTGGAGAGCTCGATTCACAAGGATCTTGCATATATTAATTTTTCTCAAGCTTCGGGCAGTGTCTAGATTTACAGCAGAACAAGTCTGCATATATAAGATTCATTGAAAAAAAAAATCTTCCAATTTTTCAATTTATGAATCCGAACATTATACACAAAAATCCAAACAGCGATGAAAAATGTTCTGTAGAGTTGATAATATTGATTGATATAAATCTCCTTATATCAATCGATTCTTATTCTTCACATGGTATCGAAAGCACGCTCCTCAACCCTGTCAGATAAAAAGAGTCCCAGGAGTTCTGAAGTCGATATGGAAAATCCTTGCAGAATTCTTAAAATAGTAACAGCGATGGGTTAATCACTACGAAACAGGCAAACTTTCCTCTGCGGTGAGTGGAAAGATCAGGTCGCAGGAATTCGATTCACAGGAATTGATTCATTGCTGTGAACTGGAAAAACTTTACTCTGCGGTGAATGTCCAATCGGCGCCAAAAAAATTGACTCACTTCAACTTTTATTTCCCGACTATCTGCACCGGCCAAGATACAGGAGCAAAATAAGCAGCGATGACAATCTTATCATTTTTCTCATATTAATCAATTTTTATATTTTACATAATGGCACAAACACTAAAGGCTAATAAATAAAGATTTTGACAATACTTCTTATTCTCTCGCATCAAAAGAAATATTGATTCTGCGTTAGATAAGCCTGCATGAAAGTTATGCAATGAATGATTCGAAATCATTATTTTGTTATTTTTGTAGCAAAATGTTTTCGGTTATTCTCAAAATGGTTTAGTATCCATTTCTCCGCATGACATTTCATAATCGGTAACTAGAAAAATGTTCACAATAGCCGGTTTCATCTCCTGTAAATGATTACAAAAATTTTGAGCACGCAAAAGCTCATAGACTGGTTACAGAACCAATACCACTGCAATAGATTATGAAAAGGAATGAAACCAATATTTTACCCAATCGATCCATGATACGGAAGGTATTCTACAACAGAATCACCTGCAAAAATATTCGGTTTCATTCCAACTCTAACGAAAACATTACTCGATCATAATGTTAAATTTTTAATTTTTGCAGCTGAGATGAATATGCTTAAAGTCAACCAGTTTTTACGTATTGAGATGAAACCAATGTCAGTAAATATTTCTCTGCATCACATTTAATGATCGATAAGTGAAAAAATGTTTACAATAGTCGCTTCCATCTCCTGCGATTGATGAAAAAAATTATGAGCACGCAAAAGCTCATGGACTGGTTACAGAACCAATACCACCGCAATAGGCTCTGAGAATGTATGAAACCAATGTTTTACCCGATTGATTTTTGAAAAGGAAGGTGTTCTACAACATAATCACCTGCAAAAATATTCGGTTTCATTCCAACTCCAACGAAAATATTACTCAATCATAATGTGCAATTTTCAATTTTTCCAGCCGAGATGAATATGCATGAAATTAACGATTTCTTCCACATTGAGATGAAACCAATGCCAGTAAATATTTCTTTACATCACGTTTCATTATTGACAACTGGAAAAATAGTCACAATAGTCGGTTTCATCTCATGTGATTAATTAAAAAAATGTTGAGCACGCAAAAGCTCTTAGAATGTTTACAGAACCAATACCACTGCAATAGATTATGAAAAGGAATGAAACTTTAATGACATTGGTTTCATCTCAATACGTAAAAACTGGTTGATTTTACTAATATTCATCTCGGCTCGATAAAATTAAAAATTGCACCTTATGATTGAGTAAGATTTTCGTTGGAGTTGGAATGAATCCGAAAATTTTTGCAAGTGATTCTGTTGTAGAATACCTTCCGTACCAAAGATCGATCGGGCAAAACATTGGTTTCATTCTTTTTCATAACCTATTGCAGTGGTATTGGTTCTGTAACCATTCTAAGAGCTTTTGCGTGCTCAACATTTTTTTTATTAATCACAGGACATGAAACCGGCTATTGTGACTATTTTTCCAGTTGTCGATCATGAAACGTGATGCAAAAATATATTTACTGACATTGGTTTCATCTCAATGCGTACGAAATCGTTAATTTTATGCATATTCATCTCGGCTAGAAAAATTGAAAATTGCACATTATGATCGAGTAATGTTTTCGTTGCAGTTGGAATGAATCCGAATATTTTTGCAGGTGATTCTGTTGTAGAATACCTTCCGTATCAAGGATCAATCGGGCAAAACGTTGGTTTCATACCTTCTCATAGTCTATTGCAGTGGTATTGGTTCTGTAACCAGTCTACGAGCTTTTGCGTACACAATATTTTGTTTAATCAATCACAGGAGATGAAACCGACTATTGTGACTATTTTACCAGTTGTCGATCATGAAACGTGATGCAAAAAAATATTTACTGACATCGGTTTCATCTCAATGCGGAAGAAATCGTTAATTTTATGCATATTCATCTCGGCTAGAAAAATTGAAAATTGCACATTATGATCGAGTAATGTTTTCGTTGCAGTTGGAATGAATCCGAATATTTTTGCAGGTGATTCTGTTGTAGAATACCTTCCGTATCAAGGATCGATCGGGCAAAACATTGGTTTCACTCCTTCTCATAGCCTATTGCAGTGGTATTGGTTCTGTAACCAGTCTACGAGGTTTTGCGTGCTCTAAATTTTTTTAAATCAATCACAGGAGATGAAACCGACTATTGTGAACATTTTTTCACTTATCGATCATTAAATGTGATGCAGAGAAATATTTACTGACATTGGTTTCATCTCATTACGTAAAAAGTGGTTGACTTTATGCATATTCATCTCAGCTGCAAAAATTAAAAATTTAACATTATGATCGAGTAATGTTTTCGTTAGAGTTGGAATGAAACCGAATATTTTTGCAGGTGATTCTGTTGTAGAATACCTTCCGTATCAAGGATCGATCGGGCAAAATATTGGTTTCATTCCTTTTCATAACCTATTGCAGTGGTATTGGTTCTGTAACCAGTCTATGAGCTTTTGCGTGCTCAATATTTTTGTAATCATTTACAGGAGATGAAACCGGCTATTGTGAACATTTTTCTAGTTACCGATTATGAAATGTCATGCGGAGAAATGGATCGTAAACCATTTTGAGAATAAACGAAAACATTTTGCTACAAAAATAACAAAATAATGATTTCGAATCATTCATTGCATAACTTTCATGCAGGCTTATCTAACGCAGAATCAATATTTCTTTTGATGCGAGAGAATAAGAAGTATTGTCAAAATCTTTATTTATTAGCCTTTAGTGTTTGTGCCATTATGTAAAATATAAAAATTGATTAATATGAGAAAAATGATAAGATTTTCATCGCTGCTTATTTTGCTCCTGTATCTTGGCCGGTGCAGATAGTCGGGAAATAAAAGTTGAAGTGAGTCAATTTTTTTGGCGCCGATTGGACATTCACCGCAGGGTAAAGTTTTTCCAGTTCGCAGTAATGAATCAATTCCTGTGAATGGAATTCCTGCGACCTGATCTTTCCACTCACCGCAGAGGAAAGTTTGCCTGTTTCGCAGTGATTAACCGATCGCTGTTACTATTTTAAGAATTCTGCAAGGATTTTCCATATCGGCTTCAGAACTCCTGGGACTCTTTTTATCTGACAGGGTTGAGGAGCATGCTTTCGATACCATGTGAAGAATAAGAATCGATTGATATAAGGAGATTTATATCAATCAATATTATCAACTCTACAGAACATTTTTCATCGCTGTTTGGATTTTTGTGTATAATGTTCGGATTCATAAATTGAAAAATTGGAAGATTTTTTTTTTCAATGAATCTTATATATGCAGACTTGTTCCGCTGTAAACCTAGACACTCTCCGAAGCTTGAGAAAAATTAATATATGCAAGATCCCTGTGAATCGAGCTCTCCACTTACCGCAGAGGAAAGTTTGCCTGTTTCGCAGTGATGATGATGGAAATGACCAAGTTTCATCATTCAGTAATTATTTTTATTCATCGTCATTTATTCGTTATCCATACATTATTATTTATTAGCTTTCATTACTATATTTTCACACTTTTTCTTCATCCGGCTTGATTCTTCGTTCCACTTTTTTCAACACACTTGTCGCTGAGTCAGCCATCCGCAGTCACATCACCTTAGCGCTGTCAGATATTCGCTAGGTTATCAATCTTGCGGTTAAATGTTACACATGACACATGACACATGAGTCTGAAACTCCTCCGAACTTCAACCAACTTCAACAAATGACGATTTACAGTCGGTAAAATCAACACTTATTTGGTCTGACTAGGCATTAATGCATAGCACTGTACTCCGCTACAATGTGATACAGTTTTTGTTCAATAACATCTCTTTTTTGTTGAAGCTCGGAAATGTTTAGGTCTATACACCGTATTTTGATTTTTTTCTTAGTTCATCGTCTATAGGGAAGTAATTAAATTGAAAATCTTATTAGTTTTTTTGTTTTCAACAAGAATTACGGGCTTCACGTTTCCCGCCCATTTGAACCTCGAATGGAGAGGCGCTTCATGGATTTACTACATGATTTCTCCATTGCATTTCAATTAATTTTTTTATGTTTTTTAAATGTACAATAAAATATGCACAAAAGTTTAAAAAGATTAGTTTTTTTCACTTGAAGAAAAAAAAATTCCCGAAAATCACCTTCTTGACTTTCTAAACTATAGCCGTATAGGATTACATACATGCAGAACTTTCAAAAAGTCTATCTTGATCTAACGGTAACTCGGAGAGTTTTTAATATGTTTTGATCACTTTATTGTTCTAAGGAAGCTCACGCGAATCTAATGTTAATAAAAAATTCCAACTTTGAGGGTTGAAATTTGGAAATATTATCGAAAAATATACCGTACATCTATCACCGAAATTATTTTTGGATCCACCGTCTAGTTGTCAACAAAACAATTTATGAAAATTACATAGGTATAGGCCTTATACATAGGCCTCTTATAAGAGCCCTAACCTCTCATAAGAAGTTATGGCTCTTATATGTATAAGGCCTATGCCTATGTGATTTTCATAAATTGTTTTCTCGACAACTAGATGGTGGATCCAAAAATAATTCCGGTGATAGATGTACGGTATATTTTTCTATAATATTTCCAAATTTCAACCCTCAAAGTTGGAATTTTCGATTAACATTAGATTCGCGTGAACTTCCTTAAAAATTTCGAAATCATTTTCTCGATAATAAATTTTTTTCGTAAAAAATGCATAGTTACTTCATTCCAAAATGCCGTGTAACTTATTTTTTTGAAATTAAAAAAATTGGCTCGACAGAATATAGCGATGACACTAAATTACAGGAATCTTTTTAATTTTTTTAAATCCATTCTTGAATAATGCAGGTCAACAAATTTATTTTTCCAAGTCTGGTGTAAGTCAGTGTTTGCTGGTTAGGCAGCTTGAAAATCAACAAAAACTACCATTTATAGTTTCTAAAGTTTGTTTTCATTGCTAGAAAAAAGATATTGTTAAAACTTTATTTTTTTCATATTTTTTGGGACAAAAAAACGTTCTTGCTGCCATTTTCGAAGACTTCAAGTGTTTATTTTCCTGTTCGGAGAAGAGACAAAAATAAAGTTTATATTGGAGTACTGTCACGAAGTGTTAGAAAGCATATAATTGTCTCGCACGTTCGATTGCTCAGTTGGTATACGCTCATTGATCCCGTAAATAGTGTTAATATTCCCAGCATTCAATATTAAACTGTACGTAAAGAAGCAATTTGTCAAAGTACTGAGCAATGAAATGAGTCTAAATGTGTTCTGTCTCTTAAACGCTTTTTTCCAAAATTGCTTGAGGTCAAAGTAAACGTGGAAGTCTTGGCCTGACTTCAAATTGAGAAAATCATGTCGATTTTTCACAATTGTTCAATTACGTTGAGCAAAAAGCCTCGAACCGCTTTTTTGGAAGCTGTAGTTAATGGTTTATTTTTGGGAGTAATACAGCTATAAATTTGAAGGAGCTAATATCCAACAAGATCAAAAATTTTCAAGTGCTAACATGCAGGATGTCACTCAAAGTGCAACTGCTACACGCTCATTTGGACAAATTCAAAGATAACATGGGGTGTATTTGGAAGAACAAGACGATCGCTTCCATTGAGACGTGATGCATATTAAACGTTATGATTAGGACCTATATAACGAGAATATGATAAGAAGCTACATCTGAGAGTTAATTCATAAGAGTGATTTGAACCATAAACGGAAAACTCGTTTATTTCACACTGCTGTGCATAGAAATTGTAACACCACCAATGTTGAAAACCATTGTTGGTGTTGCAATTTCTAGTATATAATTAAAAAAGAAATGCCTGAAAACCGTTATATTCGAGTATATAAGAGTGCGGCAGGGCTCGGGATGGCTTTTTTTAATACTTAGCGTCGAGTCGCTACCGCGTTTCTTGATTTGAAGCCATTCCGCTTACAGAAGATGCAAACCTTAGATCGTACGTTAATACAGAATGATTGGGAATAGTATTTACTGTTTTTTTTTTACTTTACACGTATCGCTTAAAAAGTTACTATTTAATAATACTATTGTTGTACGTCACTTTCTGACGACAACCTTTAATTTGCGTCGACCATTTTGATATATGAAAAAAACAATTATTATTAATAATTATTACTAGGTTAAAGAAAGCTACTTACCTTAAAATCAATAAGATAAATTCTTGTATGTTAGTTTTATCTATAGTCATAGTACCAAACTCCTATAGATCCTCGACCGGCCGATAGGTGGCCCCGGCGGCTGGTGTCGCTTCGCGTTCGCGCTCCCTACCCTGACCGGGATATAGGTCGCGAACACGGCCGCAATCGAGAGAGTTTTCGAAATCGACCGCTAGGTGGCGACGAGCTACCTAGTTTCCCGTACGCACCAAAATGCCTTAGAAATAATATAAAACAGACTAATTTCCGATTCCGTACCCTTTTTCGATCGCCGACAAGGCTTTCTTCTGAACCACTCAGTCGACAACGCTAAGTGTTACAGAGACCCGACAACAGTTTCTCCTTTCCACCCTCGACAAGAAGATCCATTAAAATTTTTTTCATAAATTCACATTTCTAATAATAAATGTTTGTAATCATTTTTTATTGTTTAATATTTGTTCTTTTGTACTATTTTGAATAAATTCTTTTCCGCACGGGTATAATTTTTTTATTTGAAATCAAAGTTCTAAAAAAAAACTTCTTTCACATATAAATGTGTCTTTTTCTTATATATACTCCTATATCGAAAAAGAGACCCCTGCCTCTCTTCGTCGTTGATTCCGCAGAGCTGACAAAGCTATTTCAAATCATGTTACTACACTCTTGTCGGTAACTTGGCATCGTAGAAACCTTCATCTTTATCAAGCAGACGCTACCTACCAGCAACTCTTGATCATCATTCGAACTCAATTCGGTATACAGAAGACTACAGCAAATGCCTTCACCTCCATACCGCTGGTCGAAATCCTTCCCGAGAAGATTGGCTCCCCACCAACGTCCACGCATTTAATCACTCTGCTTCACACGAGTCTTTATCAAGACTCCTCCATGATCGACTCGTCCTTCTCAGGACTCTCAAACCCAAAGCGGCCCATCTCAGGGCCAACAGATTTTTCTAACGTAGTAGCCAAAAATTGTTATAATAATTTATATAACACTATATAATTATAGAAAAATTGAGAAATAAATTCCTGAAAAAACTCGTTGTTTTCGGCGCAGACGTATACGTATATAACCTCGTAATTAATCTATAATCCTTCATATTAATTAATTATACCTTAAGATTTACTTTGTCAGTCCTTCGTATCTAGTGCGACTAAATTATTTATTCAGTTATTAGGGGAGATCAGGATTGAACCTTTTACAGAAAGGTATTCCGATAGTTTTATTCTGCGAAAAAATGGTTCGTTATTTTTATTAAGTACATTTTGAAAAGGGAGCTAATTACACCTTTGAGTTGGCCATGTTGATGGCATCTGCGGTAACGGTCTTTGTATTGTGATGATGGATTGGTCACCAGAACCGGAACTTTTGGCCCGGTCTCCTCTGTATAAATAAAAAATACAATCAATCATAAACCACCATCTGAAGTTATATTTCATATTACAGATCTAGTTAAGGATGAAAAAAATACTAATTATCCCTATTTCAAAATATTTATTTATTTGTATAAGGGTAAAATAAGGATCAGATGTATGTAGAGAAGAAAAAGGGATAAATTCTTCTTCATTAAAAGAGCTTTAAATACTTTTAGCAAAAAATAAACAGCAGCGAAAATGGAGTCCATATCTTTCCAATTATTTTTAAGATTAAGAGTCGCGGTAGCGACGAAATTCTTTTTTCCAATCAAACTTTTCCTCTCGAAATTTTGTGCGCATACTTTTTTGTTTCAAAATATCATTTCGTTATGATTTCTTTTATTTAAAAACATTCAGTGCACTTTGATGCTATTGGAGTATTTTATCGGTATCATTTTTTATGGAATATTTTTTGATCCATTGATCTGTTGGCATGGATATTTCGGTGTAATATTTTTTGAATTTTTTTTATACAAAATTAAAAAAAAATTAAATTCTTACTTGTTTGTGTTTCTTTTATGCTAAGTGTCTTCTCGGAACTACTGTACGTTTAAATACATCTAATAATTTTATAAGTATTGACGGTTGATTACGAAGATTGAATTCATTTGACACTTCTTAGATCAATATTTTACAATGCATTTTCAGTCCTGATATAGACGCGATACAGTAGCTTGAAATTCGATCATGTATCCATTTTTAGCCGAAGTCATAAAAAAATTGCTTGAGCGACCTTTAAAATTTTTATTCAGGATCCAGTTCTTGAGAGAATCACTTTTTGATCAAACTTTACCATATTTTGCTGCAATACTGAAAAAAATGTTGATTCTTTTGCATCACTCAAGTACGTACACAGTATAGACATGTTTAATTGGCAAGCTATAAACGTCATACAAAAAGTCAACAAATCTCCGCAAAAAAAAGCATAAATACGATAAAAAACGATGAGATAAGTTCTTTTACTTCCTCCAAACAGTTGTTCCAGTAAAAAATTGTCTTCTGAATACGAAACTCTTACAAAAAGTTATAAAAGAGATTTCTTCCCAAAAAAACCAACCTAGCAAAAATTCTCTAATTCAGATCAAATCTCTTAAACAATTATAGGAGAACCCACAAAATTTTTTTCAATAAATTAAAAACTCATAAAAGTTTTAAGGGAGCCTTTAAGAGAATAAAAAATAAGAATTAAAAAAAATTCGTTTGCAAAAAAAAATTTCAATCGAAAAAAATTAGATTGAAAAAAAATTTCGGCCGAAGTACTTGGCAGGTTTGTAACCATGAGTGAAGTAAGCAGATTGAATTAAATTAAGCATATTGTATGATTTAATTTTAAAAAAACTCGCCAATTACTTCGGCCGAAATTTTTTTTCAATCTAATTTTTTTTTTGAAATTTTTTTTTGTATCCGTATTTTTTAAATTCTTATTTTTTATTATTGTTCTTTTTGTGTAGAACAACTGTACTGTAGCACATCTGTATTTTTAATTAATTGGAAGATTTTTTATTAGAGGTTAATAAGCTTTAATGTATTTTACTATTATAGCTTTTATAGCTTCAATTTATTTTTGTAAAGTTTAGACTTCATTTTTGGTCGGATTTGAATTGGCATCTTTTGTGAGATTATGATTTGATTAGTCAATTGTTGTGAGGCTCTCTTAAAACTTTTCATGAGTTTTTAATTCATTGAAAAAATGCTTGTGGAGTTCTCCTATAATTGTTTGAAAGGTTTGATGTGAATTAGAGAATTTTTGCTAAGTTGATTTTTTTGAGAAGAAATCTCTTTTATAACTTGTTGTTAGGGTTTCGTATTCAGAAGGGGATTCTTTACGGGAACAAGTATTTCTATAATTTCTGAATCTTGTGAAAAAAGTTTTATGTTTACATAACTAAAAATAAGGAAGCAATAATATATCATAATTACGTCGCGGTGAAAAAAAGGTCTTCAGTCATACAAGTAGTTATCCTGGTTGCGTTTAACCATGGACCAAGTCTGCCAGATATAATGTATATGTGTACGCTATATATATGCAGGTTGACTGTGTAGCCATGTTAGCTTTCAGTCAGGCGTGCTTCGGGTAATAATGAGGCCACCTTGTTACGGCCCCTAGATTATATTCCCATCGTTTCTGTCTTCGTAACAATATGATTCTCGAGACAAGAGGCAAGGAATGCTGCCTTTGCTCTTTACGTGTATTGTAACGGAACGCTTTTGCCGTACGCTAAACGTCGCTACGCGTCGGTCCGAGCTTCCTAATAATTTTGGAGCAGATACGAAAGAAACGTGAGAAACGCAGATTTTATGTTTAAAACAATAACAATATTAATTTATTGATTAACAATGTGACATTTTCGGTCGTGTACAATAAATGATTGTTTTATTTCGCATTCGTGTTATTTATTCCGCATGAATTTGTCTGATCATCCGGATTAGAACGGAAAGAAACGTTAATTTTATAAAAAAAACAACTATTTGTTTATTTGACGGCAATTATTCAAACGATGATATTTGCTTTTTGTTTTATTTAATAATATCGCATGGATCGCGTAAGACATAACGGTAAAATAATAATTGAAAAACGATGTCTTCTGGATTAATTAATAATAACAATCGAAATAATCGATGAATATTTGTCGATAGGATAATAATAATTCAAATAATATTTGAATTATTCTAGCAGTTATAAATTAGAAAAGTTTAAAATAATTAAAGAAAGTGTAGCATGCAAGCTATGGGCCCCGAACGTCACCGAACGACGCCGATACCCCACACACCACAGGTAAGGAAGTGGAAACAGGCCATGGGAGTTGAACATCACTGAACCCCTCCGATACCCTGAGCACCCACAGGAAAAAGGAGAATTGAAAAAATGAAGAATGACCTTGGACTATGGGAGTTGAACGTCGCCGTACCTTTTCGATACTCCAAGGATCAAGGAATAATAGGAAAAATTAAAGGAATGAGGATTGACCTTGGACTATGGGAGTTGAACTTCGCCGAACCACTCCGATACTCCAAGCATCAAATAATGATAAGGACAAAAGGTTATTATACTACTAGAACAAGGAAGGATCTCTGCTGCTGAGAGCTTGTTATCTCTCCGAGCTCTGTTTCCAGAATGAGCAGAATGCGTGTCCACTGCTGCTGTGCACAGCTTTTTATACCCAGCAGATTCTTTGCTCTCGTGCTCGAGTTCCGATTCGCTCGCCAGGTAGTCTCGAACCCATTCTGCGCACGCTTATTTTCAACAATTTTACGATTCACTCTTCATTCCCTCACTGTCGCATTCTCGGACTCTGATTCACTCAATGCTACTCCCACTTTGCGCGTCACCTGTGCAAGAATTCACAATTTTCATAATTTATAATTTTTTATAACAATGTTGTATTATTTAAACATTTTTTAATTTTATTTAAACATTTAGTGAAGATTTTTGTGGAATAAAGGTCTTGTTAATTACGTTTGAAATAATAAAAAACATTCACTCCTATTCGTTTTTTCCCTTGTTGCATGCGTCACGCGCATGCGCAGAAACATTCATTTTTTATATCTCGTTTTTCCCTATTATTTCCTTATAATTTTACCGCTCGCATATTTCCCTTTGATTCATCTGATTTTTCTTTACATTTCACGCGTTTTGTTTATTATAATAAATTCTTTTTTGTAATTAAGGGGATCATCCCATGTGACAGCTATTTTTTTTCGCTTTTTTGGGAATTTTTTTTGATGAACCATTAAAACACACTATATATCTTTGAATTTTTACCACACACTTATTAACATTTTTACAATCCCTCAGAATTTTATCAAACAAAAATAACGAGTTGAATCGACTTTACACCGTTCGGAAGACACTCATGTGTTGGTTGATGGCTGCCATGATTCCGGAGGCTTTGCTCATCTGAAATAAAAAAATCAAACGGCATTTCAATTTGTAGACCTGAGAGTATCACCGGAACTAGAATAAAGTAAAAATATCGAAAATTGTATTTTTGGCATGGTTTTAAAAGTTAAGTTCCAAGTTTCGTCAGTTTTCTTCGACTTCATAGTGTCCAAGATGGCCGCCGACGAAAACAGTAAAGAAAATGTCGGGATCGGATGAAATAGGACGAAACATCGGAAATAAAAGTTTATAAAAACTATTCAACCAATTTGATAACATTTACGTTCACAATATACCGAAAAAATAACCAATGATTATAATAACCTTTAAAAAATAACTAGTAAACAAAATATCTATTTCAAAAATAACTGGCATTGAAAATAACCATATTCAAAATAATCACAATAAAAATAGCCCACTTATACCTGTTCAGTCTTCATTTATTTCTGATTTAATATATGGGGCATTTTACGTCATTTTTACATTCTCAAACATGAATCATTTTGATTCATGTGAATTTTGTATATGGTTTTCTATGTAAGAAATAAACGAACACGTCGGGAGCAGCACATAGGGAGTGCAGTTGGTTCGGTGGATAAGGGCTCGGGCTAGCACGCTGCGGGTCCCGGGTTCGAATACCGGTCAAAACACCAATGAAAATTTGAAAATTTTTTTAAGTGTTTCTGCTGCAATCCCGGGTGGTTCGGATTCCACCTTCATAAATCCATGCCCAAAATACTTCTCTGTGATGCATGAGTGGTCGAGTGTACGGCTTTGGTGGTCGCCCATGGGCGGTTCGCATCGTGCGGATGGTAGCCTCTAGACGTCTACTGGTTGGCTTATTGCATCACAGGTGAGGAGG
The DNA here is from genome assembly GCA_963989365.1 of Rhimphoctona megacephalus. Lineage (NCBI taxonomy): Eukaryota > Metazoa > Arthropoda > Insecta > Hymenoptera > Ichneumonidae > Rhimphoctona > Rhimphoctona megacephalus. The sequence goes on along the minus strand of OZ022414.1, from coordinate 31,567,906 downwards.
TGCCTGCCTAAGCGCTTCTGATGGCCGTGCTGGAGCGTGCTCGCATTGTCATCTGAAGGAGATTAGTCAGGTACCGGCTGTACCGGCAAGGTTTTTTGCAGTTTCCTTTCGCCCTCGGTAAATACGATACAGTGGAGGAATAAGTCGGCTGCAGCCGCACATATGGGGGAATGGGTGGAACAGTGGAGGAATAGTCGGAAAGAGTGGGGAGACTAAAAGGGAGGACCCCTTGAGTCGTGGAAGTAATCATCGCGGGGGTGATTGGTTTACAAACTCCAATAAAAAAAAATAAAAAAAAAGCGGACACGCATTTCGAGATTTTTCGATTTGGCAATTTTTTTGATTATTACAGCTAGTGGAATTTGTGACTTTTTGCTGAACCCATCTGGGTTCAGGCTACGATAACTCAGAAACTATGGATTCTAAAACACAAATGACTAATAGCAATTTTATGCAGTTTTTGAGATACTTTCAGATGAAAAATACACCGAGCCTAAAAAAAAAAGATTTTTTCATTTTTATGTAAAAAACTGACGGTTTTCAAAAACGGCATTATCGATTTTTGATTTCTATATTTGATTAAATACTGGGTGAATTCACAAAATTTTTAAGCGCCAGTGCAGAATGGGCGGACTTCTTTTGTAGAAGCTATAGCTATTTGCTCGTATGGAAATTCAATAATAATACTTGAATAGCTGTAACTTTTTGTTATAAATGTATACTTGGGCTTACAAATGTTATGATTGATGAAAACGACAATGGAAAAGAAAGTAAGTTTTTTTCAGAATTTATTTTCAATGATCATAACCATGGAAAATCTTTCTTTGATAATTGATATTATTTTTTGCGGAGTACATCAGAATTTGAGTACCGACACCACTAGTCATTTTTCCTGTCAGACTCATGAAGTTTGCAAATTATTTAAATTCATGCCCATGATAAAAAAGAAAGAATTTAAATATTTGATTAGTTGTAAAAATCGGATAAATGTCAACATTAACAGATGCGGAAACCTGTATCTTTTCCCTGTGTTCTCTTTGCGTATAGGATAAAAATTCAAAAAATTGCTAACCCAGAAAAATAATAATAATAAATTTTTTTACGGTTTATTCTTTGTTCGATTTTCATAACAAAATGAATTTTGGAATTTTGTCTTTATCCTCATGGATGTGATCTGGGATAACATGGAAACTGTATGAATTTTACGAAAAAATATTACTACAAGCATTTGTTTCTCAATTACTAACGTACTCTTTTCTAACGTCTTGTTCTCAATTTCTAACGTACTCTTGAAAAAAAAGCGTATCAATTTCATAAAAAAAGTGAAATTATAATATTCGTACGTTCAAGTGTACATTTGTAATAAACAGTTGCAGCTACATTTAAGTACTTGTATTAAATTTTCATAAGTTCAGATAGCTGTAGCTTCTACAAAAAAAGTCTGCCCACTTTCTGAACCTGCGCTTAAAAATTATGTGAATTCACCTAGTTGTTGAAAAAAAAAATAGAAATCAAAAATTGATAATGCTCTTTTTAGAAAACCCTCAGTTGCTTGCATAGAGAACAAAAAGTAGAAATCTTTGTTTTTGAGACTCGATGCATTTTTCATCTAAATATACATAAAAAACGGCGTAAAATTGCTTTTAGTCACTTTTGTTTTAGAACCCATAGTTTCCACGTTATCGCAGCCTGAACCCAGATGGGTTCCGTAAAAAGGGGAAAAATTCAACCAGCAATAAAAATCGAAAAAAATTGCCAAATTGAAGAATTCCGAAATATGTGTTCATTTATTTCTTACATAGAAAAACATATAAAAATTCACTATATTTTTGAGAATGTAAAAGTGATATAAAATGTTCCATATATATATATTCGGAATGTCCTAATAGTTTGTTTTTAATAACCGACTCATGTCAATTATCATGTCGGTATGTGGGATTCTCATTACCTACCACATAAATACCTGTGTGTATATGTGCAACACATTTCAGTAACCTCTTGGCTTGGTTTCAGGCTTGTTGGGTTGGGTGTTTGATTGTTTCTTCAGGTGTAGCTTCTTTCTGGATTATTGGGTTGGGTTTGTTTATTTCTTTGTTCGGATACTCCTTCTTTGGTGCTTGCTTGGTTGGGTTTGTTTGTTTGGGTATTTGTTTTGTATGTTTGTTCGTATGGGTGTTGCTTATTTGGGACTTCTTGGGTTGCATTTGTTCGTTTCTTTGGGTATTTGTTTGGGTTGGTTTGTTTATTCGGGTGCTGCTTGTTTGTTTGGGCTTCTTTGCCTGCGGTTATTATTGTGTTGGTTATTTTTTTTTATATTTTAAACGTGCATATTATAAAATTGGTTGAATAGTGCGGGAACCTTATAAATAAATTACATGTGTTGCGTTCGGAGTGGCCCGACGTTTAGTTAACCTAGTCGCGAGTAGTACGAGTAGTTTATTAATATTATTTTGTGGATAAGTTTCAGTCTCGTCCTCCACACAGCAACTCAAGAAGTTCGGTTGACCCCAGCAGTTTGACAGAAATGGCAAAGCAAGAAAAAATATTTATCAAGTTAATAACAATAAAATAAATTTAAACTAAAATTCGAATCAATATTTTTGGCACTTATTATACAAATTTCAATAAGTCTTTGAAAAAAGAGAAATAAATGAGCACATTTGTGAATTTTATTTTGTCACTTTTGCAAAAAAAAAAAATGCACAAAAAAATATGTCTAAGCATTTAAATTTTACGCATTACTTTTTCATATTTTAAGATTGTTGATAAAATTTGTCAGAGGACGTTCGAGAGTTTGTTATGGCGAAGAAGTTTCAACACAGATACCGTAGAAGAAAAAAATGGAAAAAGATAGAGATAATATGGTAGAAAACGAATGGCATACAAAAATAAAAAATGTCTCCTTTACTTTAAATTGTCGAGGAAAAAAATCGGTAATTCCTACATTTTTTAAAGAAAAAAACCGCAAACTTCTGATTACCCGAAAATTATTCTAAAATCTTGAATGTTACATACAAAGTAGATACTTTATCTTGACAATAAAAAAAAAATTAAATAATTTCCATTGGGTTTTTCTGGATCGGAGTCAACGATTGGATTGGCAAAGAAAAGAAGGAAAGTTTTCTTCGAGACACATGCTGTATTTATCGTTATTATATTTTTCCTATCACGCGTGAATCTTCGGTTAAAGATTTTCTGGTTCCTACGGTATATAAAATTCGGGACGGAACGTGTCTCTTGCTTTCCGGCGTCGATTGCGTTTTCATTCTTTCTCTTCTTCCCTCTTCTCTTTTTCGTACTCTCTCACTTTTTCTTACTTTTTATAGAAACGGTCGCAAACGTAATCTCGAAAGTGTCCGTACCGTGGGCTACAGCCCCGAGGGAAAAGCCGCAGAGTAGCACTGCCGCATGGGGCAGTAAGCAATACATGCCTATACTCGGTACTTATAGCTGGCACTCGTTCTATATATAGATATACAGTAAATGTAATATACATTTAGGATGGGATAAGGCTTGTAGGGAGAGCAAGCATGAGGACAGGCGAGAGTGTATATGCAACTATCTCGTCTACATGTCTCGTGCGCGGTGAACGACTGTGGTAAAGCATCAGACCCAATGTATATATGCGTTTTTATGCACGTACCTATGTATGTATGAATGTATGACTATATATAGATTCAATGTCGTCCAAGGAGGACTGAAGCTTGTTCGAAACTTTGAAACTCGTAGGAGATGCGCGAAAAGTGGGACCGAGGGATATCGTGAACGAGGAGAGTTTGAAAGACGGTACCTGTGAACATGTATATATGAATGCATACGTACACCAGGAGGTAGTTCGAGTAGACTTGTTCGAAAAAATACTTGGAGGTAATTTCACTCTGCAGAATGGCTCAATATTATCATCATATGGCACACCAAATATTCTTCAATTATTTTCATTTTCCTCAATCCAAATACGGTGCAATATTGGGATATATATTATTTGCACCTGTATGTATTTCCGGTGATAAAATTATTGTGATGAAAAGAGAATATCGCCTTGATCCGCTTGGAATCATATAATTACTTTGCGCTATTATACAATTTATTGTTCATATTTATTGAATTTTGTTGTTCAACACTCAAATGAATAATAATTGATGAAAAGTTCGTTCAAAAACGGAAATACCAAATTCTGTTATTAAGGAGGTTGTATCGATATTTATATGACATGATATGAAAAATACATTATATTTGATTATTCCAAGATAATGTATTGAAATTTGGCGTGAATCTTCTTGAACAGCATTTAATTATGTGTGAAAAATTTGGAGAGGTTTCACCGCCTGGTAATCGAGATATTCATTGTTGAAAATGACAAGTTTAACATGGGCTCTTATGGAAGCTTTCAAAAAATTGCGAACTTCAACAATAAATATCTCAATTTTGAGACGGTGAATCATCGGCATATTCCGCCAGAATTTTAATACTGTCTTAAGCTTTCTGTTTACAAAATTTTATTGTGTTAAGTTGGAAAATAATTTTTACATGAGAAACGATAGAACCTCCTTAAGTTAGGCTTTTTTGTACGAAATTAAGATTTTTCTTTAAAAGTGAAATAATCATTGGAAAAAGTGTCAATCCACGAAGATGGTAATTGGATATAAATGATAATAATGGATTAAGCGACAGTGTGAGGTCTGGACGATTTGGCGTTAATTATCTAACATACTCACTGCTGTGGGTAACCAAGAAGTTGAGCATGCTAAAGCTCTTCAGGGAGTCCTCGAGTGTATACATATTATATATGCAACGAAACCACAAGAGAAGTGTCTTTCATGCACCCTTCGCTAGTTCACGTTAGGAGAAACGAATTCGCGAGCTTTCTCCATACATTTTCGTGTAGAAAATTATTAGGGCAGCCTGAAATAAATTTAGGGCCCGTAAGAGCCGAAATGTGGATTCCCTACTAGGGGCTTCCATGCCACAGCCAAACAAGGCCCCAGAAGGGGAATAACAGGGCTGGTTGAGTTTATAAGAAAAGGCTTCAGTGAAGAAGCTTATTGAGGACCCGGAAGGGCATTGTCAGGGTAGCCTTAAGTTTATCGCCCTAATATTGCCAGGCCAGAACCCGATCGGGAAATGTCAGGTTCGCCAAGATGATTAAAAGATGATGCGTTTGAGTTAAATATTTGAGAATCTAGTCCGTATCCATCAGAGTAGCTCTTATTAAAATAAATTGTAATATTTAATATCAAAACTGATTTGGATTCCTCCGATTGGGCGAAAAATCTGAATCTGCTTTTTTCATTTCAATTCACAAATAAACGTGTTTTTTTAAGCAATAAAGCTTATTTTTGCAACATCGAATATGTTTAGTTATTTATAGATAATTAGAAATTATTATTTAATAATAAATAATAATTACATAATAAATAAATAAATAATTATTATTACATATTAATAATAAAATATAAACCATAATTGCATTTATTATTACATTAATCATATGATAATAAATATTATTCTATGTATTTTTTATTAATAATTCAATTCATTATCGATTATACTTGATATTATTGTTATTGTTAATTGGAATATAAGTTTACTGTGATTATTTCTGTCTTACTTTGAGAACTCCGGCACTTATAGATTCATTAAATATTCTGTGTAATGTGTACATGACGTATCTGCAGCATTTGTTACCTTTTTGAACCAAAATTTCTCAACTAGATAATAATGTAGTGGGTAACGTGGGTGCGCGTTGGGTCAAAGATTAATAGGTAAGTCGGATCGAATCCCGGTGTAGGTGAGAAAATTTTTCCACACAAGTTGATATCCGGAGTAATGCAAATACTGAAATAAAATGAACTATGATGATCAGATATGTAATTCTAATCATAAAAAAAAAATATTTGTATTAACATTTATTTTTTGCTAGGGTTTCAATAGGGCTTCTTTTAATGGTCCCGACTTTTTGTCCGGTTGGGTTCGCGTTGACAAAGTGTGACCGGTCCGCAAGAGGTTTTTGGAGCTTCCATATTGGGGCCCTAACAGAGTAAGAGAAAAAATAATCAGGGCCTAGCCAATGCCCTAATTGGTTTTCCACACGGGTTGTACTGAAAATGTGTATAGCTGCTATAAAGAAGGAAGACTGAGACGAAGCGGGGTAAGGGTATATTGTATTGTTATTGATTCAATTAAATTTCGTCCATTTCTTATACTCGTAATAAAAAAAACTACTGGGTTTTTTCAAAATTGCTAGAAATATTTATTTCGTTGTCACCATCCGTTGTCATAAATCAAGAAAAATGTTCAAGCCTTTCGATCCTTAAGAGTTTACCATATCGTAATGGCGTAGACATTTGAAATCGGTTTTGCAATTTATAGAATCCACAAAATTTTGAACTCGGTGACGAAGCTGCACAGTGTGGATACATGATTTATGTCCTGCAATAAGAATAAAATGTATGAAAAAGAAATTGGCAAATTTTTTCTGCACCCTGCTTCATCCCGAGCACCCTGCTTTGTCCCAGTCTTCCTTATATATCGATACGCATTGATCAGTCAGGGTCAGGGTAAATGTCGATCGCATACGGTTGGTTGGCGTTTAGACCCCCATACTTGCTCGCAATCGGCAGTGCGTTGTATGGTGATACTTGAATTAAGAATGTGTACTATAGTCGCAGCATGTCAAATAGCATATAAGTCCAAGAACTTGGGTGTAAATCGGTCGTGTGCTATTGGTTGTTGTTTAAAAGCCGATACTCAGAAATGGTACTTCGTCGGTCGTGTGCTATTGGTTGTTGTTTAAAAGCCGGCTCAGAAATGGTACTTCGATGTATGTCGATAGTGCATCTGAGCGTAGACTCAGCAGTGGTGATCAATGATGGAAACATATTGGGTTGAACGGTGAGTGCCGCCGGTCGCTTGATATTAAAAAGCCAACTCTAGTACCTATGCTACATTCTAGATAATATTATAGAGAGTATGCGGTATAAATTTCATGAAAATCGGTTGAGTAGATTTCGAGATATTTTGTCCACCAGTTTGAAAAGAGGGTCCCATTAAATGACTTATATTTCCGCCATTTTTTTATTTTTTTATTCGTTTTTTTTAACTCGTCAGCAAGGGCGATATGAGACTTTTTCTCACACTTATATTAAAACGATGATTACTTAAAAATTTCAAATAGCATAAGCATTTGAAATTTTTTCTATCTTCACCTAATTTATTCTTCTGTATGATAAACGAGTTAAAAACATTTTTGAATTTTTGTTTTCGAATTGTTTTAATTATTATTTTTTAGTTTTTAGTGTTAATTATCGTTGTATTTATGGCTTTTTAAAAAATAAAAATATTTAATAGCCACAATCACTGTAGCGTAATTATTTTCAAATTCCTATTTATCAAATTAAACACTTGTAGCTATACATATGAGAAAATCTCTCATCGCGCGCCCAATGTTTAAACTGTACCTAGCGCGCCTGCTGACGGATTAAATTTGTACATAAAACTATAATGTATTTGTGAAAAATAAAAAAATATTTTATATATTTATTAGTCGCGTCACAAATTTTTTAAATTTTTATACGTATTTTTCCGAGCGCCAAGGTGGTGTAACCAGTTAAAGTATGTAGCGTTTGTATATGTCCGTATACAAACGCTATTTCATCGGCTTTCACTTCTGAAACTTTTAAATTACGTCCCAACGGTCTCTAAAACTCGAGGCACATTACCTTTCATAGTTAAACTATAAATTAGAGCAAAAATGACAAAACCGATTTTTTTAACCCGAACTGGATTGCTTTAATATCTGCGGGGCATTGCAGAGCACAGCATTAACTCTTTATTTGATCCGACGCTTTTATATGGGGAGAGTTAGTATATAATGCTAAAATATTATAATCCATTTGTAGTTCTGATTACCCAATCTATAATATGTTTCGCTACTTTGTATAACTATAATTTCATCACAAATCTCATTACCGCAAAATGCACACGCCACATAAGTGTTAATTTTGTACACGATATAGATTTAGAGTCATTGATAATTTGATAATTAATTCAATAAACTTCCATGACCCCAAATACTAATCTAATTTTAACGCTCCATATATTTAAAATTTTATTTTGGGTCATTAAGGGTATGGTTAGTCGCACGAGTGCGAGAGAAATACCTGCAAATTTCGAAATGAACATTTTTCCACACCGTACGTCCGATCGGAGTAAAAAAGTTTCAGCTCAATTTTGCCATTTTTATGTGTGGGCTGAAACTTTTTTTTATTCCGATCGTACGCATGGTGTGGAAAAATTTCACTTTCGAAAATTCGAAGTGGGCGGGGTAACTGATCCATACCCTTAAAGGCAGATGTAGGGACGATGTCACTAAATTGATAATTTTTTTTTTTCATTGAATGAAATGAAAAAGAGAATATAAATGTAATTTTTTTCAGGTAATGAAAGGAAAAAAATGAACATGGTGTAAGCAAGGAATGAGCATGATTGATTTGTCCAATAACATAAAAGCAGGCACAGATTCATTCAACCAAATTTGTACGATAGACTCCACCACTGTGCTACAAACTAATGGCCGCTCCGATTTTTTCACGATTTACTGGATTAGGAAGAGATAAACTGTTTCGTTCTATATTACTGGAATGCAAATGTGATTTGTAAGCGTCAAAAATTCATGATCACATTAGCTACCGATCTATTTATTTGCTCCATCTATAGAAAAAAACTGCATTTGTACTCATTAGCAATGCCATTGCGGCTTCGAATGGGAGCGATTATCGGTTTCAAAATTGATGTACCTATGCGTTGTCTATATATAAAAAATGTTCCAATTATTTTCTTGGATTTGTTTTCTTATAGTTTCATAATTATATTATGCGGACCAATCCATTTTTTGCGAAGATGGATAAAATTAAAAAAATTGTTAAAAAAAAATAAATCTCCCGACTGCGGAATAGTATACTGGAATAATTAAAGAAATGAAACAACAACAAAAAAACTAAAAAAGCTAGAGAAAAAACCAATGAAAAGACGAAAATAATTCACTGAGTAAGTGTTTTCTTATATTTTATTTCTCTTCTTATATATTCTTATAATTTTATTTCTCTGATCCGCAAAGTCTACAATGGAATAATAAAATAAAAGTAATTACAGCAGGAACCTAGGGTTAAACTATTTTCATAATTATTTTTTTTATTTTTACGATTCCTGCGTAAATCTTCGTTGAGTAACAGTTTTTATCAAGTCAAACATTTTTTTGAGATTGAAAGGATTTTTTTATTATATTTTCTAATAGTGAATCGTTTTGACATTTCTCAATTTTTTTTAGGTTACATTTTCATTACTGCTAGTGATGGATTCTTCGAACATATACGAAATTGAAATAAGCACTCGACTTAAGGATGAATGATATTGACCGTCCCAGCAAAAAGTATACTATTTCGAGAAACCGCGTATATATGACTCTAATCAATATTTCATTGGATGTTTACTATGAAAAATCATAGTCGGGACATTAATGTTACTGATTCAATGATTTTCAACCTGTTTAAATGATTAATAATTGCGTATTTCTGAATATTGGTGATCGGTAATAACAAATTTTTGGCAAGGATTGTACGCTGAATCTAACTGTGTAAAAGAAAATTTGTCCATTTATTATACGTGTGTAAAACACAAAGGCCGGTTCAACATAAAAAAAAATATCACACAATATAAAAATATGTTGATATTGAATGGAAAAATCGAGCCATTTATGATAATTACACAAAAATAATATCGAGTAAAATATACAATACGACACGGCAACACCGCACTGTACTGATATTATTTTTTTGTATGATGGCTACATTGAGCACTCGCAGCGTCAGGGAGAATTTCTGCTAGCCTACTGCTTCCGTAGCCCTTGTTTACTATTCGCGCTGTCGGTTAAAAAGTGAGGTTGGAATAGAAAGGAATTTTCGTTAAAGTTTTTAAATGCCCAAGAACAGTACATACTACTGCAAAGGCAAATTGTAAAACTTTTCAGACGTAACTGTTAATAAAGCCTCCGCATGTGTAAAATTGTTCTAAACTATTTTTAAAATATTTATTGTGAGTAAATACGCATTATTAAATGCTGTATCTATAGTGGCTTGCAAACGTTTCGGGCTACCCTATTTTTTCCAGTTAATTGATAAAATATTTTATTTCTCCACTCGTTCATTGTTCAAAATATTCAAGAGAGTTAGAATGAAGGTAACAACGTCGTATATTGTATTTAATTATGGCGTATTTTTCATGTACTACGTGGAATGACTTTGATCGGTGTGCAAAAGTATCGGGCCACTATATCGCCGCGGCTTCGTACGCACGGTTTGTTTACATTTTTTACCTCATTAGTTTCAAAACATGGCCTACAATGGAAAATCAGTCTCCTTTCTGCCACAATGCCGAAACACACGAATATTCAGCTTCGTGAAATCGTGTTAAAACTTTCGTCAGAAGGAGAACGTTCTCGTGATGTTGCGGAGACTTTATCTATTGGCAAAAGTACCGTTAATCGTATTATTACTAAATATAAATTAACAAACTCACTGTGTGACAAAAATTGGAGCGGTAAACCGCGAAAAACTTTAAATCGCGTCGTCAAAATTATAAAAAGGAAGTGCATTGTAGATCCACGAAAAAGTGCTGCAGATGTTTCCCAGGAATTGCGAAGTGAAAATCTAGCTGATGTTAGTCGGAGTACGGTATCTCGACGTCTCAAAACTACGGGGTTGATTGGACGTGTTGGTGTAAAAAAAACCATTGATTAGCAAAAAGTATAAAAAGGCTAGATTAGACTTTGCGAAAAAATATCAGCGCTGGACGGTATCAGATTGGCGGAAAGTACTTTTTTCCGATGAATCGAAATTTCAATTATTCGGAAGTGATGGTCGGAAGTACGTAAGACGTCCAGCAGGTACCAGATATAATGTAAGGTACCAAATTCCTACCGTAAAACACGGTGGCGGAAATATTAAAGTTTGGGGAGCATTTTCTGATGATGGCGTTGATCCGCTGGTGGAAATTCATGGCAATATGGACGCTGCAATGTACAGGGACATACTACAAGATCATATGCTCCCATTTGCAACGAAAAATTTGCCGCGTGGTTGGGTTTTTCAACACGATAGTGATTCGAAACACTCTTCACGTTTTGTTAAAAATTTTCTTCAAAGCCGGAAAGTCCGCCTTCTTGACTGGCCATCGCAGTCACCGGATTTAAATCCTATTGAACACCTGTGGCAAGACCTCAAGCATCGTGTTGGAACGAAAAATTACTCCCACAAAACAGAATTGTGGAACCATTTGCGAAGTGAATGGGAAATATTGCCGCAAGAACGAATCAAACAACTAATTGGGTTTATGCCTCGTCGGTGCGCTGCAGTCATCCCTGCTAAGGGCATGGCAACAAAGTATTGAGCCGAGTGGAGAAGACCAAGACATGCTTCCTTATTTTTCAAGTTTTTTGTTATTTTTTTCAAACCCAAAAGTACGCGGCCCAATACTTTTGCATAACCAGTCATAAAGAATTGTTGAACAATTAATGATTTAAGATCGAGATCAATTTATACAACCTATTGTTTCTAAATATAAGTGATTACGTGTTATCATTACTCGTTTGTTTTTCTCCCACCACCATATTTCTGTTCAATGTGCATAAAAAAATAGGGTGGCCCGAAACTTTTGCACGCCACTGTATACAGAGTGCACAGTGCGATGTTGCCGCGTCTATAGTATTAAACTCTGAAATCTTCGAGACCGCTGCAGTTATCAATTTTTTTCTCAAAAACGGTACAGTGAATCATCTTGAAACTTGACACCGAGCTTCGTCAATATTTTTCCTATAAGCTTTATTTTTTCGGAATTTTCTCTTTATTTTTTATTTTATCATACTACTACCCACATCATGAATATTATAATTGTGACAAAAATATCACAATAAAGTAAAAGAAGTAATTATATAACAATACCGCAAGAAAATTAAAAAAAAATAAAACGTGTATACATTTATTTATTTATAAAATAAATTAACAAATTAAAAGAGATCCATTACAACGTTTGTATTACCTTCCAATATTAGAAGAGTTGGGCTGGAAAACTAATACAAACTACAACAAAACCGTTGCGAGACTTCCGAATTGTAACTTTTTGTCCTCACGGAAAACTGACGAATGAAAAGGGATCAAACAGAAACCGAACTTTCGTCCTCTTCCGATTTTAGCACATCCGCTAAATATTTTGTTTGCAACAAAGTCAAAATTGAGGAAACATTTTGCCCACAAAGGGGACGCCGTATGTGTTTGAATTACCGCAAGTTTTGTTTTGAATTACGAAGCAGTAAGTTTTGGGTCAATGTTTGCTGTAAAACACACTGTGAGGAAAGGGGATTGGCATAATCGAAAATTATATAATTGCTGGTAGGGTTTATGTGAGTAAACGTGTTTTGCACAACTTGTGGCACTTCGGGGATGTGATGTTTGAGAGAAAAAGGGATGAAATTCCAATACAAGCATACGTCGACGCCAGTTGAGTAGCAACTAATACTGCAGTCAGGACAAGCTCTCTCTATATAGTTTGCCTATCCCCTTCTCCTTCATCCCACTCTGGCCACCCTTCTTTCTCTCATTCCTCTCCTTTTCTGTCTATTCATCTCGCTCGTACTCTCAGACTGACGTTGATGCGAACACATTGAGTCGAGTAAGTAACTAGTTTAGCCACGGTGTAAATTCGTCATTGCAACGTGCGCGTTTCTCTCTCGCCCGCATCAAGCGCTCAGAGCCGCCGTAATTACAATCGCTTGTCGTGGTTGCCCGTGCCCTTTCCTTGCAACTCTACTCTATGGTGCTCTCTTTCTCTCTCACCATCCACGTTTCTCGTCACAACTCCATCGCTTCGTGTTCCGTTGAGCCACTCTGGTGTTACAACTCGCTGTTCGAGAGCCAGTTCGCGTTCGCGTTCTCTCTCTCTCTCTCTCTCTCTCTCTCTTTCTCTCTCTTCCGTTCTCTCTCAACCACCACTGTGAGTGCCACGACTCGATTCATGCAAGCAAACCACCATCAGATATACATATCAACGGCTGCCAACCAAAACGCCGCAAAGTGGTACAATTTATTCCATAAAGCTGTGTGACTCAAGCCCTGTTCCTTGAATACAGCTGATACAGAGAGAATTTGCGAGAGTAGTACGAAGAGAAATAGCAGGCCAAAGTGGGGTAGCTTGTAGTCCTCGTGAAAGGGTGAGTTTGGCGCGAATAGTGAGTTGCGGAGAACGAGAGAACGAAGAAGAAGAGAATGGGTTGAAAAAAAGTAGCGGTTAGTCCGAGGATGTTCAGGATAGACATGGAAAGAGAAGAGGAGAAAGAGGAGGGGTAGAGTAAAAAATAAATGGTAGTTGCCCTGATTGATTGCCATCCTTCCCCACGGAACTTACTCTCTTCAATCCGACCGGCATTTTTTTGCTTTTAATCGAGGAACCATTTTAACTGCTGCAGAGTGGTATCCTCTGTAAAGAAGTGAGAAATGTCGAGCTTTGCATTATACTTTCCACATGGTTACGCTTTTGGTGACGATATGTGGCTTTACATACCGCTCTACACGAATGTATGGACTACTTTATTCTCTGCACATTGATACCCTTATTTATACGAAAATGGTAGGTTGACAAATTTAATAACCAAATTCAGAAAAATCAGCCTGAAAATGACACAGTTAAATTTGAGTGAAGCAAATTCTTTGATCGAATAAATATTCAGATTGATCAAGTTTTCTTGAATATTGATAAATTATTAATGAAACGTGCTAGTCAGGTTTGGTCTATTGTATTACTTCTAGATATCACCAACTAATACGGTTAGGGTTAAATTCGTTATAAATATAAGTCATAGAAATACATATAAGAATTTATAAAATCAGGTTTTACGGGTATATCAGCATTTTTATATAAAAGTTTTTTTTAGCTATTTTGTAATCGATAGACCATCATTAGATTATTTTAAAAAATGTCTGAATATGGCAACACACGAGAATTAAGCCGATGGTAATATGGTAATACATTATTTATGATATTACTTCTAACATATTAATAATTAACGAGTTTTAAAATGGGCAGTAGTACCGATAAAATGATCTTCAAATTTTTTAAGATAAAACTATGTATTCGTTGCTAGTTTTATTTTTGAATTTCCAATCGAGGATTCGTAAAGATATATTTTGATGAAAAAAATTTAACTTTTCAATATACGTACCTTTATTAATTCATTGATAAGCCACTCCAATGTTGGGCAACGAATTTTGGGAAATTATCTTTTTGCAGCCTACTGAATAATTCAGAAAATATTCTTATCTGTGTAATGAAGTGATCGTTTCGACTAATTCGGCAGCTTAGCAGATCACAGCTGACTACGAATAATACTGATATGCTGAATTTCGAACCCAATACCACTACCACATCGAGAATATAGCGCGTGAGTAGAACTCGATTTAATTGACAGTTCGGCTTCCAAATGATAGTTGATTCTCTCTTCCTCTGCTTCATCGCAAGTTAGTTAGGGCTGTCACGTTATTCCGGGAAAAGCTTCGTTTTCAAAGTGACTCTATATACAAACAACTCACTTCTAAAGTAATGAAAAGAAAAGAGAAAAAAACGTTGTCTCTAATGGATCCAAACTGTAAATTAAACACACTGCTACGTTGAGATATTGAGAAAATCGAGTAGCGAAAAAAATTGGGTTCGACCATTTTTGGAGCAGGAAAATTCTTGGAGTACGATGAAAATAAATGAAGCATTGCGTTCGAGTATTTCATTATATATATATGTATATATATATATGTTCAATTTTTTTTGTTATTCGTCCATCGTATGTTTATGCATCATTAATATAGGAATAGTTACAACAAAGTTTATTATCTACATGGATACAATCATTTTTGTTTTTCATATTTCGTTATTTTTTATTTAACTTTTTCGCTTTATCGTTAACTTCATTTTACTAATCGATCGCGTTAGTCACTAATAATCTCTATATTTTGCACGCTCATCGATACTTGCCATTTTATCAGACATTTTACGTCAGGGCGTGGAGACACTTTTCTCGAAAATTGTTTCGTCCCACGTCTTACTGTAGTTAAACATCAATTTTTTTTATTTTCATTTTTATTTTTGTGGGGGGGGGGGCCCTTGTTTCGTAACACCACTTTTTCTTATACTGTCATTCTATCTTTCTTTCTTTCTTTTATTAATATTTATATAAATTTTATTATCTGTACAGCGAGTTTATAAATAGTATCGTGTGTGTGTGTATGTGTGTATGCGTATGTATATGTTCTGTTATGATAATAGCATGTGTGATTTTTTGCCTATGCGCACGTTTTTAATTGTATCTTGGCATGTGAAAGCTCTCAGTTAAAGAGACTATCACAACAATATTTTGGAGGCATCTTACGATTAGTCGACTACCATGATCACGTTTCAACCATATATTTTCATTTGGATCAAAAATTTTTGCGGAACGGTGTTTTAATTTGTTAACGCTTAAAATTTTTTTCCATGCTAACCGTGGTTCAATGAAGATTTCTCAGAATTTGTTTTGGGTGGATAAAATGTTTATCCATAAGATTATTATAGTGAAGAAGCAGAACACCAGTTTTGGAATTTTATTCAAATATAAAAGTATTTTGAAATCACCCTGAGCTGTGGCTAACAAATTTTCATTGGCAAAATTGTTTTGTGGATACGAAAATGTTTTGAAAGCTCAATGACATTAAAAAAATAATGGATATTTCCATATTCAAATATTGGTTTGGAATATGGTGCGGTGGATTGATAAAAAAGAAAAAGAATTCAATGAAAACGAGTTGAATGCAGTAGAGTTAATCATTTTTATGTCCACGGCTCCCAAAAGTTAATCAAATTTCGATGGAATGTCTCAAAATTATAGTATCGATGTTTAGGTACTTTCCTCTTAGGTATTATTGTACCTTGCTGACTGAGTTTTGCAAGAGCTGTGCATTTCGCATCGCTATTAATGGGTTTATAGTTATAGGAGTCTACGCAAGCTATATGATTGATCAAGCACGAAGTATTATACGCGCATATATAAATAGATATACACGTATGCATATATCGATGTGTATATCCATGCGGTATATATATTACCATAGTGTAGTGTACATATACCGTTTTGGAGTCTAGAGTAATCAGAGAAACAAGAGTTAAAAAAAGTGTTTCGAATCACATAATTTCCATTCATTACGCACTCACTCTTCACGCTCGAGCCACGAAAAGGCCCCTCGCCACTCTCGTATTTCGTGAATTTATCGATCGAATGGAAGATTTTTCACTTTCGTCATAAAAATTAGATAATTAAAAACAAAAAAAAATCTCACCTCGGTACAAATTACTATCTTACGTATATATATTTTATCGTTATTACATTCAACGTTGTATAGATTTCGTGCTTGATTTTTTAATTTTTTCATTCGTTATCAAACTCACGTCCGCACGCAGCCTCAAAAATTGTCTCACTCAAAAATTCTGTACAGATGCTCGGAATTATTACATATATTCATATATACATTTACCTGTGTATTTATAACATAAATTTATTTAATTCCAATTTCCTTAAATAATTCTTTACGACTGTAAATTTCCGAGGTCGCATATTATGATTATCATTCGATTGATCAACGTCGATTAACGCGCACTGCGAGAATACAGAACAACAACGTGCGTCTTTATCATTTAATTCTGCGTACAAGCATTTTCAAAATTCCATTTATCTTTTTTATTATTTTTATTACGTTTATTTCCTTTTTTTATACGGACATGCATAAACACCGAAGCGAATTATACTCGTCGTTCGTTCAGAGTACAGTTTGTTTTTACGATAAAGTCTGTACCTTTCGTAACGGTGACAAATATTTTATCGTATATTTCTTAATGTTTATATATCATATACGCGTCAGAGGAAAGCGAGGATGCAGAAAAAACAGTAAAATTCCTAACGAACACCTCCAGTTCGGATTTTTTGGGATTCTTAAAAATAAAGTAATTGGCAAACCTTCGTTAAAAGCTCCATTAATAATAAAATTTTAAGACCTAATACGTTCGGTTATGATTATATGAGAGATCATAGTCGACTTGATGATTACAGTATTCGCGTGGAAACCCTCATGCAGCGAATTTGTGATGGATTCAAAATAAAAAAATCTGTTCCCTTTTCTTTCCTAGTCGATGAATTTTCGCACTGTTCAATTCCTAAAGATAAAAACTTCTAAATTTGACAATATTTCGAAAAATATTAATAGAAGAACATTAATAGAAATATTTCTTATTTTCAATAAGATATATCGAAAATTTTAAGGCGTCTTCTCACTTTGGAAATTTAAAAAAATCGATTTTTTTTTTTTTTTAAATTTTGAAAGTACATATCTTCAAAAATGTCATCTCGAAATTTCATAAAGATCGGACGAGTCTAACTACATTTTTTGGCGACCGTTAGGTGACTACCTGAGAGTACCCGGCGATCCCTCCAAAACTTTAAACGCAGTTATCTCAAAACAAGGTTTTTCGGTGCTTTGTTGATGAAATTTCGGAAACTATCCGGCCGATTGTCATGAAATTTGAATGACATATGCTTCATAGTTATGGCTATAGCGCATATCATCAGATTTTTTAAATTTTGATTTTAAGAATTTTTTTTTTACAAAAAACTGCAAAAAAATCGTGGTTTTTTTTTACTTTTTCGAAAAACGTGCGCCATTTTGTTATTTTCGCGAATATCAAAAATCTGATGATATGCGCTATAGCCACTGACATACTGAATCTAAAACAGTTTTATTTTTTTGTTTCAGACGACCCGTCTCGGAGATACCATCAACAAGCCACGACCATAACATTTTTACACGGGTTTTTCAATGCTACTGATGTATTATAATAATTGTTTAAAAAAATAAAATAAAAATTTTTTCATGTACTTGAAAGATGTGTTTATTACATAGGATCCGTTTTATCCCATAATTTTAAGCAAAAATCCTCGAAAAAAAATCGCAAAAACAGCCTATTTTTGAGGCGCTTAAAGTGAGAAGATGCCTTAAGTGAAAAAGTCTCAAAGTCGAATGAGATCATAGAAGTTAATTCAATCGTTTACCATCATCGAGAGCCGCGGTAGCGGCTTGAGGCCAAGTATTTAAAAATACGTTAAAAGAATCGCAATAGCAGACCGTGAGCACGAACGCTACCGCATATTAGTAGACGTTGGAAGATTTTTTAATTTACAAAAAATACGCTAAAAGAGATGCAAAAATTAAAATATTTAACTTGAGAAATTTTTAATAAATTCAAACAATATTATAACTCGATCATAGATGTGACATTTTGACAGTAGAGCAAATGTGAAGTTTGTAATCTCAGAACAATGTAATAACCTACTTTGTACATAAAATAGATACATCTTTAGTATTTCCCTCATAGCCCCCTATATAGTCGTAAGTTTTCGTTTGATCGCAATTGTTCGAGGCATTTATATTAATGTTAGTTTTGTTTTATCTAAAAGAAACGTAAAAACATAAAGTATTACAAAGAGTGCCGGACAAGAAGCTCAATGTTGTAAAAATAACCACTTCAAACACATAGCACATGCTTTTCGTCGCCATAACACCAAAACAAAATAGTCAAAATCCTGGTTTTTTTTACAAGTAACGTCATACGTTCTTCCATCCATTAAAAATTAAAAAAAAAAAAAAAACTGTAGAAAAGTTTTTAAGTTATGGTGAAAAATGTAACATTTTCAATATTTCCAATAAGAAAACGCATGTCGAACTGTGCAATCTAGGATAGGAGATATATCAAATCTGAAATCGTGAATCGTTTAAAAATTTTACACGTCATCACATAATAGGGTCCTGAATATGTCCTCCAAATTTTTAATGATTCTATAGAAAAACGCTTTAGCGAGATTACACTGTTAACGTCTGATACCAATACAAATGGGTCTGCGGTTCTGAAGTACAGTTTGATTGGAAACAATTGGATAAAAATTTACCATCGTATGTCGAGCAGAGACGTAAAAGGTACTCAGTCTCTATATTTTTCAAATGGTGTCAGCTAATTAAAATGCTGTACATTCCATCATTTTTTCGATACGGTCAAATAAGAAGCTTTCAATGCTTTACAAAAAGTAGACAAATAAATACCGAACAAACAGTACGCATGTGTGCTGTAAAAAGGCTGAGCCAAGTACATTTTCATAGGCCTCAAAAAAAATAATCGCATTTATTTTAGCCACCCAAAGGTGTTCCTTTATGGGAAAATTTATTATGTTACCTAGACGATTAGAATATATTTCAACATTTTTTGAAGCTAAATATTAATAAGCTCCGCAACTTGACCATATTTGCTTTAGCAGATCTCTATTTGTTTAATAACTTTTTATAAAGTTCGAACTTCATTTTTTACAAGGATTGAATTGCCGTTTTTTTTGTCGATCCGAATTCATTTGATAATTATGTTTGGGGGTTTACAAAATTTTTTGAGGGCTTGATTATTTTTGGGAGGATTGGATTTATTTCCGAACTTCTTGCAGACTTGAACACCTTTGGGTGAATAAAATAAATGAGATTATTTTTTTTGAGGCCTACGAAGATGTGCTTGTCTCAGCCTTTTTACACTGAGAACCGAATTTAGTTGAAATATTGAAATATTTTGTTGAACGTATTCAACAAAATTATTTCGTCCAGGCAACAAAATTTTTGTCGTTTCAATAAAGTTTCTTTTTACTGTAACGAAGTTTTGTTGCAACATTTGAAATTTTGTTGCCTGGACGAAATAATTTTGTTGAATACGTCCAACAAAATATTTCGATATTTCAACAAAATTCGGTTTTCAGTGTACAGCTTTACTTGACAGCTCAGTCATTGTTTTTCAATTTTCGTTACTTACCTCGTTTTTTCCTATAAAAATTAATACAGATACGCATGCTTATGCATGCACAAATATAAATATTGAACTAAAACGTGGTAGAGCATGAAACCATTTGCCGTCAAAGACAGGAAGTTCGATATGGCAATTATAGCAGTTCTGGATACTTGGTCATTAAACGAGGGAAGGATATATTTACAGAGAGGTTATCGGGGGTTGGGTAAAAACACGGGGCGAGGTAGGGACCTGGCAGAGAAGGAATGAGAGAGAAGAGAGAGGGTGGGGGAGGGAGGAAGGGAGAGAGAGTGAGAGAGAGATCATGGAAAATGGTTGCCAGCTAACGTCGTGCTCATTAAGTCGTTGGGTCGTTAAGTCGTTTACCTGGAACTGTCCTCGAATCGCTCTAGCTCCATCTCTCGCTCTCTCTCTCTCTCTCTCTCTCTCTCTCTCTCCTCTCTCCCTTGCTCTCTCTCTCTCTCTCTCCCTCCCTCCCTCTCTCTCTCTTTATCTCTCCACCCGTTCAGCGAAATTATCCACAAGATGAAATTGAGAACATCAACGAAGTTCTATCTCATGGATTCTGGAATGAAGGAATCAGGCTCACATTTCCACGCGAAATTTACCTATCTAGAAGAAATAATTTATTTCAAGTTAATAATCTTTCTGTGAGTTAACTGAATAAATCTTTCATAATTGTGGAATTCCCGTCTGATCAAATGATATTTTCGAATGATTGTCGAATCTCTTTGAAACTTAATAATTTGGCTAAATATTTGATGTATTCAATATTTACCGTACATGAAATGCAATAATAAAAACATGCTTCTTTCAACTATTTCGTAACGAAAATTAGCTTTCGTTCAACTGGAAATGTTTCAACCTTGAAACAACACTCCTCTTTATAATCCATTTCCTTATCATATAATTCTGATAAGTTTGAATTTGATAAAAAAAAAAAACACTTATCGAAACACTTATTCGAAAGAAAATGAGAAATCAAAAATATGTGCAACATTATGATTCTAATATCTATCCATGCAATATTTACAAGAAAACTGAGCAACATTAATTCCATATTAATTAAAGATCAAATGATTAAAAAGTCATGAAAATCGGAATCTTATTCATTAAAATAAATTTGAAAAACTATTTGTGGTAAAATTACAATAAGCTTCGACTATAATTCTAACGGCCCCTCTTGTTGACAGCATAGGAGCCGGAGAATGATTTTGATTGCTGAATCGGAACTCATGAGAGTCGGAACCGTGGGATTCCTGGCTTAGCATTTCTCTAACAATGTCGTATGATTAAATAATAAAAATAATTATAGCAAAAAAAATAATAGCAATAATAATAGTGATAACAATAATAATATTAGCATTCAAAATGCTGGCCGTGTTAGCCACTTTCATTTTCATTGTCCACTTCTATAAACGGGTTATATATTGTTATCTTAAAATTAGAGCACTACAAAGCTGTAGTACGTGTATCACTCTGATGGTAGGCATTTGACGTACTCGACTCGAAATGATCATGTCATATCTGCCTGAAAGGGGTGAAGATAGAGGATGAAACGTGGTGTGAAGCGTGATGGCGAACGAAAGAGCGGTGACGATGTGAATCCAAGCACACTCAATTAAGCGAGCCAGGGTCGCTATTAGTGTTGTAGACAGCAGATCATATATGGAAGTAACTTCGATCTATGTATAAAATATAAGCAAAATCATCCCGAAAACTGTGTATTCGACTTTCCATTTTTTTCAGATCCGTTACCCGTATTTTCTATCTTTTTCGGTGATCTCGTCCGCGGGCAATGTCCGGTACACACTGGATGTATCTACTCGACGCTGGCACGTGACTCACGTTTCATATAATACATACTCTCTCTCTCTCTCTCTCTCTCTCTCTCTCTCTCTCTCTCTCTCTTTCTCTCTCTCTTTCTCTTCCTTTCTATCTCTGTCTGACCCTTTCGATTACGGTGAACTATCAAAACACGTTGCAAAAAGCATCACGTGCGAGATCCTCTCTCTCTTTCTCTGTCTCTCTTAGTAGGATCCCCGAAGTCGAACAAGCCTTAGACTACTCTCGTGATGCATTTATGGAGGGCAATCAACGACAAATCAAATTTTAAATCTTTTCCTTTCGGATGTAAATTTTTTGTAGTCAATTGATCAATTTTTTTAACAATTTGTGCTACGTGTAGTATAATTAACAAATTTTGAATAAGGGAGATCTCAACAGAGATACTACTACTTCACCTTGGCACAAAATGTGTCGTACATGGTGTGAATTTTTTCAAAAACGTGAAGCAGCGTTTACAATGAAACACAACATAAGAAATCTAAACGAATAATCATGCTATCTCGAACATTGATCAAATTTAACGCAAAATAGCCCATATACGAGAGACGAAATAAGAGAGAGATATGTAGATCAGCGGACTCTCGAGTTGACAGTAATATCCAGAGTTGTGTGTTCACACCCAGAGAGTAGCCATGTTGCATGATCCCATAGCATTAGAACATGGGGCATGTCAGAGGGAGACAAGGTGATGACAGAATTGTGCGTCTCAAAATGGTTCGAACAGGGTTTCACAGTGTGCAACGACGCCTGAGATTTCATTGGCTGTATATGTTTATAAATGTATGCGTGCACGTGTGTACTTGATTCCTGTTCACGGTCTTCGTGTTATTTCACCGCACTCTCCGTCTCTCCTTCGATGACAATCCCTCGACTCTCTCTCACTCTATGCATATACGAACCCTCAGCAAACAACGACACCCTCTATTATCATACATATTTACTCTCACTAACCCTCGTGTATTTGCACACGTGCATTATTCATAAATATAATGGTATGGCTGTGTGTGTGTGTATGTGTGTGTGTGTGTGTGTGTGTGTGTGTGTGTGTGTGTGTGTGTGTGTGTGTGTGTGTGCGCGCGCGCGCGCGCGTGTTTGCGTGTGTGTGTATGTGTATGTGTATAAAGCAATGACGTATAGATTAAATATATAATATTTATAATTAAAACTACTAAATGACGTATTAAAATATTAATTCAAATATACGAGTATAAAAACATTCAATATTACCAATAAAAAAAAAACAGAATTAATAAATAACAATACAAGTGAGAGGCGAAAAAAATTATCTAGTCGTACAATTTTCATCCTAATATGTTTCGAAAAATACGTGAAAAGATATTGATAAGAATAAAAATAAACTTTCATAGAAAATGCTAATGGATGTAAACAAATTATGATATAACAAGTAGTCATAAGAACCAGTCGTGGAATACAAAATATCTAAAACACGTCTACTATTAAATCATTAAAAACTGAGCTGTCAAATATAAATTGATATACATGGATGTTTTTCTAAGATCAAGTAAATAATTGCTGGTTTAGAGTTATCGATCTTTTTGAATTTCACCTAATCGGATCGCATCGTACAATCTTGCCATAAAAGTATTGACGTAGCCAAAGTTATAGCATTGCTAGAATCATTTTGTTCTGTTATAATGACGATAACATAAATGTACGTTATATTAATTATAGATACGTATATGTTCATATTCAGTTATATATATATATACATATGTGTATATATATATGTGTATATTTATGTATATGTATTATGCATATTATCTTTTGTCCTCCTGTTCGTCAATTCAATTTCTTATTTTTTTCTTCTTTTTTTTCTCTTTATGTTTTTTTATTAGTTAGTCATTTAGTACGAAAATAATTTAGCATGCCTCTCGTGACGTGAATCACGATTGGCCGTGCATGCGCACTGACCCGATCACTGTTGCCGTTGATTTTCATACTGCTCTTTCCCATAAAATCGTCGTTAAATCGCTGATTATTGTGAATTTCTTCGCTACCGCAATCATGGTCGACTTTATATTCATCAGCATGATCAGCAGTCACGGGATCTTTAAGCACCGACAAACACCAGCGCCACTCACGATCGCAGCCAATAAATACTACTTGGAAGCCCCGTACGTGATTCATGAATCACCTTCTGGCGACGATTAGTAAGAGAGGATTTAGGAAGAATGTTAGTGTCAGAAAGAATCTGTATAATGAGTTACGTGTTGCGGAATGACAGGATGTCGAACCACTTGTTTCACCGTCCTGTGGCCTCTTCGTCGGTGACCCATTACCCAAACCTCCGCCACCGTACTCACGGTCGTAATCTGAAATGAAAATCAATGGATTCACAAATAAGATACATATAGTAAAATATCGTTATCGTGACGTTTGCATGGTTCATAGAAATATATAGGTATTTCATTCCCCTCATATTTGGTCTCTTTTTGTGCTCGAGATTCACTTCTATTCCTTCGGCTCCCCACCCGCCTCTTCACTCTTTCGCCGCCCTCGATTCGACAAACCACTGTGGAAATCACAGAACTGGTGCGATTTCGACATTTGGTCGAGGGACTTGATCCCCTAATGCTCCTTGTTCCCTCACCACCAGCCTACAAAGCCCTTCGTATGGGTTGTTTCATGAGTAATACCACAACTCGCGAACTGAGTCTCTCCATATCGGTTTCAATTTTGCGCGCTAAAATTTACAATCTGCCTATAGTTCCAGGAATTTAATCAGTTTGTACAAAATAGATTCTTAGCATAAATTATTCATTTTTAGACGTAATATTATTTGTACTGATATCGGGAAAAGACTTGCATTCCTTAATAAGATATAAAAAATCCATATATAGTTTGATAAATACTTATAAGATATTTCAACCTATACAAAAATATTATTTCAATATTATCTAAACTACTTTACAATTGTTTCCATTCAAAAAATATCATAAGGAAGAAGCTTCGTTCATAAGAAATTGAAGGTTCGATGTAGTGATTTGATAAAGAATTATTGTTCGCCTACCGAATTGCGTATAGTAAAAAAAAAATATAAACTGATATTTGTCGTATTTTATGTAGAATAGATCATGTAGCGTTTTCAACACATAACGCGGACGCATGCCTTACTCACACCTTTCGTTATATACTGGTGGGTTGACCGAGAATGTGCGGAACTACTCGCTATGAAAGGAAAAGCGTACCCGAGAGTTTCAGCACGCTATGTATAAATTCAGTGGTGAGGGTACGTGTATGGCCAGACACCCGAAAGCCACAACACGCTCGCCATTGAATCGTGGACCACATACAAACCCAACAGCTTATTTCATTCCCGGTGGCCACTTTGTTTCTTCGTGAAACTCATCTCTCTCTCTCTCTCTCTCTCTCTCTCTCTCTCTCTCTTCTTCTCTCCCCATTTTTTTTACTTCCCTTTTATATGGTTTAGCTACTTTTCTT
Source organism: Rhimphoctona megacephalus (assembly GCA_963989365.1). NCBI lineage: Eukaryota > Metazoa > Arthropoda > Insecta > Hymenoptera > Ichneumonidae > Rhimphoctona > Rhimphoctona megacephalus. The sequence goes on along the minus strand of OZ022414.1, from coordinate 31,542,643 downwards.
GTTCACACCTTCAGGATTTCTCACGAGATTTCGTAGATTCTCTCTCCAGTAACTTTCCGTCTGGGCCCTACACGTACTTGATCCTGTTGCTGCAGTATAACCGCAATAAAGGCACTCCTTCGGGAAGTACGAACATTTTAATGTATCAAAGCGAGACGAAAAAACAGGATCTTAAATAAGAAGAATCTTGGATTAAAATCTAAGGCACTAATTCGTCGGTACTGGAGTGGAATGAAATCTCGCTCCATCGGTCTGCGACAAAAACGTCATCCAATTATGAGAGATAGATTTTCTATGAAAATATATATTTGTTCAAAGGCTTAAAGATCACCCAATCAAGTACTGATCTCACCCAGAACTGCTCAACTTCAAAAAAAATTGGTAACCTGATGGCCGCGCACCCATCGAAAAGATTAATTTCAGAAAATAAGTACATTAGATACTGCGATTAATTTTAGAGGATTTCGAAGGGATAATAAGGTGGAAATCTCTGAAAACTACCTAGAAAACTATTAGCCCGAATTGCACGATTTTTGTACTTGTAGGGAAGAGTTTGCTAGTCCCTGACGGCAAGTAATGCCGGATACTTCAATTTTTGAACGCTAACGGATTTTTAGATTTAAGAAAACCGTAAAAATAAAGGCATCGACGTTAGTCACTTTTGCAAGTTTTTTGAAAAATCTAAATGGGAGTTTGTATAGAAAAAATAAGGTATCAGGCATTACCACTACACAGGACTCCCCGACACTTGTCTAATTTTTGTTACATTATCTCCTTTTACTATCAACCCAAGAGAAAATAATTATACATTAGTCATATCTAATTAAATGTGATTGTTCATATAAAACCTAATCCGAAAATTGGCCAGGTCTGATCATGTATGATTGGATATCGTCATATGTGCAGTCATGTCTATTGATATATGAACAGATATCATTATACATGAATGCAATTTTGTAGTGTTAAATATATAATGATGTATGATCAATTATATGTATTAGAGTGGTCCTTATTTGGGGTTGAAATTTTTTTTTTCGTATCCCCCCCCCCTCCCAAAGCGGTCTCTAAAATGAAAAAATCAGAAAAGCGCTAATAGACAACATCGACGAGATCAATGCTTTTGTAGAACGAACTTTGAAGGAGAATCAACCAAGACACTACAAAGAGCTGTTAGAATTAACGCAAATATTCATTGGAATCCTTCCGTTTCGTGGAGTTAAATTCACAGGTAATCACATGTGGATCTATATATCAAGTGATATCTAATTATTCATGAATATATATATAAATCTATATATAATTATATATGATTCCATATACAATCACATAAAATTTATATATTCAGGTAAAATAATTTTTTCCCGGGAATTCATAAAAATAAATATAAATGCATAGAGTTTGTGAATGAAATATCCAAATTTCATTAATGAAATCGGACAATTATTTTTTGACAATACATTTATGTTTATGAAACAGATTAAAGTTTTCATCAACATAAATTTGTACCGATCGTGCAGTTTAAAACATAAAATAATAATTCTCGCGTGTACGAACTTATGGGAATAAATTGTTTTCAAAACGGTTTATACTCTCCGCAAATCTTTGAAAGAGAGGATCAGCAGTAAAAAAAATTGTATTTAGTGTGCCAGCAACGATTTTCCGCTAAATATGAGTGTCAGCTAGTTCAGGAGTTTTTTGCTTTTTTGTTACCTATCTTTCTCTTTCTATATCGTATACCTGGCACTTTAATTGGCTTTCTCGATGCGTCACGGAATCACCGGTTGTGAGTTTCGACCTCGCACATGTTCTTGAATCGAATGATTCGTTTCTCGTGTTCTTTAAATTCACCAACCACGACGTTAGTTTTGTAGGAGTTAGATACGCGTCGTAATTTTTCTTCATGCGCGGATCTTGTCGGGGAGAGAAGCGTCTCAAAACTGCCACGAAGTATTCCTTTCAATCTCTCAGGTGAAAGTAAAGTTCGCGCGAAATTGAAGAAAACCTTTAGCTTTTACCCATGCAAGGCTTACTACAACTACTCGTCCTGTGTAAAGTATATATAAGTTTTCATTCGAAAAAAGTTTTCGCACTGCTTTTTCATGCTTCATCCAGCACACTATGAAAATCAATGATACATGACTTTTTCTCTGTCACTACTCGCGATACATAGATCGATCCAGAAAATTCTTTAATTTTCGTTATTAACCATTAACAATGAGCGTATTCGATTTAGTAATGAGATAGACCTTTTCGTGATGTATCATTTTGTTACGAGATGTGACCAAGAGCTGCATTTAAAACTTGCATCACACAAAGATTATGGGGTGTGGAGTTTTTTACTTAAAATAAAATTTTGTACCGAGCATGTTAGGTACTTCAATCTTTTATTTATTTGCTCCAAAAATTCTAGAATATGTAACGATATTATAATAAAATTCGTTTCCTCAAAAATTATATAAGGAAATTACGGGAACTTTTTGATCACAACCAATGTGGTTAGATTTGTGCAAAGCATAATTATTCCAAATGTATTTGTGTATCAAAGGATCAAAGATAGGAAGAGCAAAACCGAAAAGCTGTTTTGGCAAATAAGGATTAATACTTATACGATGAAAGTAAAAAATAATTAATCGATACTTTAGTGGGGAAGTAAAGAACATCAAGAAAAGATGACAGAACAATGAAAAGGGGAAATAGAGAAAAGAGATTGATTGATTGATTATATTTTATTATTGTTAATATTTGCCCCGGCGAGCTTTAGGGCAAATATGAACATAGCTTACAAATTTAGAAAAATGTTATAGTTAATACAATGCATTGATAGGATTCACAGGACATGCTATTTTTCATTGGAAGGACAGTGAGTGAAAATTTAATAATACACAATAAGAATAGGATAAAAGAGTCATATACATAAGAATACATCAAAAAATAAGAATACAAATTGAAAGTTTAAATCATAAAAATAAAAGCACAAGATATAATGGTTAGACTTAAAATAAAATGAAACAAAATTAGAACAAAAAATAGAGTCAAAAACACAGAGTATCGATGTAAAGTCGTAGACATAAGAAGCAAGATGTCAGCACTAGTAAACTGCAAATTATGAAACTAATCATCAATTTAATAATAAAACAAAAATAAAGCTAATAAGCGAGATCAATGGTCTGGAATAGAAAAATCATACGACCGTCACAGAACAGGACACACGATAAAAAGCTCAACAAAGGACGACAGATCGACGGAATGAAAAACAAAGACGCAAAAAGAACGACGATTGCAAGAAAAAAAACGCAAAAGGAGACAAGGGCAGTACACGCCATAAGGATTAATTCAAGAAAAGTACAACCGCTTAAAAAAAGCATGTGCCCGACGCTGATATATTCCTTACTATACCCTATACTATTCTTATACCGTCAGCAACGCCCTAAAACGCGCGTACGCAGTGTTATAGCACAAATTTGGATGCAGCATTCACAACGCCCAATAACGCACGTACTCGGTAATATAACTTCAATCATATATGCAACACCTCAGATATCCTCATTCCAGTCTCAAGAAATCTTAAATGCTCAAAGAGGCTTCTCTAGAATACATTCAGTGATGGCGCTTTGGTTAAAGGGTCAGGGAGAGAATGCCAAAGTCTGACCGCAGAGATATGGAACGAGTTAGTGTAAGCCGCGCGATGTATGGGAATGCGGTACATAAGAGAGGGCGCAGTTGACCTCTGAACATTACGCTTAGGCAGAATCGTGAAATTATTGTTAATGAAAGGTGGCACTTTGAGATAGCGGACTTTGTACATAAAGTACCCGAGAAAGTAATTCCGCTGATTTTTCACCGATAGCCACCCTAGCTGATGTTGATAAGGAGAAATATGATCATTGTGCCTTAAATCAAAGATGAATCTAATGTCGTGGTTGACTAAAATCGGTAACTTTGAATGCAATTCGACCGACAAATTATGATAAACTAAACAGGAATATTCGATAATCGGGAAAATCTAGGCCGTGACTACATTATGTCGCAGAGGAGGAGGCTGCGCATTCTTGTGGTGCTTCACTTGGTAAAAAACATGATGGACTTTTTGAGAGACCATAGAAATATGTTTACGCCATGTTAGATTGGCGCTCATGATGACATCGAGATTCTTCACCTCAGAAACATACGATAGGACTACACTGTTTACTGTGGGAACTACGGGGGGAAGCGAGGCGAGGTCAATACAATTCACATAAGCACAGTTTCCCAAGTTCATAACTTCAGGCTTAAATAGGTGGAGAGTTAGCCTATTAGACGACGCATAGTCTGCGATGGCCAAGACATCACAGTTGATTGGCCGCAGTGTCAGTTCCGACGGGTAACAGCTAAGATAAATTTGGGCGTCATCGGCAAAAATCATATGCTCTGAATAGTTTAGAACACTACTAATGTCATTGATGAAAAGCGAGAACATAGGGAGCCAAGTACCGAGCCCTGCGGAATCCCGGAATTTAACGGAAGAAGCAGTGAATCGCGATTGTCCTCGCCGACTGCGTATTGAGCTCGGTCTGTAAGATATCAAGACTGCAATGATAAGACAGAGTCAATAAACCCTAGACTATGAAGCTTAGTAAACAGTCCAATATGGGAAACCGTATCAAAGGCTTTGCTGAAGTCGTATAAGATTAGGATGGTAATTTATCTGTCATCAATGGTTTTTCTAATGTCATCACATACTTTAAGCAGTGCAGTTTGTGTACTAAATCCTTCTCGATATCCCGATTGCATGCGATCAAGTAGATCATTCTCAATTATATGGTCCAACATTAGTAGAAACACGACTTTTTCGAATATATTTGACATCTCTGAGAGGTTGGCAATTAGTTGGCAGTTGGGCCTGCGTTTCGGTCTTTAGACCGTTGCCGAAAGAGAGAGAGAGAGAGAGAGAGAGAGAGAGAGAGAGAGAGGAAATGCGAAATAGCAATTGAATTTTTTCGAATTTGATGCTAGTCATTATTGGTTCTCTTCAATCTTGGCATTTTAAATTGAACCTTTGAGTGCGAGCAAAGGAATGCCGAGTGAATAAGTGATATAACAAGAGCGAAAGGGAATGAACAACCAAAACATAAAGAGATAAAGAGAGGAAGACAGGTACTAAGCGTAGTTCGGTGGATGCTAAGTTAAAATAAAGATCTTGTCCTGTTTTATATACGGTAGAGAAGATCTAATTTATCGAATTGGCCAACGCGTTTACCCATGAGCCATAAGATTGGGGCTGCCGGTCAGTTCTCGATGCGTGGTTAAACATTGGCAATATATATATGTATATATGTATGAAAACGTCGAGTAAACGTGAGCAAGTATACAGATACTAAGTATAGATTAAAAAGATCGATGAAGCGTCTTTCGCGTGCATCAAAGGGATCAAGTAAATGTTGAGAAAGATAAAATGAGAGAGACAACGGGAGAAAAGCACAGACATAAGTTGGATACGCTAGAATATTCTGCGGTGCTTCGACTGGCAATCCTGGCATGCCTGGAGGTAACTTTTTGCTCTCTGTCTATCTGTCTGCCTCCTCCTCCTGCTTTCTCTTTTTTCTTCCTGGTACGGATTCGTTTCGTCAGTGGTAAACTAGTGGTTCGTATTTTTCGTAATTGAATGCAATCCTCAGAGAGGAGAAAAACTTTGCTTCCCGTGAGATAGTTATTTGGCCTCCAATAACACAGATATACAAATTTTATCCGTCTATATATATTTAGTTATACATATTCCCGTCTAGAAAATTGTTAGGGTTTGCCTGCTCGTGATCAGGTTTCCAAACGGGCAATGCTTGTATGGAACGCCTGATCCGGTCGTAATCAGGCCTTCCAAAACAGTTGACAATATAGGTAAGCCTGAAATGGTGTTAATCACACATGACTTGGCGACGCCCTACGGACGCATGCCCTAATCAAGCCTCAGTATGGCGTTCTCTAATAATGCCCTAGTGAGGTTTTTCCCTATAACGCCCTACTAAGACCTTTATGACGTCCTTATCATTGCTACAACATCGAAACTCGTGTCTCCAATCTCAAAAGTTCTGAATACGCGCGAGAATATTGCTCACGGTTTTATTCTGTGTTTATTTATTGAATTTATTATAATATGTATATTTGTGTCAACAATTAGAGATTTAATTAATTTAAACTATTAAAGTGTGGATATAGCGCCGAATTGCGTATACCTGCTTCAATTATGAGTAATTTCATAATTGTCAAGTAAAAAGTAAAATGTTATTTTTAAATGGTCTATATGTAACGTACAGAATATAAGAATTTAAGTAATAGTTGCAATGAGGCATTGCATTCTTTACAACTTGCGCTTTTTCTTTACTCACATTCTAGTATTCTGTATTAATAAGAAATTGTAATTCATATGGCAACAATTTTTCGGATCGCTCTCATGCAATATTTACTATGATCGATAGGAATTTACTAGTGAGTGAAGATTTCTTGGAAGTCGCAAACTTTAAATATCAGCATAGTCAAATTTGGCGACCGGTAATAGAATTTGTATGCATACTGCGCGGTAAACTTTAGTATAAGTGCTGGATTGCTTAAATGCGAACGAAGTACACACATTTGATGTCTGTATGTTAGTAGACAAACCCGCTATACAGAACATACAGGGTGTCCAATAAGAACGTGTGAAAACTAAACTAACCCTCCCTCCCTTTCTGACATTTTAAGGAACCCTACGTTTCAGAAACGTGAACTTGAGACCTGTCAGTTTTATTCTAGCTGCGATAGAAAGCGGAGAACCTTCTTGAAAATGAGTGAGTTAACTATTGAAGAAAAAGTTTTTCTCATTGAACGTTATTATTCAAGAGGGAAAATTTATAGTGAAGCGTTTAGAGACTTTTGTACAAAGTATGGAAGTAAAACAGTCGAAAACGAAACTACGCTTAGGAGGTAAGAATAGAATATTTTTTTATGTTAACGTTTATGAGGAATCAGATCTATATTATTTTTTAAAATTTCTGATATTGTAAGGATTTTTTTTGTAGAGTTATTGATAATTTTAAAGAGTACGGAACACTACAGGATTGTAGAAAAAAATTGCCAGACCCTTTCGCTTTGGTAAATACAGAGGAAACGATTGATAAAGTTAAAGACTATTTTGAAAAAAATCCTCAATCTTCAATCCGCAAAGACGCTCAAGCATTAAAAATAAGCAAATCGTCGTTGCACAATATTCTGCGTCATTTTTTGAACATGCATCCGTACAAAATAATAACGCATCAATTATTAACGGAATACGCCACGAAAACAAGAAAAGAGTTTTGAAACACATTGAGGCAAATGTTGGAAAATGAAGAATTGAGCGGAAAACAAATAATTTTCTCTGATAAAGCGTATTTTCGGCTGCATGGCTATGTCAATAAACAAAATTATCGCTTTTGGGATTCAGAAAATCCGAAGACTGTAGTGGCAACGTCGCTTCATCCTTAAAAAGTAACCGTATGGGCAGATGTCTCAATAAAAGGGACCTGTACTTCTTCGAATCTACGGTTACCGGACAAAGCTATAAAGAGATATTGGAGACACAATACTTCCCCTATGCAAATGAAAAACATCTCGTTAAGAATTATCATTTCGTGCAAGACGGAGCAGCACCTCATCGGACACAAGAAGTCTTCGAAGTCATCAATAAAGTTTATGGTGATCGAGTTATCGGCCTTGAATAACCTTACTTTATTAAGGGAACAGGGATGGAATGGCTCCCTTATTCTGATCTTCATCCTTGTGATTATTTTTTGTGGGGATATATTAAAGATCACTGTTATGAAAACAACCCAAAAACTGTAGATGATTTAATTAAGGCCTTACATACGTCCAGCAGCGCCTAAAACGCGCTAAAAGAAAAACTGTTTTTAGAAGAGATAGCAATAGAAATTAATAAAAATAATTTTTACACATTGTTTATTAGTATTTAAACTTTATAAAAATATTTATTTCATTTTTTTTTCAAAAATTACAACATAAAAAATCACGTTTCCCGAAGCACTATGAAAAAAAGTTGCTCCACGGTCTGCATCATTTCTTCTTGAAATGCTGATGGGTCTGCAAAACGTAAAAAAATTCTTGTAAAATAAAGTTGTAGTTATAGTCTGTCGAGCCGGATTTTTGAAATTCGAAAAATTTTGGCAATTTACGGCAGTTTAAAAAAAAGTGTGCATTTTGTGACATAAATATCACACTTTAATTATGTTTATAAAATTTTTTAATCACAACATCAAAAATCCGACTCGACAGACTATACAGAAAACAATTTCGAATATTTAAAAAAAAAGCATAAAAAAATATTAAAAACTGTATGATTTATCATGGAGACCGTGCCAGAAAAAATAGTTTTGAGAAAAATGCATTTAAAGTTTTAAGTGCGTTTCGATCGAGGTCGCGCGCAGCTAAAGCAAGAACTTTATGAATTTTTTAATTTATTTTTTTAACTTACGTTTAATCTCCCATTCCAGCTTCATATTATATGCCTTCCTTGTCAGTAAACAATTGTTGTTGTTTATTTTTTTCCAATCGACGAGTTGTTCTGGCCTCTTTTGTTGCTTTAGTAGCATTGATTCGTGCGTGTTTTAGCCGGTTCGCATTTTCTCCAAGACAATAGTGGTACCCCTCGTATCCAATTGTTATTCCAAGTAATCTTTCTATTCTTAATAAAGCCTCTGCCCCATCATTAAAAGTACATACAGCAACATTGGTAGCTATATCAACTATTCTCTTACTACCTGGACTACATTTGGGTGCAATCTTCCAAATTTTTGAAGTGAGACTCTCATTGACATTTTGTGTAAATCCACCCAAGCATTTTTTCAGTAATTGATCGTTACTTAATGATTCATAGACGGGTTTTATTGCCTGCAGTACAATTTCAGGTAAAGCGGCTTTGTGCTTGTATGTATCTAATGTACCTTCGGCTTTTGCTCTCTGCCAATCATACCAACTTTCTTCTCCAGGTGGACAATAAGTATGCTGAGGTTCTTCGTCTGTTGATGATTTATGGTACAATGTCGCCCATATGGCATTTTTCATATTTTCCAGAGAGTCAATATTATTTCTTATTGCTAAACCGTAATAAATAGTTAGCTCGTCTATTAGTTTAGCAGTAAATTTTCCACGCCCTCCCAAACTAACTCGTTTGCTTTGATTCGATGTACTTTTTGCATTTTTTTTTGTCGTTGATTCCTCTTCATTGATAATTGACGTCGATTTTCTGCTATCGCTGACGACTTGGCGGAGACGCTTACCCATACGTTTTTGGACATGACCCACGCATTCTTTCTTTTTTACCTCGAGGTCTTCATATGGCTGAGCATTCGTGATGCTTGAAAAAGTTTTTGTATCACCATCACCTATGTAATATTTATATTTAATCCCATAGTTTTTTAATGATCTTTGAAACATTTCCACAGTACTATCTGGTTCCATTTTCCCAGAGCTTCCTGTGTGATTTACTGCACAATGTTCTTGATGGTTTTCTAACCACGATTCATACTCAGCCGTACCTTTCTGCTTTTCGTGAATTTCGCACTCTTTGCAATATCTACTTTTTACCACGAAGTCGATAACTTTTCCCGTGAAATAACCAATTAATGTTGTAACTTCGAAAAGCAAAGAAAAGTCTCTCTTCATCCAAGTGCCATCGCCGGATAAAATAATTCCATTCTGAGATAATTGCAGTTTATCTTGATTGGCATATTCTTGAACTTCTTCTTCAGCAGCAGCTTTCATAGACGCTTTAGCGACGACTGTTGAAGCTTCTTCAACATTTTTCATAATTGAATCGAAGCTTGTTTGTATGATGCATGATGCTAAATCCATGACACCACAAAAAAGCTGCATTGCCTTCAATCCTTTTCCTAACAGTCGGAAAGTGAATGTGAAGCGTCGATTTATCTCGTATGCAGTGTTTATCAAAGGCGATGAAAAAACACTCTGGATATTATCGTCACACTTTGTACAAAAAACATTCAATTTGAAACCAAGTCCACGGGGACTTGCTTTTAAAAATTTAATATCGCCACCACATGTACGACAGACCACACACTCCGAAATAGCTGCACAAACCGCAGTAAACTGTAAAATACAGTATGAGAAGGTTGAGTCGAATGAAACCTCATGTAATTGTCCTGATAATTTTTTTGCAGCAGAACTAGTGTATTTTGTTTCACTCTCCATTTTATCTAGCCTCTGAGGAGGCTTCTTCTTTTTAGGACGTGAACATCGTTCACTTTTACTACCTTTACGATCTAGACTGCGCCGTTTTAACATTTTCGAAAATCACAAATACGACACACAACTGCTCGCTTCAACGATCAAAGAGAACTAACCTTCAATTACAGAAACCTGAATATATTCTCATAATGCTTTATAAACATTCCTATACATACCGTAGGATAACAAAAGAACCGATACGCTAAATGGCTCCGAGGGTAAAGGCCAGCTGCCTCAAACAAGGGACATCCACCTGCGCGCATCAGACTCTCGTTGGGCAGTCACGTTTTCTATAATAACTTTCGATCTATGGGGAATTTGTACAATTGACTTACACATAAATACGCCGAAAACTATAGAGAATAATAATCTGTAAAAAAAAAATCGAATTTTTGAAAATTCTGGACGTATGTTAGGCCTTAAAGAAATAAGAAAGACTGTCAATGGCATTTCAAATAAATCTATAGAACATGTTTTTAATAGTTTAATAAAGCAATTATTAAACTATTAAGTACTGTGGTAATTCAAATGGCTCACATTTTGAAAATATGTCATTGACATTGATATTTTTTATATTTGCTTTAACATATAATTTGTTCTATGTATACATCGTTATTTTTATAATAAATGGATATAAAAAAAATGGCGAATCTCTTCTATTAAAAAAATGCCATTAATCCAATTCCTTTGTTTATTGTAAAATACCAACTTATTAGTTTTCACACGTTCCTATTAGACATCGTATATTAATCCTGCCTGGCATAGTAATTTTTCGATTACTCATTTCTAATATTGTTCGGGGACTAAGGTGAAATCTATGTTAGCAAGGTGTATTTACAATGTTGCCTTTCATTAAGCGTACATACTGAAAACTACAATGTTATGCTGACAGTAATCATTCGGATTCGTGATACAATTTACTTGACTATTCCATCTCGTTTTTTCCGTGTAAGTAATCACCACGGTTTTATAGTGCGAATCATATGTACTAAGCAACTAATTCAATATCAAGAGCCGCGGTAGCGGCACGACGCCAATTATTAAAAAAAAAACCAGCGCGAGCCCTGCCGCACTCATACAGTGGCGTGCAAGAGTTTCGGGCCACCGGGTTTTTTCTAGTTAATTGATAAAATATTTTATTTCTCCATTCGTTCATTGTTCAAAATATTCAAGAGAGTTAGAATGAAGGTAACAACGTCGTATATTATATTTAATTATGGCGTATTTTTCGTGTACTACGTGGAATGACTTTGGTCGGTGTGCAAAAGTATCGGGCTACTATATCGCCGCGGCTTCGCATGCACGGTTTGTTTACATTTTTTTTCCTCATTAGTTTCGAAATATGTCCTAGAATGGAAAATCAGTCTCCTTTCTGCCGCAATGCCGAAACACACGAATATTTAGCTTCGTGAAATCGTGTTAAAACTTTAGTCGGAAGGAAAAAGTTCTCGTAATTTTGCGGAGACTTTATCTATTGGCAAAAGTACCATTAATCGTATTATTACTGAATTTAGGAAAATTGATCCAAGGAAAATTCGTCCCGGAAAATTCGCCTCCGGAAAATTCATCTCCGGAAAATTCGCCCACCGGAACATTCGCCCGACAGAAAATTCGCCCGCGGAAAATTCACCCACGGAAAATTCACCCGCGGATAATTCACCCACGGAAAATTCGCCTCTAGGAAAATTCGTCCCCGAAAAACTTGCTCTTGCTTGCTTGTTTCGCAGCCACTGATACATGCTCCGGCACATGTAGGGAAAAGATATATATCACAAATTATAAATCTAAAATTTATTTTATTTTCTTATCTTGAATTTGTAGCATGTCGGGATGTATACGTGGAATCGTTGGACGTGTAGAAATAGTAGGGTGGGTTTGTAGCACATGTGGAAATAGTAGGGTGGGTTCGGGTCATCTTTGGGTTGTTGTTTGAATAGTTGGATATGTGGAAACAGTAGGGTGGGTTCGGGTCATCTTTGGGTTGTTGTTTGAATAGTTGGGCATGTGGAAATAGTAGGGTGGGTTCCGGCCATCTTTGGGTTGTTGTTTGAATAGTGGGACATGTAGAAATAGTAGGGTGGGTTTGGGTCATCTTTGGGATGTTGTTTCAATAGTTGGACATGTGGAAATAGTAGTGTGGGTTCGGGTCATCTTTGGGTTGTTGTTTGAATAGTTGGGCATATGGAAATAGTAGGGTGGGTTCGGGTCATCTTTGGGTTGTTGTTTGAATAGTTGGACATGTGAAAATAGTAGGGTGGCGCCTATATCAGTCGTGTTTTCCACAATTTCCCTTGGCTCTCGCATTTCCAATTCGACATAGAGTACATTAGGAAAAAAAGGCTATGAGTATACACTCGAGAGTAAAAGCATTCAAGATAAGAAAATGAAATATATTTTAGAATTATAATTTGTGATATATATCTTTTCCCTATACGTACCGGAGCATGTATCACTGACTTATTTATTATTATTATTAATATGAAACATTAAATCAACAAAAGCAAGTTTTCCATGGGTGAATTTTCCACGGGCGAATTTTCCATCGGGCGAATTTTCCGTGGGTGAATTTTCCGCGGGTGAATTGTCCGGTGGGCGAATTTTCCGGAGACGAATTTTCCGGGGGCGAATTTTCCAGGGCGAATTTTCATTGGATCAATTTTCCTGTTACCATTATTACTAAATATAAATTAACAAACTCACTGTGTGACAAAAATCGGAGCGGTAGACCGCGAAAAACTTTGAATCGCGTCGACAAAATTATAAAAAGGAAGTGCATTGTAGATCTACGAAAAAGTGCTGCAGATGTTTCCCAGGAATTGCGAAGTGAAAATCTAGTTGATGTTAGTCGGAGTACAGTATCTCGACATCTCAAAGCTGCGGGGCTGATTGGACGTGTTGGTGTAAAAAAACCATTGATTAGCAAAAAAACTAAGAAGGCTAGATTAGATTTTGCGAAATAATATCAGCGCTGGACGGTATCAGATTGGCGGAAAGTACTTTTTTCCGATGAGTCGAAATTTCAATTATTCGGAAGTGATGATCGGAAGTACGTAAGACATCCAGCAGGTACCAGATATAATGTAAGGTACCAAATTCCTACCGTAAAATATGGTGGCGGAAACATTAAAGTTTGGGGAGCATTTTCTGATGATGGCGTTGGTCCGCTGGTGGAAATTCTTGGCAATATGGACGCTGCAATGTACATGGACATACTACAAGATCATATGCTCCCATTTGCAACAAAAAATTTGCTGTGTGGTTGGGTTTTTCAACACGATAATGATCCAAAACACGCTTCGCGTCTTGTTAAAAATTTTCTTCAAAGCCGGCAAGTCCGCCTTCTTGACTGGCCATCGCAGTCACCGGATTTAACGGGAGAAACCAGTTTAGGAGGCCGAAATTTTGGTATTTTTCGTGATTTTTTTTTTAACAGGGAAGGAGTAATCAGAATTTGTTTAAACTTAGAGGATATTTTATTCATATTTTGAAGTACACTTTGTAATTTTTTCAAGTCATTTCCGCTGGAAATAGTGGAGTTAGAAGCTGCTGTCTATGAACGACTTTTTTTCAACTGGTGGGCATTCTAGCTTAAAAAGTTATTGACCAATCGTTCTCAAATTTGTGTGAATATTCTTTATTCAATTACAATCTATATGAACCTAACTCTGAGATGATATTATTATTAAAAATATTTTTTTTAATGCAAAAAAGGTGAAAAAACATGGTATAAAAACATGACATTGTGTTCAAACACCTCAAAAACATGCAATTTTCAACTTTTTTGATCACAGTTAGGTTCATATTCTTAGGAAATATGTTGTTAATGAAAAAAGAAAATTGTAATGATTACAGATAAAAATTGTCACTTCAGGAATGCCCACCAGCAAAAAACTGGGATGGCGATCGTTCATGAACAGCAGCTTCTAACTCCACTATTTCCGGTGAAAATGACTTGAACAAATTATAAAGTGTACGTCAAAATATGGATAAAATATCCTCCAAGTTTAAACAAATTCTGATTATTCCTTCCCTGTTAAAAAAATTCAGGAAAAACACCAAAATTTCGGCCTCCTAAACTGGTTTCTCCCGTTAAATCCTATTGAACACCTGTGGCAAGACTTCAAGCATCGTGTTGAAATGAAAAATTACTCCAACAAAACGAAATTATGGAACCATTTGCGAAGTGAATGGGAAAAATTGCCACAAGAACGAATCAAACAACTAATTGGGTCTATGCCTCGTCGGTGCGCTGCAGTCATCACTGCTAAGGGCATGACAACAAAGTATTGAGTCGAGTGGAGAAGACCAAGACATGCTACCTTATTTTTCAAATTTTTTGTTATTTTTTTCATACCCAAAAGTACGTGGCCCAATACTTTTGCACAGCCAGTCATAAAAAATTGTTGAACAATTAATAATTTAAGATCGATATCAATGTATTCAACCTATTGTTTCTAAATATAAGTGATTACGTGTTATCATTACTCGTTTGTTTTTCTGCCACCACCATATTTCTGTTCAATGTGCATATAAAATAGGGTGGCCCGAAACTTTTGCACGCCACTGTATATACTCGAATATGACGGTTTTCAGACTCATTTTTTTTTTTTTTTTAAGTATCAAAAGATGAAACTAAATGAACAATTAAAAGTGATAATAACGTAAGGAAAAAGTATTAATATATAATGTCAGAAGCGATGATGAAAAAAGTCCTGACATAAAAAAATACATACATACGTGAGTATATATGTATGTAATAACATCCTCGCGTACGTTATTATGTTACATTGCGTGTCAGGGCGCTATCAGGTCGCCTTGTAAGCGCCTTTATACGACAATGAGGCAGGCCTGATAATGACCTGAAAAGGCCTTTACTATAATTTCTAGGCGGGTTTGTCGTCATCATGAAATCGTCGTTACAAAGACAAACGGTTTTCGTTGAATCAAGAAATGTTTAATTCTCGTAAGAAATATTTTAAAGAACGAATATATAATCAATCAATTTAATTCTGGTACTGGGCACATTGTTGTGCCCACGTACAGTCAAATTGTACTCCACCGGTGTGGTTCACTTGTCGATAAATAGGTCAATCAGCCAAACGCATTTACCATTTGTGTAATATTTGTTGATGGATGTTTCATCATAATATGAGTGGTTGACCGAACTTATTAATTATGTTGTGTGGAAACTTAATCGAGTTGTCGATTTTTCTCTGATAGTTATCGTCAACACGAGAATATTATATATTTAGAGACGCGGTAGAGTCTTAACGATATTTTTCGAAAGGAAAAGTAAAATTCAAGACCGGTTACTGCGTCTTTCCGGTTACTTTCAAGCTTCAGCTCGACGTCGCACGTCTATAATACCTATGTGAAAATAAACAATTCTCAATCAAAATGAAGACCTTTTCATTCCAGGTAAAATTCACACTGGTTTCGTTAGAGTTCCGTGTGTCATTTAGCTCAAGAGTTCGATAAAGTAGAAAAACATCGTGGATTGTCGGACACCATATATTCTCAAATAACGAGAGAAACATTTTCGGATGTACAAATAAATAACAAACGATTAAACATTTCTTGGGATATTGACTCTACTTTCTCGCTGTCAGCATTTCAACTTCTCTCTCTCTCTCTCTCTCTCTCTCTCTCTTTCTCTTATTCTCTTATTCTCTTATTTTGTCAGTTCCTGACAATCCTTCGCCGGAGAGTGTAGAACACACTTGTCACTACGGTCAGGAAGAGAATCGGAGCAGAGGAAAGTGTCCCGGATATTGTCATTGTTGGTCGAACATGCTGCTGGTAAGGAAAAACAGAATACGGATTTATACTACCACTACCTGTCCTGACATTGCTTGTCTATTCCTCTTTTTTCGTCCTCTGCACACACACACGCACACACACACACACGCGCGCGCGCGCACACACACACACACACACGCGCGCGCGCGCGCACACACACACACACACACACATTTCTATATATGTGAATATATATATATGGTTTAAGTATAGAGCTAACTAGAGAATCGGACAAATCTCTGTGGCTGTCGTGAAAATCGATAGACCACCGGACCCCCGGGATTCTCTCCTCGTTTAATATCCAACACGAACTACCTCTCGCTCTGATGCCATTTCATACCACGTCAATTTTGCGACACAGTCACATCGATCGAAGCGAGAGCACACCTTCGCTTCTGTATTAATAATGAGGCAATGTCTCTCCAAATCGAGGGGGGGAGAGAAATGAGAGCGCCAAAGATGTCTCAATTCCTCGGTCTATAGATCTATTATGTATATAGGAAAGGATTATTACTACCCGTCACATATGCTCGCGTATTATTATTACGTTAGCGAAGAGATGTTGAACTATCCAGGGGAGCAGTTGAATTGAGTGGCTGCTTCGTCATCGTGGATCATGCATATATAAATATATTCCCTTCACGACGACTACCTCTCATAACTAATATCCAATGGTATATCAGATATGTCGTCATCATAAGTGAGAAACGAGCAAGATTCTAATTAAGCCGATTATGCGCGTTATCTTGATCATAGGACACGAGAATATTTGCAGAAATAATGTACGCACATTTCACTAACATACGTTTTGTTTTACTTCATCTATCGTGAGTGTTCTCTTTGTCTATCATGCTTTAACGCCATTTTTTCCCTCCTCATATTTTCCCATCTATTTTTTTTGCTCGTGGTAATCTCATTACAGAGCCTTTTAATCACGAACGCTCGTTTCCTCGAGTAATATCGTAACATATCTGGACACTGACCTGGACCTCGCCACTCCTCGACTTCGTAGTCGTTTGGACGCTGTCGTAACTTCTTGTTACCGTGTCGACCTGAAATTATCATTAAGAAATACGATTTTCTTCCATCGGAAATTCTTTTTCTTCGCTTAACATCAAAGGAGTATCGTCCTATCGTTATTCACAAGTTTTATAACTTTATTGCTGTCTGGTTGGTATTTACGTTATACATTTACGAAATAGATCAAATTTAATAAATTTTTTTGAAGGATATACAATAATGAAAATAAATTAGTTTTAAATAATAAATTTAATGAAAATCATAAATTTTCGTAAATTCGTACATTTGATTATCATAAATTTTACTTAATTTTTTAAGAATACAAATAGCTTTTCCGACTGCTTTCCCATAGCAAATGCAATTGTTTTAATTCTATAATTACCCGTCTTTTTTAACGACGATGTAACCTGAGACGTCGCTTGCGTTGTCGTTGTTGAAGGAGCAGGAATTTCTGCAAAATACAAACAAAAGAATCTCATGATAAACTTGGGATATTATACTCATCATTTCTTCTGTCGTTTCTATACGTATTTAAACTTTTTTTATTTGTTTTCGCCGAACGAGATAATTCTACCAGTTTGGGTAAATGCTAAAAAATAAAAAAATACGTGAACTCGCAACATTTTTCAAAACGCTACAATTCTTTAAATATCGCCGAAACAATTTTCAAAAACTGTTCGAAACCACTCTGCTTACTGTCAAGACTCTAGTAGCGACTCATCATCTTCAACATTATACATAGTATATTAAATGTACTTGTCTCGAGTCGCTACCGCGACTCTAGATAAAGTCGCAAAAAAAGTTTCTTCGTATGGTACGGACAATTTTGTTCAATATTTCTAATCATGGATAACCCTGAAATAAATATTGATGAAATCCAATCTTCTTCTATCAATAAATAAACAAAGATGAAAATTAAAATTCAAACAAATCATTCAGAAAAATAATAATCATTCAGTAGTAATGTGAAAAATAATTTTTATAAAATTGGAATTATTAAAAAAACAGGTCTTTTAAATCGATGTCAAACAATTTCTAACTTCGCAGATTCGTTATTCCTCGGTTTAAATATATGTATAAGAATATAGACAGGAAAAAAATATCGGAAATTCAAATTTTATACGGTGAAGGAATAATGGCGTTGCAGATAATATAACTAAAAAATTCGTTTTTAGTGTGTACATCGAATTTTGTAAAATTATTGCAGCTTTAAAGACTACCATAATTCTTGTGTGTGCCGAAACAAAGACCAGTTAGAGAAATTGATGCAAACTCTTGAATTTCCGCTAATTAAAATAAATTCAGTTTACGTCGCGTATACTGACCATGCATTTTTAACATAAAAACGTCCACTTTCCGGAAATACGATTTACTATTATCTACGTTAGTATTATGTTCGATTGGAAAATTTATTTGAACCAGTGTTCTACCACCCCATTCCTACTACGACGAATCTCAATAATATTAATAATTTATTTATTTATTTGTTGAATAAATGTAAGGGTATGAAAGTGTGCAAATTTTATGGAAAATAAACGAAAACTCCTTGAATCGAAATGAACATTCCATTTGTATTTATATTTGCAATTCTCTTCGATTCACAGACGCACAAAATCCGCAACAAAACTTCGGAAAGCGTGAGTAGAAAACAGAAAATAAAACATCTAATTAAGAAACGAATCGTATATGCGCTTTCTGGTATAGTATGTAATAAAAAATTTCAATCCCTACAATTTAATCGCCAATTACTTCGGGACGCCAGTGTGGAAAGCCATCTGGGCTATTTTTGTTGTGAATTTATTTCTGAATAGTAGCAACTTTATTGGGAAGCGGTGTGGAGCGGGAAAATTTGCCTTCGAAATATCTGGATCTCTGTATATATGTAAGGCTATATTATGACCTAGAATCGGAAATCAATGATTTCTCTTTTGTATGGCTCGATTGAACGCTCCTATACAACCGTCACTGTATACCCTTCATGTGCATCTAATGTCCTTGAATAACCATGCCCAATTGAACGGTATAATATTTGGCACAATACAGAAGTCCCATATGTGATTTCTCGATCCCCTTCCACATGTATACATATATATAACACACGCATATACATGTATACATATACATACATATACTTAAGGATGTCCTTTTCTCTCCCGAGCAGAGGCTTTGATTATTCAAGCATATTGTTGGGTTTACGACGCTAGTGGGATCGGAGAATTACGTGCAAATACGTCCAAACCCCTGCGAGTACCTACTTACTCGAACTGTACGGAAAACTCATCCACGCAACAACGTGACACACCACAAAGAAAATGTATATAGCCGTCATGACCGTTCCTTGATTAGAAAATAACACCCTCATACTCGATACACTCTACGTCCCTGATAACCCTCTATTTATCGAACTGTTGATTCGAAGACCCAAAAAACCGTCTATATAAGTATTTACGGGAAATAAACGGGTTCAATTATTTTTAAATATTGTTGATTGATATTTTTTACCAATTTTAAAAGCATTTTATTTTATTTTGTTCATCTCTTTTCTTAAACGATTCCGTGTGGTTACTCAAAAAATTGAGAATTGTTAGGACCATACAGCTATGGAATAACCATTTTATTTTAATACGTTAAGTGGATATTAAAAAAGAAAACTACCAACTAACTGAAGTGACAGACTCACCGTCCAGTTTGATGACACCATCCGTACCACCGAGTGAATTTTGCGCTACGCACTTGTATGAACCAAAATCCTTGGGTCCGACATTTCTTATCTTGAGCATCATGTATTTGTTGTAACCGCTATCGGTGTAGACGGCCTCGTACTTGTCGCCTGCAATCGAATGGTAATAGCCTAGGCAAGTACAAAAAAGTCCTTTGTTTGATCAAAAAGTGGTGATTTAATTATGATATATATATGCGCGCGCGCGCGCGCACGCGCGCGTGTGTGTGTGTGTGTGTGTGTGTATGTGTGTGTCGGGCGGTTGACGTGGGACACCCTGTATACGCATATATATGTGGATATTAGACTGATGCAAGAAAAAATTTCAATTTTTTTTTCTTGTGGATTCACGCGCTATTGTTAAACATTAATAAAACAAAATTTCGGTAAAAAACTGAGCTGAATCCTCCAATATTTAGAGGTGGCTATATCGATTTTTATGTATTTATTTATTTATTTAAAAAAAAATTTTAATTCATTTCATTCTAAGTAAATATGATGACGGCATCAAAATAAGATCTAAATCTCGTTCGACTGCTGTTTCGCAACGAAGGAGGTCATCGCTAATGAAAAAGAAGTCATAATACATATCGAATCACAAGAAATAATAAATAGAAAAATTATCTGTAGCTTAACAAAAAATTGCCCCTCGAAAAATGTATATGCAGGAATACTAAAAATAAAGAATGGAAAAAATTATTGTAACTTGACAGTAATGAACCTTAAATAGTATCAAATAAAGAATTGATGAATAAAAAAAAAAAAGAAAAGTCATTCAATTAGTAAGTCATTAAAGTTTTCTGGTCAATATTAATTGACGGTAGGATGAGTATCTGCAAAAATTAAAAATTAAAAAGGAATAATAAAATGTTAAATGGACGTACGGAAAATATAGATAATGAAAAAATCGTATAACTTTTATAATTAAATTTAGCTGCAGTCTTGAGACATCCCCCTTTTTATTTATTCAATGACTGGATCCATCAGCGGCCGCGCTATTTGAACCGTAACCGTTGGTCGCACGATATGAAATTTTCTTACATGTACAGTTTCAACTATTTCATTCAATAAATAAGATATTAAACATTATTTTGCCACAGTAAGTGTGACTTTTAAAAATTTTTATTTTTGAAAACACAAAGCACAAGGATAATTGATACTAAAAAATATGAAATAAAATTTTAAAAAATTTTGATTTTTTTTTCATTTTTAACTACTCTATCATGCAGAATAATCAATTTAAAGTTTCAAATGCTCATGCTATTTGAAATTTTCAAATAATTAACGTTTTAATAGAAGTGTGATAAAAAGTTTCATAACGTGATCGATGATATTTCATATTTCGTTATGACTTTTCGATTTTTAATTTTAGTATGTAAACTACTTTACTGAATGTAAATTTACATTGACCAGGTTCAATATGTATTACGACTTGACTTTTTTCCCATCGTCGATGACCTCCTTCGTTCAATTCATAACTTAACAAAATTACAAAATACATAAAAGTCGACATAGCCACCTCTAAATATTGGACGATTGAGCTCAGTTTTATACAGAAATTTTATTTTGTTAATGACTAATGATATCGCGTGAATCCGCAAGAAAAAAAATTAATACTTTTTTGGATCGGTCCAGTGTGTATATATATAGTACCGCATATAAACAGGCTTTGCTATAGTGGCGACGCGAATGGCAAAAACTGGCAGTTGCCTGTCCCATAGTGTGAATTGTAAGTGTGACTTTTGAGACACCCTGTATGTTATTCATATAATGATTTATCGTATCACAGAGGAGCAGGCCCAGTTGGTAGCAGAATCAAAGTGTTCGAGGAATAGGGATTTATTGTATCTTCGGAAGTATAAAATTACCAGAGACAATCATGTCGCCCGCTTCAGTTGTCCAATAGTTGATTGAGGTCGGGTAAGCCTCGGTATGGCACTCCAGCGTAACGTCCTGCCCTACGTAAGCTCCCTCCAATTGGTTGGGTATCGACAACATTGGTGGAACTGCAAGTTTTTTTTATCATATTTTTTTTATTTATTATAGACAAGGGGTGAAATAAAAAACAACTTTTTTATGTATCGTATATATATATTTATATATTGGCTAATATAATTGAGAGGCTCTAGGTTCGAATCGCCGTCCAGTATAAATCACAGTTTTTCTTCACCAATTTTTTCTTTGCAATATACACAGTGTCTCGATTCGATCAGGTAATATGAGAACCGAAAAATATGCTATAAAGTAGGTTAAAAAGTTTTGATTCACTATCCTTCTACAAGACATTATTTTCAATGTAATAATTATAAAACTCCTTAATTTATCACTTTTTTTGTACGACTTGCAATATCGTTTTACTTAACAATAAAATTCTAAGAGTTCTAAAATCCTAAGAAATGTCTTGTTTATTTCAAAGTGTTGCAATAGTAGAATAACTGGATACCCAGACACCAAAAACTTTTTGATAGAGGACATTGAAGTTGTAGCGTCATGGTTCTTAATCTTTCATATCAAGTTATTTTGAAATGAGGATATCAAAAAAAGTTATCGATCTATAGGCAACCGCTGAGGTGAAGGAGAAACCAATTTCGTAAAATTAGATATTTCAATATAGACTGTAACGCTTTTTCTGGTATTTCGCGCCAAATTAGATCTGCTCTCGAATATTTCAGAGCGCCAGCCGAAGATTTTCCTCTGACAAAATTTATACAAAAATACATAAGAACAAAACCGAAAGTTTTACCCGGCTAGGCTAGCTTTCGAAGTTGGTGGAGGAGCGTGAGGATTTCGTTGAAAGTAATGAAATTACCGACACAATAAGTACCATTCCATCACCAAAAATAATAATTTATTAATTAAATAAAACAAATAAATATTAAATTTGGTCAATGGAACGGACAGCGGTCAAATTTGATATAATTTCCAGAAAATAAGAACAATAAATTTATAATATTTCAGAGATGATGTCACAATACAATTTCGCCTTTGCAATTTCGACACACGTTCGAAAATTCAAATTACTATACAAATTCCAATAAAGTATGACCGAGAACAACAATAATATTAGGGCGTGGTCCTTCGAAAATGATAACAAATAAATGATCTCGGCAACAAGAAAATCACAAAATAAACGAATTACAAAATAACTTAATCTAGGACTCTCGTTCGGACTAAAATAAGAAAATTAACAGAATTCCTCTTGGCAATTCTTTCAAGACACACAACGAGAATATCTCGGCAACAGTTGTACCACCCGAATCGAAAGATGTTAAATAATTAATTTGCCCATGCGATACCGTACTACGAACAATATCGTTCGTTTACTCAAATTTTCTCCATCAAATAAATTGTACAAACCAAACAAAATTCTCAAAACCACAGAACGAGATGACAGCTCACCGCTATGGTTTCTAGCGGTGAGCCGTCGCAATTGACCTCGGCTATGGCACGGAAAAATACGCCTATCTTCGCTGTGGTCCGGAACTTGAGTAACGATAATTACGAGAGACGCCTTTTCGCGGATTAGGGTCTTAATCCCCCACTCTTTTTCTCCTCGCGAGATCTTAACCACTTCTTCGAGAACCTTCGCACGATGATCGTTCGACAATAATAATGATATCCATCTTTTCGAATAAATTCGAATTTCTCCACTCCTGGCCGAGACAGTAGCAAAAGAAAAGGACGGCTGATCTTGATGTTGATTGACGTGTCCCGAGTCCTACGGCTCAGAGTAAGGGCTTTGCTAGCGACCTCCGCTCAATAATTTGAAAATCCGTGCTCTCATACTGGACAATGAGAACGATGACTGTGATCGTTTGATTTTCTCGCCCAGCAACGACCGTTAATCTTCTCCTTTCACCCTGACCTTTTGCGATATCCTTAAAACGCGTCGCTCATTTGTACAAAATTATAAAATAAATAAAATAAAATTAATAAAAATAAATACGCCATCGCAAGAGTCCCTTTTGATTTGCTCGAGAGAAATTCTTGACAACGTCGAAAAACGCATTCTCTCGTGCCATTTGCCCATTTTAAAACATTTTGGTAACGAGCAAAATTGCTACGTCATAGGACATAGAGAAAAATGGAGAACGAAAAAATAACTACTCGATGAAGATTTCAGTTCGCGACGTGTATTAAATGTTATCAGAATGCTCTCATAATGTATCTTTTTATCTCTTCCTTCTCTCTCTCTCTCTCTCTCTCTCTCTCTCTCTCTCTCTCTCTCTCTCTCTCGCTCGCTTTCTCTGTTTCCCTGTTTGTCATCTCTCTTTCTGAAGCCTATAGATCGATAAATGAACTCGACCTTTTAATGCCTCCAGGGGTAACTTGGAAACTTTACGAGACACCGTAAATCACGTTTTTACTACCTATATCTCTTCACTTGGAGGATGGCCCGTGTGGTTACCCATGTATAGACACGTAGATGCATATATTCATATATAGCTTCCTTAAGGAGTGTGTTTAGGAATCGTGAAAAGAAGAAAAAAATCGCAAACCGAATGTCTCACGAAGAATTTTATTATCATTTGATGTGCTTTTCGAGTCGCGCTATCTTCCACAAATCGTGTGGGAGTCTCTCTTTCGAAGAACTGAATTTCACGACTCTCGAGACGAAAAACGGGATTCGATTTATAACGAAGGCTCCTCGACACGGCGTATATATATTTATTGGTAGGAGAACAACAAAAAATTCGTGATTTCAAATCGTTTATTTTATGTTGTATTTCTCGTATTGAGTTCAATAGTCGACTATTCCGGATACATTTTCGATATGAAAGTAAACGACGCTTTTACTGCCAGAAAAATATGTAGCTTAAATTCGGGTCAATGAAGAAAAATGATTTTAGCGAGGCAAGAATTCAAGATTCATCGAAAAATGCTTCTGTCTCATGTGGACGAAATCAGTTCCAAGAAAACAAATTTCGAGATTATTTGTATGAAAGGATCTTACGATTTCTCTGAATGCGTCAAATGTGTTAAATTACTTTTTTCTGGATCCTTACTAAAGAATGAGTCTTCTCTGGATCCTTACTAAAGAGTGAGTAAAGTCTAAAATTGATTAAACTAATTGCAGTCTTTTTATCAACAAACGTTTAAACACAGAGCTGAGCATTAAAACTTGAATCACGTACGTTGCACAAAAATTTACTTGATTTCTATAATATTTTTCTTCAATATTGATGTGCATGTTAATTCATCATAATGCCTTACTTCCATATTTAAATTATGGACCGGATGGATTCTTTTGAGACCGAAAGAACGGATTTCTTTCCACCTTGAAGATTGAGCTAAAAAGAGTAATGTATATTCGTGACCCTTTATGGATGAAATATAATTGTGGAAATTATTCTTAGAGTAGGTATAAAATGAATTTCTATTAATATTATCAAATAGTCCTCGAACATGATATTTATCCCATCTCAAAATGACAAACCATAATTTCAAAACTGTTGGTTTACTTCTAATTCTGAGTAGTTAGCAGACCAGTACCTCGCAAGCATATTAGTGAAGTTTGTTGAAGAATCGATAATTTGCTAACTCATTAGCGATCATGAAACTACTGCCATAAAGTTGCCGTGTTTAAATACGACTCAGAGATAATGTTGAATTGAAAAATTCTTCGGCAGTAGAAACATATACGAATCTGTCCTGTTCTCACGTTTTACGACTCGTAATTAATCAAGTGAGATTAACCTTAGTAACAATAACTATTCCATGAAAAAGAATAAATTTAAAAAAAATCGAATTACTAAGTACACAAAACAATGAAAAAGAAGTAAGATCCCCTGGCAATACATGTTATTTCGGTAACTTTGATGAATCTCCTGCACCAATATCAATAAAAAAAACATGTAAAAATTCATATTGGAAATTCTTTGACATTTGCCTCATCGACGTAAATTCCAGTTATGTAAGAACACGTGGAGGATTCATTTATCATTAAAAATGAATTCTCCAATATATCTTCCAATAAATTCTGAGATATATTAAATATTTTTTCTATATGTGGTATTGGTATTTTTGAAATTGATCGTATTGAAGAATATACTTGAAGAAATTAATTTGTGAATTAAAGTGATAGGAGTGTATTGATATAAAGTAAGAATGACTTGCTATACTTTGAAAGAAAAACAAAAAAAATCCCAATGTGCCAAGGATATCACGTGAGAAAATAGGTATTCTCAGCGTAACGATTCAATTGATTCTATCTTGCCGTAGAAACCGATTTCAGCATTTCTATTGCATTGATTTCAAGAATGAAGGAACGTTTCGTTGCATTTCTGTGTCGGGAACGAGAGCATCTTTTCTCTACGAAAGTTCTCCTTACAGAGCATTCCGCTTCAGCATGAGATCATTTTACTATTTCACATATATATCGATATATATATATGCCCATATACATAAATATATGTCGACATGTGCACATAGACACGGTGTATGTAGAAACACATATACACTGAGAAATATATATAAAGACGAACGTGACTCTGCACAGTACAAGTTGCACGTCGTCGTTTTAGCCGTCTTCGTTTTTTGTTCACATTTCTTTTGAATCTTTCTTTTCTGTATATCTTTTGATGCTTTTGACCTGATCGAATTGATCAATACGTAATTATGAATTATACGTAATTATAAATGACTTTCAATTTATTTAATCATACACGGCAATTTCTTTATGTACTTAATCATTATTTTAACCAGAAAGCTTCGAAAAAATAAATGCTGGAAAAGATGGAATTACCATTGAAGCTTGCAAGGAAAAAAAACACAATTCGAGAACAATAACGAATCAGAAATAAAAGATATCAAAATAGCAGTATCCTAAGGAAAATTGAATCCATGTACTGGTCTTTTACGGACTTTCAGCAAATATGAGATTAATAAATTAAATATGAGATTATGCCCTATTTAATATTGATGCTATAATATAGGTCACATACCATAAAGTTATGCAGGCAATTTGTATGAAATGAAACTGGTAATTGAGTAATTTACACTGTACATTTTTTCGATTTTAGAAAATTGTAAATTTTGTCCGTACAATCAAAGTTTTTTAGAGTGCGGGTATTTTGAATATTGGATCATCATTATAAAAGTTCTGGTTATCAATATTTTTTATTTCTATTGGTAGCTGAAGAAAAAAAATGCAAATTACAACATAAACGTTACTTCAATACAGCTTCATATAATAGATTTCGCTCTTTCAAGGAGGGTGGTTACTGAAACTACAATAGTTATAATGTTATGAAATTTTTATGGGATGTTAAGGTTAAGATAATTACCGCACTTCATACTAGTATAATGAGGGCTGAATTTTCACAGTGGTTTTATACAACGTTCAACACACTAATTAACTTAGAAAAATATTAATATTATAATATATAATATATATAATAAATATTAATAACGAAAGATTTGCGAAACCATTAACTGATAAATGAAAATTTTCGTCATGGCACATTTTCATCGAAATTTTTCAAAGAATAACAAGTTCCTATAATTTTCAAAAAAATGAGCTCAGAAAAATCTACAGGGTGATTTTGTAAAGGATCTCGTGAACAATATAATGAGATTTGGTGCATTACACTTGCTTAAAAATATGGATTCTTCTTTGGAAAATCTCGATGAAAACGTGCCATCATAGAAATTTAAATTTATTAGTTGATAACTTCGGAAATTTATCGTTATTAATACTTTCCTAAGTTAATAACGTAGTTATTAACTTAGTTAATAACTAAGTTAACTTATTATATATATATGTATATATATATAGTTGGTTAGTAACTAAGTTAATAACTAAGTTAATAAATAATAACTTAGAGGTGCTGTGATATGAATCCACCTTTACAATGTGTGATTACTGCATCAAACTTACCATAAAAGGATTGTGATAATTTAGCATTCATTTTGAATTTTTTTTGAATTTTCGACTGTCACGTTTGCGAGTAATGAAATAAATGAAATTATTTTCTTATACGTTGATGCTAATGATGATCTACGCGTTGATAGGTCAAAACCAAATTGTCATGATAAAAATTTCACTGAAAAATAGTAAAATTACTTTTAAAAAATTGCTGTCAGAAAGTCCTCACCTTTGTGAATAAATACGGAAAATTACGAAAGCTTTCACATATTTTTAGCCAAAAAAAATAAAATATTCCAATGCTGGAAAATTATAAAGTTCCCGGTTGCAGACATGACTCTGCCTTAAATATGAAATAACTGTCACAACGTTGCACGGCTTTTACGTATAAGACGTTTGCGTTCGTGAAGCATATGATTATAGTACTTTTAAACTGCATAAGACGAAAAATTTCGTTACGTTTTCGGGTAAACGAAATCTAGTTACACAATTACATTGGGATGAATATTTTGATAAATACAAAAATAATATTATAGGATTTTTTTTCGAATATATTATGTATAACCAAAGTGCGTACATCCTATCATATACGACCAAGATGGGACCATGATTACAGCGATAATTTAATATATATTATAAAAAATATTTCAAGACTTATTAAATAGTAATTTAAAGTATTATTTACGATTCGTGAAAAAATATTCATAGTAGTTTGCAATGATAAATACGCATTTTTATAACAAAAAACAAATTTTTAAGTGTCAGTAGTAGCCCGTAGGTCACATGCTTCAACACGTAGATTCCCCCCTTGCGGCTTGCCCCTAAAGACCAATCTCCTCAAGTTGGAATCGAGAAAATCCCTTTCTTCATGATGCCATTCTGATAATATGAAAATCTAGGAAACATCCATTCATACCTTTTACGTTTTTAATTAATTTCATTAAGCTAATTTTTTATTCGTACCACCAGATGGTAGAATTAAATTCAGTTAAAGTTCTCGGTAATGTGATAATTCATAAATCCGAACCCTTCGTGTCTTTTGCTGCATTGTATTCGCGATATCGTATTAAAAAACTCAGCATTTCACGGTGGAATTGAGAGCAAGAAAAAGAAAAAAAGAGCTTTTCGAGCTAACTTTATGACAGTGGCTATATGAATATTCACACGAAGCTAAGAAGCCATTTTTGCGGGTTTTACCGAGCTCGTATTCGGCATGGCAAGTGACTTTCATACCAGGTTAAGAATTTAAGTCACTCGAAGCTTTTGTGCAGAATTAAGTTAACCAGCTGAGATGAAAAAAGTAACGAGCAAGAAACGAAGTAGGGGAAGCACGAGAAAAAAACCAAAAAAATATCCGAATACTTGACCGTGGATAATGAAATTGCCAACTGGAAGCTCGAAATGAATTCTTCTCACGCTATCTTTTATCTCAACTTCCGATCTCACGAAAACGTGCAATAATCTCGATACATTTATTTCATTTCCTCCACGTAATCCGGCCGGATCTCAAATTCTCACGTCGTATATCTTCTCGTTTTCTTTTCTTGTCTTTTTCTAATATCCTGAATGGTGTGTATTTTTTTCTAACACTTTGATAGGATTGGAAGAAAATTATAAAATCGTATCATTCAGAAAAAAAAGTCACGAACATTTTTTGGTTTTAGTTATAAATCTAATTTGAAAATGTTACCCAATAACTTACACTGAACTCTCAAAGTGACGCGTGTGCTGACCGAAGGTGGCACCTGATTCGATGCTATACACATATAATCTCCCATATGTAGCCTGCTGATCTTTACGATATGAAGAACTTCTCCGTCCACCATATTCACTGAAACATAATAAGCAAGCGAAGATCATTAATTAGATATTCATGCACATTTTTTAAGTTCAAGGATTTTAAATGTAGCAATTTTTCTAACAGCATTATAAATTTCGAGCTTAAATTTTCGGTGAAATCTTTTCTAATTTTTTGTTCCGGTGTAAATAGTGTATTCAATCGACAACGTTTTTTAAATCCATAATTATATCTAATAATGTAACTTCCGCTACGATCTCCTTAACCTCGAAAAAACAACCGTTTTCTATTACATTAGGAGAAGTCGTTCAGTCGGCAAAAATCCTGTTGCGCATCGTTCTCCGACACAGTTGATATTTTGATAGAAGTAAA
This sequence comes from Rhimphoctona megacephalus, assembly GCA_963989365.1. Classification (NCBI taxonomy): domain Eukaryota; kingdom Metazoa; phylum Arthropoda; class Insecta; order Hymenoptera; family Ichneumonidae; genus Rhimphoctona; species Rhimphoctona megacephalus. Next base: position 31,512,820 of record OZ022414.1, on the reverse strand, counting down.
AGCTACATGTTTGTTTTCCTTTCATCAGAGAATAAAGTTTCACTTTTCTTTATCTCGAAATTTTAAGCATTTCGGAGAAAAATGGGAATCTGCTTGTCTGTTACCTGTCTTGCAATCACGCATAATGCGGGGAACTGATAGATCATCTTATCAAATGTAACAATTTTTTCACAATGTTTAGATCTCTATATAACAAAAAGAAGTATGTTTATTTCCTAAATTATACGTTCAATGTGACATCGTAATTTAAAAAGTAGTATTCGAGAGTCCTAATACCCACAAACCCAAGTTACTCGTCTTCTCGACAGTATCACAAATGGGTGAAGAACGTAAATGTAACACACATTTTGTGACAATGACGGTGCAGCTGGCGGACATATAAAACGAAAAAATTTCAACGCATCAAAAAGCCAGCAGGCCAATAGTACGGGTACAAAATAAACTATTGTATATTTTATGAACTTCAGTGCAAAAACGTTTTGTTCGTTGTGGACCTCTTACAATATGCGTGGAGAGTTACAGACATCAAAGTTTGTTACGACCACGTAACCCGCGTATATATTGCACCCCTCGTATCAGCCCCTCTATTGTACATGCTGTATACGAGTGTGAGTAACGATGACGGCTAAATACGTCTACATATAGCTGCACAAAAGTAGGGTCCTTCTATTTTTTTTTAACCTATAACGGGTTTCAATAAAATATTTTGAGTACTAGCCTTCCGAGCCGTGGATGAAAAGACGTTTTATGATGAAGAAAGAGATGACGAATATGAGGGAAAGAAAAAGAAGAGATTTTGAACTAGGAGCTAAAGAGCAAGCTGCCTTCGATGGATTTTCAAGTTTTGTTAGTGATTTCTATCTTTTTCCAATATATGATGTTTTTGAGTGATGTGAAACGAGAGAAAGCTTCAAGTATACTGAGTCCAATATTCATAGTCCAATATAAAATCGACCGGTCATCTCGACGATGGTCAGAGTTGGCGTTCGTGTTGTACAGAGCGCTTTATTGATGGTTAAAGTTGAATCTACAGGATGTCACGTTTTGGTTCGGCTATGCAGTTATTCGCCAATCTTTAAAATCAGACTGTACTCTAAATCTCTGTCACTCTGAGTACCGTCAGAACATCCTGTACAGTAAGACCCCGATTAATCGGGGTGCCCGAAAGATCCCCGAATAACTGAAACCACGGTTAATCCGAAATAAATTTTATACAATCTTCTATACTGATCTGATACTGATAACCCTCTACACTTAAAGCCGTATTGTTGTTTATATTACTGTTTTCAGAGGTGATTTTTAGGATAGAGTAATTCTAAAACTGTTTGAGTTTTTTCGTTGAATTTTTGTTCACCCATTTATGGATTCTTTAAAAACACGTACAAATTTTTGAGAAAAAACAAACAAATTTTATCTTATAGTTTTGTACGATTAAGTAAGACGGTGCGAGGAATAAACTTTTGATTGACGACCAGCGTGCTGGACGTTCTATGCATCCGAAATATAAAAACCAAACGTATTCTTAATCTGTATCGGTGTTGTGAGCAATGGTGCCAGAACCAGACAGAAAACATAGTTCTTCACAAAATAGCGGTATGCTAAGCTTTGATTATCAATTCTTCCTATGTTTTTTCTTCTTCTACTGGTCTTAGAGAAAAAAGTAACAATTATTTTAACTCAATTCTGGTATAATTGCTGAAAAACGATCTACCGAAGATGTGTGCCAAATTTTAATTTAGTCGGCCAACTATATAGTTATCGATATATCGTGGTCACCAATTTAAAAAGCATATTTTAAATACCCTCTCTGAAGTTCTTTACAGTTTTTTTTCTTTAAAAAAATTTGTCCGTTTTCTTCCAGAACTACTACATGAAGAGAATTTTACATGAAAAATTACTATGTTGACATATCAGCGTTTTACCATATTGTCAGTTGTGAGGAAACTTGGCTGTTTTGAATAGAGAAATATAGTAAATTTCTTCATAAGAACGATATGGCCCGACGTTGATACACCAACATAGTAATTTTTCGTGTAAAATTCTCTCCATGTAATTATATGTACAACAAGATTTCAGAAAGAAAATTCGAATAGTTTTAGATTTATTCTATCTTAAAACTCATATTGGAAAACAGAATTCTAGACAACGATACAGCCTTAATGATAATCATCTATTCTATATATTATGGCATATATATCTTGTTTCGTAAAAAAGCGGGTTAATTTCGTTTGCTTTTGATTTCTTCTTTAGTTTTCTTCTATCACGCGTTTGAACATGTTTCGTTCTAGATATGAGCGATCGTGCTCAGACGCATGTGCAAGGCGTCTGAAAGACGCACGGTTAATCCGCTCCACGGATAACCCAAGCCCAGTTAATCGGTTTTTTCCTGTATATATTTCCGTATGGTCATATTATAGAAAAAATACATATATAAGTACACTGTAAAAAATTTCCGTATGAAAATTAATACACATGTATAGGAAGTTTTTACGCGGATACCGTACATGAAAATTCAGATACGCTGAGGAAAATTGAGAGACGCGGTATTTTAATGAAACGAGCACTGTTTAGTAAAATTAATATACTTGTGTATTTGAAAAATCATATACGTGTAAGAAATGTTGACTTTGTGCATATTAAAAACACGAAACATCAACTAATATTACTATACAGGTATATTAAAGTTCATGTTACCAGCATAGTAATTTTCAGATTCAAGATTACTAAATTTCAGGCACCGTATAACGTTTACGCATTACATATGTTACGATATTTCGAGAAATGTATCATAAAATTTGGTGATCCTTTTTGAATATTAATATACGAATGAATATTAAATAAATTCAGCTATTATGAGTTTTTAAGGGGAATACATTAATTGGCGTACTATTGTGTTCGATTTTTTAAAGTTGAAGGTCGAAATCATGCAGACATCATAACGGGACAGACCTAGTTAGAATTTTCGAAAAATCGATTTTTTTTTATTTCATTTTCAAAAAGTAGAATCTCTTACGAACATTTTCCGCCCAGGTAAATGTAAATCGGACCATTATTCGCCGAAATACAAGACTTTGTAGCACGTCGTGTCTGAGCCATAGGTAAGCAGGTAGCGGACTTCAAGTGCGTTTTTCTCGAAACCATGTTTTTGAAGTCGGTGATCACTGTAGCTCGAGAACGGCTTTACCGATCGGGTTGAAATTTATATCACTTCTTCTATACATGGTAGTCCTCCATATGAACGAAGGATTTTTTTTTTGGATAATTATTTTTATTTTTAATAGCAAAAAATGGAACTGATATTTTGGTCAAAAAAACACTTTTGACTTTTAACGGCCGCCATTTTGTGAAAAATGGAAATTTTTCAAAACCCTTCGTTCAACTGGAGCATTATATCATTAACTAAAAATCCCCTCCGTTTTTTTTGTTTCAGATGAGCCGTTGCAGCGTGAGCTTGATCACCGCAAACCGTGTTTTTTTTTGCAGCGTCCTCGGCAATTGACGGTCACCAGCTTATTTCGATATGTATTGCGTTGAAAAAATTGCAACATATACATTACATATGTATCTTTTAAACGGAAGAACTTTTGTTGTGAATTATTTTATCGTTTGACCAAAAAAAAAATCGGAAAAAAGGCCTTTTTTTTGACGTTCCAACTAGGTCTGTCCCGTTAAGAAATTAATTAGAGTGACTTATCACCACTTGTGCCGTGGCAATCAAGTCGAGCAATTATCACCGTAAAAATTTTTATTATAATCTCAACATCTTGTGTTAAGTTTGGTGTTTACCATTTTCATGTTTTACACAATTTTCTTAGATTCGAGCGACTTGTATATATCCTCGTCCGAAGCACGTGCCTCCTATAAGAAAGTCGATGCTCTACGCCACACGGTGGCCAGAGCGCGAAGCACGGTGCCCACAGAGCGTTACGAATTTCCTACACTTGTGTATTAATTTTAATATTGAGATTCTTATAATTAATACATACGCAAATGAATATTAATACACGGATTTTTTTTTATACTGCAGGGTATATTAATTTTCATTCCCATTTTTGTACCGTATTTTTAAGAGATAGAGTTATGATGGGAAATAACATGTATCGTATTATTAACATTCATGTGTATCTTATTTTTCAGTCAACTGTCAAGAAAAGTGAAGATCATACTGTAATTTTAATACATTGTGGATAGTAGATGAATTCATATACATTTGTATTAATTATCAATCAAACATATGATTTATTTCAATGCATGTCCACAAAATTTTCAGATTTCATATGAATATTCAATGTTATGCATCTTAAATTCTACATCAATAACCAAAATTTATGTTCATATTTCAATTTTGGCATACGAGTGCAATAATTTTCATTTCATACACCCGGTTTGTAAATTTTATTTACCGTTGTATTGTAAAAGTATTATAAATTTTATATATTTTTTAACAGTGTACAGATTTCGGAAGACGCAAATCCCAGTTCTCTGAACTTATCTGTCTCTCTCAAGAAAAAATATTTTTTCCTGCGTTTTCCTATCGTTATCTCTTCCTACTCTCGCGTTTCATTCTCTTCATTCCTAAAGAAGTTCTTTGCCCTGAGAATTAAACGATTTCTTACACGCCTGAGCGATCGCGAAATGTTCGCGGCAGAGGGTGTTACTTGACATGTTCTCCTCTGAGACCTTACTTCGCTTATGGAGCAGGAATAAAGGAGCGTTGCGGTGATTTTGGGGAGTACTACGACGACTCGTGAGGCCGATCGTTAACCGCCTGGTAGAATCAGAACCAAAAGTTATATATACATATATATGGTAGGAAATTTCTTCTCCACCTCCTTTTTTTCTATCCGGTATTTTTATTTTTTCTGCACATAAACTAATTTTACTCTCGACCCAACGAGGGTGAAGAAATGTTGAAAATGCTTGCAAAGTTTGATGAAAATGAGAAGGGAATAAAAAATACAGAACAAAGTCGAAGAAATACGTATAATAATAAAATCCACCAAAATACATATCTACAAACATTCGAAACGTCATCAATGTAACACAATGCAACCCTGCTTATCTACTGCCCAGTTTTTTATTTGCTTTAATATCCACCCACACTATGTTGAACACAAAAATAATACCTTTGTATAACCCCTATCATCCATGATTAATATAGCGAGAATTAAAGATTCACCGCAGCGAATCGAGACAAGTACATTTTCGAATGAAAAAAAAAAAAAACAATGACACGACAGCTGCTGCGATCTCTATACAGCAAGGATCGTGTTCTAACCTGACTTTTGAAACTTGAAATTGGTGTTTTATGTAAATTGCTACGTCTTGAGAAATATGATGCTAGCAATTATTTTTTATTTATTTTTCTTTAAAAAAAAATCAATGCTGTAGCTATATGCAGTGCGGAGATATCATTTATGTAATGGCATTCGAGGCTTCTAGCAGCTTGTTGGTCATAGCCACCGAATCATGGTCTTTGAACTTGGCGTTTTTACAAAAGTGTGACATTTTTTCGACTTATGAAGTTGCTAGTACTGTCAGTGTATTTTGATAACTACAAACATACCAACTACGAATATCATCAGCAGCCCACGATTCTATAGGCAGAAAATTTTACATATGGGACATTTCATGCCAAACGTACAGTTGATTGACTTTTGCATTTCTTTATTTATTTTGTTCATTGATTCCTCTTTAATGATCGTTGACGGCAACTTAACATTGGAAAAAAATGTATCTGAATACGTTCATCGAAGACAAACTTTTGTACAATATCCTGTGGTGATTTTAAATAATTAGTGCACAAATATAGGTACCCGTGAAAAAATTCACCACTGGCCCAATATTTTACCAGTATCGCCCCGACAGTACTCGAAGCCTGGCCAACATCTACCGCCGACACCGGTCTAGAGCTGTTCTGGAGTCGAAATGATGGTTACGGTCCAGAGGTTGGTAACCAGCGTCCACCTGGCATCGGCGTATGATACTGGCCCTGTTTTACGTTTATTATTGGCCCAGTTTTGGCATTTCCATGCGCCCAGTCATGCCATCGATTTCGGTGCGGTACTGACTTTTTAATGGGTCCATACTGATTCAGCATCGGTTTAGAATCGGCTGATGAACTGATTCATATCAGTACCAGTACAAATTCAACATTGGCCCGGAACCGCCTTCTAAACGGATATTAGCGCCTAAACTGATTTGATATCAGCTCAGAACCGCTATCAAAATCGATCCAGTATGTATATTGGTTCAATCGAGTCCATCGTTTTCAGGAAAGTACAGGTTAATCAATCAGTTTTTTTTGTCTTGATTACTTTTCATTCTCTCATAAAAATATATTTGACCAAAACTTCAGGTAAAGGATGCACGAAACGAGAAAGGTGAATGACAGATATACCCATTTATTTATTGTAATCTTTATCACATTGTATAATATCGTGAATGATAATTTCAAAATGTTACCTTATATAACCCTTCAGTCTTTCATTTATTAGAATTATAGCGATAAAAAAAATACCTTAAATATCTGACAATTCTTATAATAGTTATTAAAGTACAGTCTCATTTAATGGGAAACAACTTAAATCGAATTAGCTAAAAAAAAAATTAATAATTAAACCGAAGTCGATTTACGACGTATTATCGTTAGCGTTTCTTTCGCGTCGACCACGCTCACGATCTGGCGCTCCTGACAACCAGCGGCTCACTTTTGAAGCAATTTGAAGAGGTTCAGTGTGCTGAGCCCATTTTTCTTCCAAAACCTCTGAAAAAAATTGGATAATTTAGAATACGCTAATGAATAAATTCAATTGAATAATAATCATAGTAATTAAAGAAGCTACTCGTACCTTTTACACAGTCAAATAGAGCTGTTCCGCTGAAGTTGAGTTTTCCCTCATTACTTTTGATTTTTCTTCCGAACCCGCTATATTTGAGTTGTACTGACTTCGTAATCACAGCTGGAATGATCGCTGCAATGTCGAGTTTGACATCCTTGAGCCCAACAATCAGAGAAGTGAAGAGAGTTTTCTGAAGACAGAAAAAATCATAAACGACACAGTTAATCGTCGGTACAGTTTATCAAAGTTTCAATTGTTCGAATCCGATTACATTTCTTGAATTTTTTCACCATCGTTTATTTTTTCTATATTACAACTCCCAAACCGATGGGATATTCAAAATACTATTTAAAAATCCAGTAAATGGCAATGGAAAACAATAAATAATTAAGTAAAAAATTCCATTGCATACCGACGATGCGACGTCGAATCATCAAATGTATTGACTTACCAGTGCCTTTTTTTTTGCTGCGTCGTTTTTTATCATCTCGTCAAATTGAAGGAATTCGTTCAAATCAGAAATAGGGAGATTTGGAAGAGCTTCTCGAGCCGCCGAAATTTGTTGGATTGTACCGGTAGGCTGGAGGTTCTGATTGATGCTCAGAAATTTAATTTTTTGATCCAAATCGTATAAGATACTCCGCTTCACTGCATTTATCTTCTGTAAGACATTCGCCTGAACCAATGCCAATTCCTGTCTCAACTGTTCAACTGTGGAAATCAACCGATTTAATTAGATATATGTCAATACTTCTATTTTTGAAAAAAAAAAATCAAACAAACTCTACTGTACCGGTGACATTCTTTGCACTGCAATGCTGGCAATGGTTATTTGCGTTTTCGTCAGGTTGGGGCTCGAATAACTCCTCAATAGTATTCGACTCAACTGTTCGGAGAGATGAACGCATTACATTTTTGGATCGGAAGTTTTCATATCAGTTAATTTCAAATGAATATCTCACCCATGATCTCCGTTAAGTTTAAGTCGCCTTCCAAAACAGGCAACAGCTTTGTTTGTCTCAAGCTCTTCGTTAACATCGTTCTGGAAACAATATCTTGCGAGATTGTTGAGACAACATCGGTATCCGTACTTTGTGCCATACTATCCAAATCTTGAATATATCTGTCGGATCTTCGCTTACTTTGATCGTAATTTCCTGATAAAAAACAAAAATTTTACAAGTTACTCTGTAGTTATTCTGTAAAAAATGTATTATCTAAACAATAACTTGGAAATTGGACAATTATTAAAGAAAATTTCAGTATCATAAATACTTTATCAACATTGATTCAAGATATTTTTTTCAAAATTTGAAAATTGAAATCATGTTTTTTCTCGATGAATTCTATGGAGCGGGAGAAATTGTATATAATGTATAAAATTAGGAACGAGAACACCGGAAATATTTTCAAAAAGCCACGAAAGAATTATACACTGCAGAAAAAAGCCGTTCCATTACTTCTTCAACCACTCTTTTTTTTATAAATAACTTCAAAAAATTTTCATGATTTTTATTTAGCGTATCAATGTTAGTGAAGAATTAACGAAAACACGAGTTTTTAAGAATATTCGCAGACTAATAGATATTAAAATTTTTAAGAGACGAAATTGTTGGACTTGAGGAAAATGATGGAAAAGAATTTTAATACTTACGAGCTTCTGCAACGATTTTCACCACCGGATAATTTTCCCAGTGTGTTTCCGGGTCTTTTTGTTCCCTTATCCATTTAATCAAAGTTTTTTCTCGAGTACTTTGTGGCGGATAACGACAAAAAAGTTTTCCATCCAATGCTGATACCCATGAACGCGGTACGGAATCAATAACGGGTAAATCGTCATTGGTTTTTTCATCAAATTCAATCGTTAAAAAGGTGGTCTTTTTATGTAAATTGTTCATCCTCGAACGATTCGAATATTATACTTTTGCACACAAACACTTCGCCTCTGAGAAACCAACTGCACATATATCGTTAAAAAGATGCGAATATTTGCGGATCCGGAATAATTATTTGACGACGAAAAAAGATCGAACACTATTCACTACACAGCTTCTCCGGGAAACAATGGATCGTTACTGTCTCGTTTCCTTCATTCCGGCTTTTGACATCCCCACTCTTTGCTACCTCACTCGGTGTGTCTTTTTATAACGCGCGCAATAACCTGGGCACACGTCGGCAAAATATTGGGACCGAGATTGTGCGTGACGTCATTAGACAACACGCATAACCTGGGCGCACGTTGGCAAAACATCGGTTTCAACACTACTCGACTCACGCCGTTGAACGTTCGCGCATACCCTGCGCGCACGTTGGTCAAACTCCGGTACCCAATACTGCGCGTATCGCTTACTTTGTTTGTAAACAAATCGGCACAAATACATAGAAACGGATTCCGCTGTCTGCAGTCTTTTTCTCCTCCTTTCTCTCTCTTCTCTGTCCATCACACTTCGGAATTTAGGAGTGAAGCATGGTTACTATGTAACTATCGTTTTTGACCATAATTTTAACACACTTTGATAGAATATTTTCCATGGTTGTAGTGCTTTTTTCAGAGGACACTTCCATCACTTGAATTATCCCAAATTTCGTCGATAAATCTGGCTGCGAAAAAACGTCACCCGTTTTAGTCACGAAAAATCCGTCAATTCGGAAATCGTGCAAATTTTCACTGTTTGGATTTTTCCCGTTTTCTATTAGAATCGATTCTATAAACATTACTCTACCATCTTTCAGTTGCACAATATTATTCGGACTTTTTGATTTTATTAAGACATCTCGTACGCGAATTTGCTGAATATCTTTGGCTGTGTAAATGATGCCTTCGACGTTTTTTCGCAATCTTGTTTTTGCATCTGGAAGGGCGTCCGATTCTGATAATCTATTGATGACTTGTACGAGAGGATTTTTTGGTGATCGTACGAGTTTTTTGAGTTTGCCTAAATAACTCTCGGCCCAAAATGCTGATATATCGGTCAACGGGAGCTGAAAATGTTTTACGTCATCCGATATGTGAATCAAATTGTGCACATTTAACACTTGCGTATCACATCCGTATAAAGTCGGCATATAAGATACGAATTGGCACAGTAAATCATTTGCATAATCAGCGTACGCTACGGCAAGCTGCTTGTTGCAAAGAATTCGAGACGCGAGCGCTAGTAGTACGAAGTGTCGGTAATAAATTTCGGGCAGCACAAATTTCAAGATGACCATACCACAATACAGCAACATGAATCTGTACTGATTAGCCTTCCATTTCGCCTTTTCGTCCAAGTCAAAAACTTTTCGCTGGAACTCACACGGAATTGTGTACTCGAGTAAACTCAATAGTTCTCGTAAAAATTCCAATTGTTGCAACGTAATTCGCGGTGAAGTTTTTCTCAGCACCCACAGTTCTAGCAGAAGCTTCATCAATCCAAGAAACAATAAGTGCATAGAATCTAACGGAACTGATTTGATAATGTTAAATTTCGATAAGCGAACTAGCGGCGAAATAAGACCGGGCAGATGATGATTTATATCTCTCTGTAAACGGAATGATTTTTTCGTTCGCTTCTTGCAATCAATTTCTCGATAAATTCTTTTATTATTGACAGTTTCACCTATCACCTCACATCGTTCACATGCACTATATCCGCCCGGGTTTTTACAGCATTTTAAGTATGCTCGTGCAGGACTGTCGCAAATAAATGCTCCGATACGAAAAGTATATTTTTTTTCACCTATGACGAGTCCATTCTTGATCAGATTTTCGGCTTCGACAACAAAATCATCCATGAACACCGCTATACTTTTCGGCTTAGAGTCACCCAAATACATGCCAACAATACAAGGTGAAGTGACGTAATTTTCATGCTGCACTTTTATTAAAATCGGCCAAAATTGCTTGTTTGAGCTTCTGTAAACTTGTACTCCATCAACGCTTACGAAAATTGTAATCTTGTCATCTGTGTAAATTTCAGGTGAGATTTTTTTTTCTAGCTGTTTTTTTATGCCAATATATATATACTGCCCTAGAGATTTTTTTTTCCCCGCCATTGTTCTAACATTTTTGTGCCGAATGTTTCCTAAGAGTGTTTGTGCAGTTTTGGGAAGATTGACGTATCCCTCAGATCGTAGCAGTTTTAAGAGATCGGTAAGAACGTTGTGCCGCAACGTTTCAGCATGTTTCAAAGCGAACGTTATTAATTTATCCTTCATATCCATCCCATTTGCGTATTCGCTTCGGCCACCATCTTCATGATTGTATTGAATATGATCACTTTCACTGCCGACAGTCGCATCTTCGTCATCGAATTGTTGATCGAAATTTCTCTCATATGACAGTTCATGAATCGGATCTTCATATGAATACGGTTCATCTTGATAATTGTTTTCTACGTCTTGTTCGCCGTAGCATTTCTCAGTCAATTCTTTGTTTTCCAACACTTCACATACACTTTTAGAAATTTCCTCTATCTCTTCACCACTACTGGAAATTGTGTTTTTTTTTAGGGCTCGTTCTTTCTTAGTATTATAATAACGTCGTCGCGACATGATCACGAGATCAGTAAGAACAATATGTGTATCATAAAACGTAATCTGCGTTCGTACTACGAAGAGTTAGAAACGAAGAGGTTACAAGGATCAAAAGAGGGGATTAAAGAAGGACCCGGATTGGCGGTGTTACACCAACGAGATACTTATAAAATACGAGCATTGGCAAAACAAAATGGCAAAGAGTATTGCTACGATCTTTGAGCTGGCGATCAAGTGCCGATATTGGCCCAAAACTGTGAAATTGGTGCACGCCAATGCTCCAATGAAATGTAAGCTACACGATTCAAAACAGTGTTGGGTCAGTGTCTGGAAGAAAGTTGAGTACCGATGGTTGGCTATCTATTCTGACCCAGTACTGGTTTAGAACTGGCAATACATTTTCGCCGGTGAACAATTTTAATGTAGGCAGAAAAGTGGCAATCAGTATTGGCACGAATGTCGGCATAAATGTCGGTCGATGACCTTCGGTTGCCAATTTCGCGACGGTGCTGGGACAAAACTGGCGACTTGCCGATTACCGACAGTAAATTCAGAGTTGGGAAGAGTAACGGCAAATAGATCGGTCAAGTTTCGGGGCAAGATTGGACGCCGACGGTCGTTCTACCCAGCACTGCGTCAAGCATCGGCCGTATTGTCAACGTTGGCAGTACTTTCCTGGGTAGGGACAGTCGACTGGTCAACACACACCTCCCCCCCTTTTTGAGTGATATCAGACTGTGTTCCAATATGAATCAGTAGTCTCTGAGCTCTCGTCGAGTGTGCTATTCAAAATAAAAAGAAAAGTAAAACTCCGACCGTCTCGTCTAGTTCTCCCCTGCCGTCCAGTGAGTGAAAACTAAGTATTATTGTTATCAGAAAATAAAAAATAGCATAATCACTCCTCTGTTATATATAAAAAGAGAAGTATGATAAAAATTCATTATAATCCCGATCTTTTTCTTCAGATACATGTATATATAACTCCCTTGAAAAATTGAGCAAACCAAATGCATGAGGGAGTCAGAATTTTTGTTTTCAAACGTAATTTCGTTCAAAAATATGCATCAAATTAAAAACAGATTACTTCCATCAGTTTTTTAATTTTAAGCGTGACAATTTTTTTACAATATATATATCTTTCGACTTTTTTGATAATTAATTATAGTGCGATTCTGGAATGACCTTTCGTTATAGTATATATGTATCGTTTTAGTATATATTTTATAAAAATAATTATTGATTTGATTTTGTTTTCAAATGTACGCGGCTCCCCGTGTTAGAAAGAGATTTAACCTGGTGTGGTATAAAATAGAATTAGTCAGGAAAATATCAACATGAAGCTAACCAATAGATGCAATCTCAAAGGAAGTGAATCAGGTAGCAAGCTTTAAAGAATGATTAAAGCAACTATTCAATCCAACAGCGAAATTAAGGACCAAATAGGTTGATGGACTGAAAGTATTCACAAATGAATATTTAGGTTGAAAAGACTATTTCACAGAAAAGATTTCTCTAATCGGTTTATAAGCGAAAAAAGTCTCAAGGAAGGCTTATGAGCTTTGGCCATACGGATGACTCCAGAAATAATGCGATTTAAGTAAGATGGAAAAGAATGCAAATAACGAGTAAGTTCATGGGCTAAATCATATCCGAATAGGTCCGTGGACGAAAACCATAAACTTGACTCCGCATAGGATATTTATGAATATAGGTATTCCGAGCGGAAATGTCTCAGTAAGGCTCGAAATCCGAAGGAAATAGAATAGAGGTATTACGAGCGAAAATGTCTCAGTAAGGCTCGAAATACGAAGGAATTAGAATAGAGGTATTACGAGCGAAAAAGTCTAATTCAGGCTCGAAATACGATAGTATTGCAAGATTTTATAAAAGATTAATTGTTGTCAGAAAGTTGGTTAGAAAAAACATTGGTCTTGGAGTTACCTTGGGTTCGGATTCTACAGTTCATGATCGGTTGGATTTCTTTCAAGTTCGTAGCGGTTAAATATAAAGTCAATTGAATTTTAAACCTTTATTGAGGTGAAGCTTTGGTAATATAAATACAATTACAGGCCTTGGTTTTCTGAGCTAATTGGTTGTTTTTCTGTCGTTAAGAAGAAGTTTTTTTTTCTTAGCTGAACACACCTCAAAAAACAAAAACCAACCACTAAACTCTGATTCTCTCCTCGATGCAGGTTTGTAACATAGATAACTTCACACATACGTCTTCGATCTTTTCTTACAATTTCAAACACCCCGGAAAGTCGAGCATCTTGAATAGTTAATTAATTAGTTGTATTTTCAGACAAAACATGCCACATCGTGTTCTGACCACATTTTAACAATTTTAAATAGGTATTTAAAAGCAAATGTGACATCTTTAATAATTTTACACGGGCTGTTATTATTATAATTCTTTTATCTGTTTTGTTTTATATGTAAAAAAACATACCAGAATAAAATAATTGAAAAAATTAACAACGTAATAATAAGTAAACGTATTGCAAAATGCAAAGCTTTTTGGTGTATCTCCGCTATGAAACATGATTATCTGTTCAATATGAAATTAATAATTTTACAGTTCATCACAAATTGAATCTCTTTAGAGAAAGCGCAATTTTACATAATGGTGGTCTTCAAACTAAAAAACAGTATTTCGTTGATTCTTGCAATGAATTATAAAATCCATTCAAAATACATGAGCTCACACCTGTTTGTATCAGCGCGTGCATCTTATTTTAGGGAACCGATTGTCAAGGACTCCTCATTGCGATTATAGCAGATACACTTAACTTACTTGACTTCTATTGGCAAATCACGCATAAGCATAACCCAGATGAAATACAAACATTTTTTACAGTTAAAAACATTTTGGCAAACTGAAAATTACCCAACTATTATAGTGAGACTGTATAACTATCTATCACAGGCGCATGGATATAAGCTATTTGGAGAAAATCATGTAATTTCTTGTAGTACGCATTTTAGCTTATCAAAAACATTTCACCAGATTGGGAATAAAAATTTCGTTAACTGAACATTACGGATAACTAATTATGACACCCATATTGAAATTTATTATGAAACGTCTAAACCTTAAAAAGATATAAGTACTATGCAAAAAGTAGACAAATCCCCTAAAGAAAGCGAACCTGCGTTAGGATATTGATACAAGAACATTTTCATAGAGCGTATAACATCCTAATGAAAGTAGTATTACTCAGTTGGCTCCTCATAAAAAGTTGTAAGAGACTTCCTATCTTCCAGAAGCTACCAAATAATTTCAAATCGCAAAAAAAGTTGACAATTTAATTTTCACAAAAATTTGAAAAACTCAATTTGGGCTTTAACAAAACGATACTAACCAGATCGAAAATTGCTAAAGCATAATACGGCCAAGTACGTGGGGATATATTCTTATGTTTTATCATATGTTTAAAAAATTTTGAAATACATTACAATCTTTCAATTAACGTAGTAATTTTGCAACAATCACGTTCAAAAGTTGTCTCTCCGGTATATCTATGCAAGCTGAGATATAACTTGCAGGATAATCTAATAATGATAATTTCATCTAAAAGGAATATAAAAACATATAAAGTATTACAAAGAGTGCTGAATAAGAAGTTCCATGTTTTAGAAATAACCACTTCAAACAAATAGTACATGCTTCCGTCGCCATAAATCCAAAAAAAAATAGTCAAAACACCGGGGGTTTTTTTTACAAATAACGTCATATGTTTTTCCATCCATTAAAATAAAAAAAAATCGGTAGAAAAGATTTGAAGTTATCGTAAAAAATGTGACATTTTCAATACTTCCCATAAAAAACGCATGCCGAACTGTGCAATCTAGGATAGCAGATATATCAAATCTTGAACCGTGAATTCTTTAAAAATTTTACACGTGATCACTTAATACTGTCCTGAATATGTCCTTCAAATTTTCAATGATTCTATAGAAAAACGCTTTGGCGAAATTACAC
This sequence comes from Rhimphoctona megacephalus, assembly GCA_963989365.1. Taxonomy (NCBI): domain Eukaryota; kingdom Metazoa; phylum Arthropoda; class Insecta; order Hymenoptera; family Ichneumonidae; genus Rhimphoctona; species Rhimphoctona megacephalus. Next base: position 31,497,478 of record OZ022414.1, on the reverse strand, counting down.
CGTTAACGTCTGATACCAACACAACTTGGTCTGCGATTCTGAAGTATAGTTTGATTGGTAACAGTTGGATAAAAGTTTACTATCGTATGTCGAGCAGAGACGCAAAAGGTGCTCAGTCTATAAATTTTTCAAATGTTTGCAGCTAATTAAAATGCTGTCCCACGCAAAAAAAATAGTCTTGCGAAGACGCTCGCCGGGAGTCTCGCCGAGATGTGTTGCCGGGATCTCGCATAGTCCCGCATGCGGGACTTTTCCGAATTCGTTTCGAGAGTCTTGCCGAGACTCTTTCCGAAACTTTTATGAATTCTTTTAGAGTTTTGCCGAGATTCTTACCTAGATTTTCGGAAACTTTTTAATTCTTTTGGAGAGTCGCGCCGAGACCCTTTCCGAGATTTTACGAAAGTATTATCTGTAATAGAGATACTTTTATAATCACTGAGATATTTTGCATAGTCTATACATAATTTTAAGATTAAGAGATAGAAAACTATCGGATGCTTTAAAAGACAAGACAAAACGTTGGTATTGATCGAAATAAGATCATAGAATGCGATCAGTGATGCGATTTTTTATATCGATTTAAAATCCTAACTGGACCATATAAGAATCGGGCAGGCTATACGAGGACGTGAACGATAAAGGCTCGATGTCGCCTATCAGCCGGAAAAATAAAATTTTGCAGAGCTTCCAATTTTACTCCACAGGTAGCCTTCTTTCGCGTCCACGGATAGTCCACCCGATTTCTATATAGTCTCGTCGGGATTTCGACTCAATATTGGCCGTATTCCAAAACCTGCTGCCAATACTGCAAGTACGTGCTTTGGTATAGGACTCACAGTGTTGGCAGCAAGTTTTGGAATACAGCCATTATCAAATCGCAGACTATGGTCTGCTCCCAAAGGCCAAAGACGTTGTTACCAATGCATTTTGTCTTGCCTAAGGCCTTGAAATAATATAACATAGTTTTGTCTCATTCAATGTCATTCATTATTACCATCAATCTATCTGTCAATGTGAAGAGAAAAAAATATATCTTGGAGACTTTCGGAAAGAATTTAGGCGATCCTCGAAAAAAAATTCAGAATATTTCGATAAGAGTCTTGGCGAGACTCTCAAAACGAATTCGGAATAGTCCCGCATAGGGGACTATACGAGATCCCGGCACGACATCCCGGCGAGACTCCCGGCAAGCAACTAGGCGAGACCAATTTTTTTTTGCGCGGAGAACATTCCACCGTTATTTTGATATGGTTAAGTAAGAAGTTTTCAGTGCTTTACAAAAAGTAGACAAATAAATACCGAAAAACCAACACGCATGCGTGCTGTAAAACGGGACATACAAATACATTTTCGTAGGTCTCGAAAAAAATAATTTCATTTATTTTATTCTCCCAAAAGTGTTCAAGTCTGCAAGAAGTTCCGAAATAAATTCAATCCTCCCAAAAATAATCAAGCTCTCAAATAGTTTTGAAAACCTCCAAACGAAATTATCAAACGAATTCGAATGGATCAAAAAGACGGCAATTCAATCCCCATAAAAAATGAAGTTCGAACTTTACAAAAAGTTATTAAATAAATAGAGATCTGCTAAAGCAAATATGGCCAAGTTGCTGATCTTATTAATATTTAGCTTCAAAAAATGTTGAAATATATTCTAATTGCCTAGGTAACATAACAAATTTTCCCGCGATTCTAAAGTATACTATAGCATAATTTGATTGGTAACTATTTGATAAAAGTTTAGTATCATACGTTGAGTGGATACGCACAGAGTACTTGTCCGGCCCGAAAATTTTTCGAATGATCGAGGCTCAAAATATGCTGTTCTTTCCGCGGTGGACTCAAAAAACAAATTCAAATCATGACATGAAATCATCGTGTCATTCGAAGTATCCAGTGCATATTCGAAGTTCTTTCTCTACTAGGAAAGCAGTTTGTTAAAAATTACGAAATCAGATATTGCGTGTTTTACACAAGTATGAATTCGTAGATAGTAATTATATAACAATTGAGGTGAGATGACACACCGACTGAGTCGCAATGTGTACGACAGAAATAGCCATATAAGCGGTTCCAAGCTTTCCCTCAAAAAACAGATATTCGCAAGATTTTAACCAACCATCTGTGTAATCTTTTATTTTGTAAGATGTTTTTCAAGTAAGATAAAACTGAGTGCTAAGTCAGTCTTTACTTAAATTACGTATTTTAACAGAAACAAATTTGGGCTGGAATATATTTTAACATTTTTTGAAGCTAAATATTAATAAGCTCCGCATACTTGGCCATGTATACTTTAACAGATCTCTATTTTTATTTAGTAACTTTTTGTAAAGTTCGAACTTCATTTTTTACGGGGACTGAATTGTCGACTTTTTGATCGATTCAAATTCATTTGATAATTTTGTTTGGGTAGAATATAGAGAAGTGGTAGCGAAATAAAAGCAAATAGCGACTCGTGAAAAAAAAATAAACAGCAATAATTCATTCTGACTCGTTTTGTTTCGTGATGTTTTTTTCTTTTTTTGTTAGTAATAATACATATATACATGGCAAAACTGTGGAATCAGCTCTTATTTGGGTATTATATTTTCTTGTCCTAAACTCCATAAAAATTGGGATGTATTCAGCATCATTTGTGATCCGCACATCGATACTTCTGAGATGCTTTGTCCAGTAATCCATGCAATTATTGTTATTATAAAAGGCGTTTTAACAAGTAGACAACAAGATAAGATAATTTCGTTGAAAATATAAAAATACGCTTTTATTTAAAAAGAGAGATAACGCTAGAGTATTTTATTTTAATCGACAATAATATATAACTTTAACTTCCTTGAAATACATTTTACAAAGGCATATCTTATTCAAGATCTGCGACTGCAGTAGACATGCTCGAAGTGTTTCGTCTTTTATGAGGAAGAGAGACAATTGGTGAAATCCAATTGTCGCTTCTTCATCGAATATTCGCAATTCGAAAAGAACCTGGTAGAGAGGAAAACAGTAAATTAAGATTGAGTAAAGATGAAGGGATTGGCACATGCGTTGTTGTTCGCTAAAAGTCAAAGAGGAACTTCAATTGCAGAGATTACTAGAGTATGATGACGAATCAGAGAACGAGACGAAGAAAGTTGAAAGGGAGAAAACGAAGCAAAGTTAACGTCCCACAATCAGGTCAAACTTCAAAGTATGTGCGCATTGGAAAATGCTGATCTGAAAGTTGTTTAGTAATTTATCTCTTCTATGTACCTGTATAAAACAAATTGAAAAGTCCTAAAACCGTCATATTCGAGTATATAAGAGTACGGCAGGACTTGCGCTGGCTTTCTTTTTTAATACTTCGCGTTTAGTCGCTACCGCGGCTCTTGATACGAAGACAAAATTAATAAAATATAATAGAAACATTTTCCACTATAAGACTTACCTCGTTCGCGCTAAACGTTTACGTTTTGTAATCGCTTTTTTCAGTCTTTTCTTTTGTTCATTCATTTTCGTTATATATACGAATAAAAATTTAGGCTACAGTAAAATAATTTTGGAAGAAAATAACTGAAAACTGCGGAACAAAGCAAAGTTGACAACATGCAAAGTTAAAAGATTTCCTACAGAGATGTTATATGCGAATGAAATTGTAAGGCTCAAAATGATCGGAACATTATTTGTAGAAGTAGATTGTTTTTTTTTTCATATTACACAATATGTTTAGTTCGAATTAGAACAGCTATTTTTCAGCTAATAGAATATTTCGTTTGCCCATTTATATATATTAAACAACTCTACGTGATCAAATTTCCCTAACTAAGGAGAAGAGAAGCGTTGCTAGCGTAGAACGACATTTCGCGAAAAGCTATATTTCTTGGCTGGGATGATGAAATGCCACATTGTCCATCACTAATTACATAATGACTTACAAACCGTGCATCGGAGAAGAAAATGGGTAATCACTTTGTTTTTCAGAATTACGCGACCTCTCCACCCTGTAACTTTTGAAGCAGCCTTGAACCGACTCTGCAGTTTCACTTAATATACGCATTGTGCTGGATGCATAAACGTTTATCTTAATCTATGTGATGCGTGAGAAGGACAAATGTTATTATTGGATATCGTACGATAAAGAACACTTTTTCCGCCTTCATCTCGAAAGCTATTTGCATCGCAATACATTCTATGAAGTTCTGGTGCAGAGAATTACGTAGAATCGAGGTTGATGGAGAAAGCACCTTTATTCGTGTGCGCGACTTTTTCTACCCCGATTCCGCTTGTGTTCTCAACTTGGCGCGAATATACCAAATATATTCTTTATTTTGTTCGTTCTTTTTCTTCTTCTTCTCTAAAGCACACCCGGTGTGTACAGTGTAGAGATATGCAAAACAGCGCCCTGTCGAAAGTCCTCATAACAAGAATGAGAGAGGGAGAGAGAAAACAAGCTTTGAAATACATGGAGTATATCCTCGTTAGAGAAAATAAAAAAATAAAAGAGGAGAAAAACCGCATATTTGCATTCGACGGCACGGCAATTCTCGCGTATACTACATGTATACCTAATAAATACACACGTGTTAATATTACTCTTTAAGAACGAGAAAGAGTGCGAGAAAACTGTAGATATACGGAGCAAGGAAAGAGAAAATGAAAATATTGCATAACAACTCACAACACGTTTTATTTTCTTTTATTGTTTTTTATTTTTTTCATGTTTCTAAGAATAAATTTTGCATGACGCTGTGGTAACATAGCACAAAACGAATGAATGAGTTATTTGAAACCCGACAGAAAAAGTGCTTGTACACACGAATTTTTGCTGGAAATGTGGGTGGAGTGCTACACAAACAAATTCGTAGGGAAACAGAAGAGAGAGAGAGAGAGAGAGAGAGAGAGAGAGAGAGAGAGAGAGAGAGAGAGACTTATATCACTTATATAAACTTATATTATTTAAATACAGTTACAAATAATAGTATCCGGATAGTAGCGACCACATGAAATGAAAAAGAGTAAAACTTACAATTTACTGTTGGCTATTTGACTATGAGACCATGCATGTGGGGACGGCAGTAATGTGCACCAATAAATAAGTAGAAATAAAAATAGAGATCGAAATACACAGCTAAGACAATATGGGTGAAACAACAAATGTATGAGCGAAGTGCAGAGCGCATGTAGTATGTGGATTTGAGTGGCAGTATAAAAGCAAGAGAAGCAAGAGGTGGGAAGAGACCACCAGAAAAACAAAGCATGGAATTTAGATAGGTATCGGCTGCTTCCCCTGATAGTAGATATTCATAAATCCGAGTCTTGATTTTTTCTAGAGACGGACAGGACGTGATATAGGCAGGTAATGAGTCCCAAAAATAGCTGGCAGTTACCAAGAAGGATCTACGATATGTTTCGGTGCGATGTGATGGGATGATGGAAACAAGAACTGGAGCTCTGGCCGGATGTTTAGAATTAGAATCCACTGTGGAAAAAAAGTCACGAATATAACTAGGGACAGTACCATGAAACATTTTATAGATGATGATTCCTAAGAAATACAGGCGATGATTTTGGAACGACAACCACCCGAGCCTATGTCTGTAGGGAGTGACATGGCTACGACAACCTAAACCATAGATGAAACGGATACAGACATTAATTAATCTCTGTAGTTTAACGTCAAGTTCATTTATGAGACCGTGGTACGATAGAAAACAGTAGTCAATTTGCGAGAAAATCAGTGCAGAAACTAGCTTAATACGGAGCTCGATTGACAATGAGTTTCTATGAAACTCGATTCTATGGAGCGTAGCAAAAACTTTGCTAGAAATGGCCGAAACGAGTTTTTTCCAGCTGAGAGGGGGGGGGGGGGAGAGAGGGGGAGGGGGGAGATAGAGAGAAATTATGAGAAATTCATGTCATTTCAGAGATTTTTTCACGATGTGGACATCATTCATTATCTGTTATGTGGATGAGGAATTTTTTGGACTAGAATCTTCCAATTGCGTTCAAACGCAAAGCGAGGCAGGATTACATTTTCTATAAAGTTACTACAATTAATGTGAACATGTTTTGCTAGAAAATTCTTTTTCTTCGCCCAATTTATCCGTCATTATGACGATAGTAGGATGTATCGAAATTTTATAGTTAGGATTTTATAGTTAGGATAATTACATCGCATGTGGAAACGAAACTGCACATAGCCACAACGCTTGGATAATTTTCGATTAGTTTTATAACTAACTTATTAATTAATTGATAATAAATTGAATTTATTCAGCTTCAGCTAACAAATTTTCTTGTTACCGAGGATACTTAATTTTTACTGTTAATTTTTCTTTATAATACATGAAATTTTGGACCAAAGTCGACATTGTGTTGGATAAATATTAAACTGTACTCGAACAATTAGGACTGGCATATATTTATAAATAATACTTTCATCTATAATTTATGAAAAAGTTTAAAATGATGGATACATTTTTCTAACATAGGGGTGATTGTAGTTAACCCTGTTTCACTAATACGTAGAGTATGTAATAAAAAAAAGTATGGTTCTTCGCAGAGGTTATGCGTTGCGCTAAAGTTTTATGACGACTCCCTCGTTATTTCTGAAATGCTTTCCGCGAAGTTTCTTCATGAGGTCACGACACAGGACAACTTCCTGCAGCGCTCGTTCTCTGATTCTGTCACTTTTTTGTCTGTATACAAGCTATACAACTCTTACTTTCATGCTCACATCTCATGTATGCGGCGAAAGAGAAAGAGATGAAGAAACAAATATTGCGAGAGAAAAAGAGAGCGTGAGAGAGAGAAAGAGAAGGTTGTGGCGCCATCTCTGACCTCGCACTTCAGGATTTTTTACGACAACCACATCACGCAAGTACGAAAGGGACTTTTCCTCTCTTATTTCTCTCTTTCTCTCGATCGTAACAACCGTCGATCGTCATTGCTGTAAAAATATAGAATACATACACCTAATATATTTCCACGTGCCAGTTTCGATATTTTCATTGCACAAATTACGAGATATGAACTAGTTTAACGGACAGAAAAAATCGCAAAGTTTTTAACGATACATATTCTATATTAGGGGACTAGCTGTTCCCGCGGCTTCGCCCGCGGGAAGAAAAATCATTGTGCAAGTGGGATATTAATAACAATTATATATGTATACTAATTTAACAAAATTTAGTAGTTTCTCTACGAATAATATGAAACTTTTATTTTGTTATGTAGCATAAATAATATTATGCTATTTTCTTCTTATTTTTATCTGTTTTAGATAATATGAGCCTATTACCAATGAACCAATAAACCAAGATATCGATGTGATATGTAACCTAAATGGTTTCTGCCATTTTCTTCCCATTTTGAACATAATTTTTGAGTTTTCTTTCTACTAAAATCCTCCAACAAGAGCTGCTCAATAAAATATTGAAAAGAACAAAATTTTCAAATTTTTTATCACGTTACTAAAATAGCTGTAACTTTTTCTGTCCAAAATACGAACCCCAGCCACCGCTCATTCTCTTTGTTTTTGAATTATCTTTAAATTATTAATTTGATTTTTATTATTTATCTACATTTTCTAATTACGGATCAATTTTTAAAGTTGAACATTGAATAAGAATTTGAACTTTTTTTCACATTTCCGTAAAAAATAATATATCGGAATATTATACAGCCTACAACTTAGTGTGAATCATGAACTTTCTTCCTGTGAAAGATTCATCGAAATCAGTTCAGTAATTCTTGATTGATAAGTGGCCAAACTTTTTTTCACCAACAGATTTATATATGTAGTATTCCATGCCAAACCGACCAGTCCGTGACACGGATCATTTTTGATTTTGTCGAATTTTTTTTTATTTTCAAGTAACTACTGAAAGGAGTTTTTGGAATTTTTTTTACACTTTTATCTCATCCCGTTTAAGGATAATGAATTTTTCAAAATTTCGCACGAAATTTTTTAAATGCTCATAGCTTTTTCAACAACAGAGATATTGAAATAAAATACTAGGTCGCTTTTTTTATCTTGAATTGCAGTTTCATAAAAAAAAATACAAAAAAATTATCAATAATCAATTTAATATGATTTTCTCAGTTTTATTTCAAAAATTTTTTTTTTTCAAAACTTGGACCATTTTGATTTTTTTGAAAAAAATCACCATTCTTTTAGACATATTTTTACATCTCACAAAAAATTCACAGCTTGTGACATCCATATCTGCTAGTTTTTTCTTATTTTTTTCCACGTGTAAACCAATAATTATTAGTTGTCAATTCTGAATTATATTTTTTTATTATTTTTTTCCACTCGTAATTCCATTTCTTAAGAAATTATGAATATAAAAAACGAATAAAAAAATATAATTCGGGGCTGACAGCTAATAATTATTGGTTTACACGTGGTAAAAAATAAGAAAAAAATAGAAATGTATGGATATCACAAGCTGTGCATTTTTTGAGACATATAAAAATGTCTAGAAAAATGGTGAATATTATCAAAAAAATCAAAGCGGTTCAAGTTTTGAAAAAAAAATTTGGATTAAAACGAAAAAAAACATGAAATTGACTTTTGATAAATGTTTTGTATTTTTTTATGAAACTACAATCTAAAGCGAAAAAAATAACTTACTATTTTATTTTGATATATCTGTTGTAAAAAAAGCTATGAACATTTAAAAAAATTTCGTGCGAAATTTTGAAAAATTAATTATTTCTAAACAGGTTGAGATAAAAATCTAAAAAAAATCCTAAAAGCTCCTTTCAGTAGTTACTTGAAAATGAAAAAAGTTTTTGGAAAAAAAGGTAGCGCTCAATAATTTTTTGTCAGCGTTCCCTTTTCTTCGTGCAGTCCCTTTATTAGAGAGAGGAAATGGCTAATAATCGCAAACAACAAACGCTCACTCGCCAACTTTAATAATTAATAACTCATCAGAAGAGAAACTGTAGGTGTTCGACCTTTTATCTCGAAATTCCGTTAAGAACTCAAGTTTGCACGACTGCTCATTCAATCTGGGACACTCTGTTTATAATATAAATCTTATACAGACTAAAAACAAGAAGAGACACAGAACATACCGAAGGGGAAATAAAAAGCTCTTGGGAGTTCGCCGTTATTCGTACTCGTGTTTTATAAAGGACCGTATTAAGAACAAACATACAACAGTTTGTTTTCCCCTCGCTATCTGCTATCCTACTCTCATTTTTTTACTTTCGTTTTACTCATTGTTTTTTTCTGCTATCACTAGTTTTCCCCCCACGAGATCGAAACATCCTCTCATCGCTTCTATATACGTAGCTATATAGACCGTACACTTTGCCCCAGTTCTTTAACGCCCTACGACTTTTTAGCATCCCTTTCGATTTTATGGATTATAAAAAAAATAACACTCTTATCTCGACTACAAAACCGTTACGTCTTTGAACATGGCTTCGCAAGATACTGTCACGTTTTTATCTGGCCTACCTTATTCAGCGGATATATTAATATAGGGCACTTATTTACACTATTATAGCCACTGAAGGAAGCATTTATCACGAAAAATTTCGTCATAATATCAATTCATGTGACTTCTTAACAAACAATTCTTGGAATCGAATCCATTGAAAATCCCAAAATAAATTCAAGTCACTGTGACTGATTTGTAAAATAAATTAAACATTTATATAAATTGACAAATATTTTCATGATGTCGTCCAACAAAAAAGTATACTCTGTTCTTTTACAAAAATGAAAATATGCAGCAGCCCACGGAAATATCACGTTTAAAAAAAAGAAAGAATAAACGATTAGTTCACTGTGTTCACTGATTTTTAATGGTTAAAGTCGCATTGAATGACTCATATATACAATGAACACATACATGCACTATACATAGTATGTGTACACATGCTATTAAGTATACATATAGTACTATTTGCTGAAACTAAATCTTTCGTGCCAAAGTCTTGCACGTACCCGCTTGCGCGATAGTTTTGCTAAATTCGATTTGCCAAGTGTGCCTTCGTTCCTAGTACAGCGACATCAAGGTCCTTCGAGTCCTTTTCTCCGTTTCCATCCTTTCTTACACTCACTCTCTATCAGTACGATTTTCGGGTTCTTTTTATCTCTCTTTTTCCATTTCGGTTTAAATGCACACACACGTGCGCGCGCGCGCGCGTGCACACACACGCACGCACTCACGCATACACGCACGCACGCACACGCACATACACGCACGCACGCACACGCACACACACGCATGCACGCACGCACACATCCGTGCATCACCGTGCTCTTCCGGTTCTCTCAGTATTTTTTCATTTCCTCATCCGCAAAGAGTCAGGATAATAGAATATCGCAAGACATTCTCATTACCTGTATATATACATATATGAACTATAAACGTTTTTGTTGTATATGTAGTCAATCTAAGTACGGAAAAATTCTACGAGTTCCTGTGTATATACACCTACATAAAAGCAAGAGGACTGACAAGTGCGAAATTAGAAATAATAGGGGTGTAAGGGAAAAATACTTGAAAAGCGTGCGAGTACGTATATAATACGTAGACGAAGTCGAGGATTGTTGAGCTTGGAGCACCAAGACAACAACTACCACCGATAACCAGGCAAGAGTTCTGAAGGAATGAAAGAAAAGAGCAGGAGAGAAAAATGTAGAGGGTGACAGAAAGAAAGAGAGAAGGAAGGAAACAGAGAGTGAGAGAAAGAGAGATAGAGAGAGAGGGAGGGAGGGAGGGAGGAAGGGAGGGAGGGAGGGAGGAAGGGAGGGAGAGAGAGAGAGAGAGAGAGAGAGAGAGAGAGAGAGAGAGAGACAGAGATCTGGGTGTCTGGAAGCTATCAGGCGGCAAGTAATGGCGTTAGGCAGCCCGAGGGCCCCAGAGACCAACACATCAGTTAGTAGCTCGCGCGGATTCGGCTTCGCGGCTCTTTGGCCACGCTTCCTACTAGAGACTGATTTCATATACGTGTATATATGTGTATACATATATGTTGCTCTCAAAGAGACCGCTCGATATTTACCAACCCTTACCGTTTGAGCAATCTCTCATCGTTTTCCGTTCTGTCCTTCCCTCTCTCTCTCTCTCTCTCTCTCTCTCTTTCTTTTTCTCTTTCTGTCACCTTTTTGTCTTTTTGTCTTTCTGTCGCATTACATCCCTTATTTCAGATTTGATATTCCTTTGGGTCACACACGACTACCCCAATTATGTTAATAATCACGATAGGATGAATGAGCTAACAGCACTGTTTCATTCAACACTGAGCCAATAAATGCATCGCGGTTAAGTCACTCATCACTCCATCTACTCTTGTCGATGATTTATATCGAGCCTGAAACTTTTAGTTTGCCATTGACTTAAGCATGCTCATTATAGAAGAGAAAGATAACGCATAAACTTACAAAGTATGTTCAAACTCTTTTCACACGTTCACTACCACATGGTAAATTTGAGATAAAAAATTACAGCAAAAAATGGGAAAAAAATATTTCGAGAGAAATTAGAGAAATTTTTCGTCTATTTTGGAAACTGCATGTTTTATGCTTAAATTGCAAGATTTATGTTTAAACAAATGGAGGTAAATGATCAAACTCCTCATCAATATATCAAATCTTCAATATGATGGAAAATAGTTTTAAGCGAATCCTGCATATTTGGTATCTTCATCGAGGGTTTTTATAGCTTAATTATTTACGCATATTGAGAAACATTTTACGCAATAATTACTTAATGTTCTGTATGGAAGGCAGCGTTCTTCGTTTTATGACAATCACCCTCCCCCTTCCCTACGTTTTTCTATGCCTTTCCCCCCCTCCACCTTTTGATGCAGTTACAGCCGACTTATCCCGATTATGTCGCATTTGCGACGAAAAACTGCAAAAAACGTTGCAGGTACAGCTGGTACCTGTCTAATCTCCCGGGTGGCAATGCGAGTAAGCCGAAGTACGGCAGTTTTAGGCATCGTGGAAACACTGGAAAAAGTATTTAATTTTTTAGTTGGTGGTTGGGCATGAATCGAACCCAGGACTCGCAGCATACGGGCCTGAGATCTTATTCATTAAACCACACTGAGGGAAAAAATCGTTAGATCAATCACATATTTCATTACGGGACGCCAATGACATTATGTAATCATCACAATATTATAAAGTATTAAACCAATACTCTAATTTTTGATTGAACCGCACATTTATTCTGATCAAGAACACTGCGGTTGATTCAACGAAATCTTCCAATAAAATCAAATGCTATTGAATCGATGACTATTTTTTTCTGCGTGCCACTACTCTCTCCAAATCTAAGTATAGAATACGCAGTAAGGTAGTTTCCGAATTACATTACTTGTTATTTTAGTCTAAATAAAAAAAAAAACGAAAAATTGTTACTCTTTTCTACTCATCAATATGATAATGCTATTATTATAATTTACACAATAAAAAAATTATAATATTAATAAGATATATAAATTTCTTAGAAATACACTTGAAAAAAGCAACATACTTATTTTTTTATTGCTCCTCTGATAACAATTGTGTGTGCTTTATTTGAAAACTGCATAAGTGCTTCTGCTTTTACCCTTGGTCTCTAACGAAATCATTGCGAAACCGTCTTCCAAGGACTCCCGCCTCTGTCTTTATACATATCTATATATATATATATATATATATATATATATATATATATAAAGGCAAAGAGAGGGAAATAAAGAACATATATATACGTACTATGTATATATAGTAAGAATCGACGGTCTGCAGTACGTATGAAATGTAGCGCATTCGTTGCACGTGGGAATGCTACTCCTAGTATACTCCATTGCCTGGTTATACACATAGCATACAGTGGAAGTGGCCCCAGGGGACTCGCGTGTAACAAACCAAGAAGCGGAAATTCTTCTCGCTTTCCTTTCTCTTCTCGGATATAGTAAGAATAGTATACATAATATATACAGCATGCAATGAAAAATAATGTCTTAAGTCGCGTAATTCAGTCACTCGATCGATATGCAGTGTAGAGTGGTTCCTGTTTTGCAATGGCTATAAATGTATACAACAGTGCTCGAAATTCAATAACGAGGTGAAAATAAGGAATAAATAAATGGAACGTATAGAAAGGAAAAAGAAACCAATACTACACGTGTCAACAAGAAATAATTGGACACCCTGAGTTTTTATCACTTTTTCAGAGCTCAACCACTGATAGCAATTCCATCATTGAATTGAAATCACTCGGAAAGGTACTGTACAAGAAGTCCTTTCGTTAGACCGTATACAATTTTAACGAAGAAGAAGATGCACAGAATTTCGACGTGCCCTTTGCTCGCTGCCTTTCTTTATTTCTCTCTCTCTCTCTCTCTCTCTCTCTCTCTCTCTCTCTCTCTCTCATTAGCGCCACTGCGGCGAGTCTTGCTGAGGGTCCTGATGACGTATCACTATATGCGCTTCATAAGACCTTGCCTGTACTATTGGCTGTTCTTGCAATGCTATTCAACAAATATTTCAAATCTTCTCATTTTCATTTTTCCTGGAAGCCAGCCTTTATAGGACCATTGCTAAAAGTAAACCCGCCGCGATCTGAATCCGATTATCGGCCAATTGCTAATCTTTGTGAATTCTCTAAAATACTTGAATGAATTGTCCATCAACAAATTCTGCGCTATCTTTTGACACTTGGATTGTTAAGCGGTTGGTAATCGGGGTATCGAGAGGGCTATAGTACCCAAACTGCCTTATTAAGAATTTGTCATAATGTTTGCAAGGTTGTGGATAACAGAAAGTTGACTATATTAGTACTGTTTTTTTTTCAGCAAAGCTTTTGATGCAGTCTCACACATAAATCTGCTCATTTAGTTATGCAAATTTGGATTTACACATCAATGTTCTTATATAGACATTTTAATATCTAAGTGATCGGTCTCCAGCGGTAGTTAATAACAAGGGGGTTGCTCAAATTGGCTTACCACTTCTTCGGGAATGCCGCAGGGATTTTTGCTAGGAACACTACTATTCTCATCATTTATTAATACTATTGGTGAACAGTTGCTATATACTTAACACATGACCTGTGCTAGCGATATGCAGATCTACCTTAGTTGTTCTCCTTCAGAGTTAAACACGTGTCTAATAAAAATCGCACATGCAGCTGGCTTCATCGTGGAACGTTACAGTTAATGGTATTAAACTTAACCTGGACAAGAATAAAATCCTTACCTAGGGTAGCAATATTTATATCAATTAGTTGGATCTTAATTTGTTACCTCCTGATATTATTGCCAATAATGTAAGTCTTCCATATGTCTTCGAAGCAAAGTATCTGGGAGTCACAATGTCATCGAAGTTATCTTGGCATATAATTCAGTAGTCACAAAAAGTCAAATGTTCTCTTAGTAAGTTAAAACGCCACGGAAAATCGGTACTTCAGCAGCTTAAGATTATTCTAATAACTTCACTTATTTTTCCGATTTTCGATTCTTGCTGCATTTTTTACATTGATTTAACTAATGAACAGAATCTGAAGCTCCAGAAGTTAATAAACTCGTGCATTACATTTATCTTTAACTTAAGAAGAGATGAGCATGTAACTCCGTATCACAGATAGCTTGGCTGGCTCTCAATGGCATCGAGGCGGCTTTACTTTTTAAGCATTCAAACTTTCAAGATCCTTTATGT